>JAKWIY010003063.1:11678337-12050382 GCA_027704805.1 Solanum corneliomulleri | reverse complement strand
GATTGCTGAGGACACCACTGAGGTGTCCAGATTGCAGAGGCTGTGGGTTCCGGGAAACCGGACCCACCAGCTTGCTGATCGACGGCGCTATGCGCCACAGGTTTGCTTCACCTACCCCTCTAATCTTTAGATTTCTTTTATGCATTGGAGACAATTGCATGCTTTTTGTTGGGGGTGGGGTAAATGGAAAGTGAGTGTTAGGGTGAAGTCTGAGTAGCCCAACTCACTATCCTCTTTTGGGGTTTTCTTGCCTGTGTTCTTTTTCCCCAAAAGACTGATTATTTTTTCTGTTGAACCGACACGTTATATCTTTTGTACATAGTTTAACTTTGAAGCATGATGACTAAAATGATATCCCGATAAAACTGGAAAATGTTGCATGACTAGGCATAGTAACTGATAATTGTGTGGCTATAAACATGAAATAGAGTTACACCATTGCACTACCCTAAATCTTCAAGTCAAACTAGGTGTCTGATAATCTGGTATAGTGATGAGATGTCAAGTGAGTGTGAGGAAAGTTGAATAGTCCACTACTGATACTGATCTAGAACATGCCTGGTTAGTCCTGCTAAAAGTAAGCTGTAACATACAATTAGGAAAGGATCATAGGCCCTTATTCAATATAGCCCATTTCTAGCCTAAATAAAAGAAACCAAATGAAAGTTATCCTTCGTTGATCGAAATAATTTGAGCTTAAAATTAGACCTTTCTTTTTCACCCCAACTGATCTTTTCTAGGAACAATATGTTGGCCCTGGTCCCTCCTTGGACATGTGCACCTCAGCTTATGCCAAAAGCATAAGTTGAGGGTGGCTAATGTATAAACAACCTTCGTTATGGCCCTGACCCGATTTTGGGTATTGTGTACCTTGACTCATGGCAAAGCCATGAGTTGAGGGTGGCTGTTTAGAGGAATGCTCTGGAAAGTGGGGTTGAAAGAACAAAGAGAGAGAAAGAACAAAAGTAAAGTGACTCAAGAAGTCGTTGAAAAAAAAAAGAAATATTCAAGAATTACAAACAAGAAAAGAAAAGAGTCACTTACACAAATGAAGAAAGAAGGGAAACAGCAAGGTGAAAGAATAGGAGAAACTGGGCGAGATAAAGTGATATAGAGTGGAAGGTTTAGCCGATACGTCAAGGAGGGCAAAAAGTCACTAAATTATACCTAAATATACCCTACCTGACTCTGAGCCTATATTACAAGCTAAAAAAGTCCTATCGTGATCCTAAGGGTTGTATAGCGAACTTAAGGCAGTGAAAATAAGGGCAAGCTTATGGCAATAGGTATGCATGAGTGTGACTTTGTTCTGAGAGCGAGAGTTGAAATGTAATCCTTATACTCAAACTGAAATCATTGTGTGAAAAATGAGGATTTTGTTATAAAGTGAGGACACTAGTTGCAATACCGGAAATGTTAGCACCTCAGTGAGAGATTGAAGAGGATAGGTGTTAGTGCATGGTGAGTCTGTGTCATGTTCGAATCCCACAAAATTCAAGCCTAATAGTGATAGCATGCATAGATTTGATGGGATTAATCGGGATTGATAGCCAAATGATTGCAAATGATAAAACATGAATACTATAGTACAAAGATTGTGTAGTGAGTCATAGTGCGTCGCTTGAGGACAAACAACGAATTTAAGTTGAGGGTGTTGATATACCGTGGTTTCACGGTATAATTAATACTTTTTTTCCTTAAGTTTAGCGTGTCCGAAAGCCTTTTTGTGCTAATTTTGATATAAGTTTTTCTTTGTTTTGCAGGAAATCTGTCTAAAGCTGAATGCGGAGATTTTGAGCGAAAAATGCAGAAGTGACCACCTACGGAGCTTATGACGGTCCGTCGTGCTTGTGACGGTCCGTAGGTGGCAGCGTAGAGAAGCTGCTGAAGGAAGATGGGGAAGTCTGACCAAGTGTGGGATTACGAAGCTTGTGACGGTCCGTCATGGCCATGACGGTCCGTCCTGCAGGTCCGTCGTGAAGATCAGAGAAGTGATCCCAGTACCCAGATTTCAAGAGTTAAAGTATTTTGAAACGAAGACCCTCGACGGACCGTCGTGCCTATGATGGTCCGTCACACTTGCCGTCCAGGGGAATGAAGAAAGCAGCAGAAGAATTGCACCAAGTATGGGGCGACGGAGCCCACGACGGTCCGTCGCGTGGTCCGTCGACCCAGCCGCGTTTTGGCAGATTTCCAGTAATTAGAATCCTTGTTTAATTAGGTTTTTATTTTTTATAAATAGTTCGAAAAACCTCGTTTTTGAGGTTAGACTCTTGGAGATTAAACATCATATTACTAGATTTTGTGTTTTGAGTGTTTGATTGTTGGAGATTCTTACAAGTAACTTTTGGTGATTAATCAAGCAAATTTTCGGACTTTATTCTTTCTCATTAAAGTAAGTACATGAATTCTTGTTTAACATATTTGAATATTGTGTTTATGGCTATGAGTAACTAAACTCCATAACTAGGGTTGTGGGAACCATAGGCAAATAATGAGATAAACCCTAGCTAAAATAACAATTCTGGAATAGTGTCTTGCATGTATTAATAATTCTTTCGCTTAGAAGTCTTTTTAACGAATGATCAACGTTAGAACTCGCCTTAATGCTACTTGCCGGACCAAGGAGGTAGATAATAGAAAAAGAATTATTAACATAGATTTAGTGTATACTATCTAATAGGCTAGTATGATTGGTACGAGGTAATAACTAAGTCAATATCGAATATGATGCTTAATATGAGGTAAGGATAAGGGTTAGGAAAGCAACACACGTAGCCGGACCAAGGTGCGGAGTGAGATTTTCTAGATGCCGGACCAAGGATTTAGAAATACATAACTTATCACTTTGCATGCAAGATACTAGGAAAGAATTGTTATAGTTAGAATTATCAAGTTATGAACCTGTGGGGAACACGTAAACCCTAGTTACTTTGATAAATTGATTAAAAACCCAAAATTAAAAGCTGTTAAGTGTTTTGTCAAGTTCGTTAGTTAATCTTACTTATTAGGAAATACAAACCCCCCTTTATGCTTTTACATTTTACGGAAGTCATCAACCGAACAATAGTAATAACAAGTTGGAGTTAAGTCTAGACTATTTTCCTCGTAGGAACGATCCCAACCTCACTAGTTGGGTTATTTACTTGACGCTACCGCTTTACTTCTCATTTGAGATGTAAGTTTGAGCGTATCAGTTGTACATGTCTTCTGATCTTTAGAAGGTAGGTTCCTCGAGGTTTTTCTATAGCCATTATGTGATCATATTGACCAATGTACACCCACACTTCTTGCATATCTATGAATAGGATATATTCAGGATGACTAAGGAAATGATAGTTCTCTAATGAATCATAACCTATTTCTATGCATGTGAAGTATATGATTAATGAAGTTATGAATGTATGTGACTAGAGGTGTTTATGTGATAGTACATCTCACATTTTATACATACATATGGTTTATGATTGTATGAATATGTTAAAGGACATTCTCACATGAAGTAGGGTCGATGATGAAAGAACATTCTCATCTTAGAAACTTTTGAGCGATATGATGTATGAAAGAGCAAGCTCCTAAATCCTATCAACTAATGTATTAAAGGATTGAATATACTTAAAATGGGGGTTAGATCCTAGCACCGAGTGAACATGAAAATGAGAGTGGGGGCTTCACATTAGTAAGTCCTGCTTCCCACTAGAGAACCTTCACATTTCGTAAGTCCGGGTTCCCAACATAGATGTTGTATCATGAGATCGGAACCTCCACGCTAATAAGTCATGATTTCTCGAATCAATCTCCATGTTCGATAACTATGTGTCCTCGTAGGTTATAGCTTGTGTATAACATATAGATAGCTATGTAAGATTGGTTACACCTTATGGAAGTGTTAACCCTCTCTTGTCGTTGTGGTGGGAGAACATCTGAATTCCATGTATTTTACAAGTTCTATGTCGGTTATGGTTAAGTCTCTCAAAGTAAGAAATGAATTAAGATAATATTATGGACTCTAATCACAAATTATTGAGAGGATTACTTAGTATAGGTTGGATAATGTCCTTTACTCATGCATCTCACAAGTGAATTTCAAGAAAGCATAAGGTTAGTTCATATGTGCAAGTAAGATTTAGGTTATATTTTGTATGAATTCATTCTTAGGTGAATTTTTTATGTTAGCATATGAATTATGCTTATGAATTTTAATTGCACTTATTGATTTTCAGTTGGTTTACTTAGTATATGTGGGGGTATGCGACTCCATCTGTACATTGTACAAGTAAGTATGTGACGGGGTTATAAGTGTGGTTTACTTATTATATAAAATAAATGAGTTATGACTAAGGTTGTAGTAAAGGAAACATTCCTTATATGATGTTATGAAATATGTGGCTTCTGTCTAGTTTTAAATGAAAATGTTATGATTTATTGAGAATGTTATGCCTAGTCGAGGGTTACTTCTTGGATACACTTGGTGCAAGTAGTATTATGGGTTTCTACCTATTCATTGCATTAGTCTAACTTATGATTGTCTTAGGTGATGGTTCGTATGTAAAGTTGATGTCTATGATGTGCTTTTGACTTGTGAATATATGTGATTAAGTTTATGAAGCATATATATGAAATACTATTGTAAGATGACCTCAAGGTGATACATTGTACTAAGTACACTTGAGGGTTACTTAATGAAAGAGGATAAAAGGGAGGTAAGGTATTGTATGTATTGAATATTCCTCAAAGTATGATAAATGGCTCTATTTAATATTATAAGTGGTATTCATGTCTACAAAATGTATGTGAATCTATATTGTGGTTATTATTCCTATGTTCATGAAGTTTGTTTAAAAGAAATGTTGCATTATTTCAAATGATATGTTTTCTTTAAATGCATATTTTAGTGTGATTGTCATACTTAGTGAATTCTTGTACTAATAACATTCTTCTTCATCTTTTTACATAAAGTGTTGGTTTTGATGGCTAGAGGATGTCCCTAAGTGGGGAGCTTAGATACATCTCCCAAGTACAAGTAATAGAGCCATTATGATATGTTCTTTCCATTTATGTAATAGTTTAAACTTATATTTTATGTTGTTAAGGGTCTTGTCCCTATTATATTTTATGGAGTTTTGTCTTATGTTGGAAAACAGACTTAAAGTCTACTTCGGTACTTAGATGTTGTATATATAACGTATACGTCATGGAACTTTCAGAGTATTACATCCGACCTTATGGTTAATGAATGTAGGTTTGATACGTTCATTCCTATCATGGACATCTCTAGTCTCATGGTTCATGTCGAACAAATTGAGGAGAAAAATCATAAGCAAGTTGGTAGGGTGTTGAAGATGACAAGGGTTGAAAATTGACATATTTCAAAGTCATATGCAAAGGTTCAAGAAGAGGTATTACAACCATGGTCCTCCTAACACTCCAATGGTCAAAAAAGGTAAAGTGTCTACCCCAAGGACTCAAGAGGGAAAAAGTGGTGGTTCTTATATTTATAAACCTATTTGTGAAAAGTGTGGTAGAAAACATAAAGGCAAGGGCCTAGTTGGCACAGGTAATTGCTAAAGTTGTGGTAAGAGTGGCCACATGAAGAGGAATTGCCCTATGTTCAAGGCTAGGGAAAATACTCAAGCACAAGCAGTACGCCAAATCTCGATTTTACAAGAAAAATCATTTTTATGTTTTTGAATGTCGAGGTGATTAAGAGAGCTCTCCTGATGTTATTGTCAGTATGTTGCAACTATTTTCAATTAATGTTTATGCATTGTTAGATCTAGATGCTACTTTATCTTTTGTAACTCCTTTAGTAGCTATAAAGTTTGATATGCTTCTCAGTGTCATAGATGAACCCTTTCCGGTTTCTTAACCCTGTAGGTGATTCTATGGTTGCTAGAATAGTCTAAAGGGGTTATCCCATTTCTTTTCCCAATAGGTTCACATTGGTTGATTTTATAGAACTTTATACGTGGACGTTGATGTCATTTTGGGGATGGACTAGCTACATGTTTATTTTGCTTCCATTGATTTGTTAAACTCTAGAAGTTAAGTTTCAATTTCATAATGAACCTGTTTTTGAACAGAAGGGGGAAACTCAATCCTTAGGGGTATAATAATTTCATGTCGAATAGTTTGTAAGTTGATTGTGAAGGGTTGTCTCTATATTATTGTAAGGGTCAAGGATTTTGAGTTCGAGATTCTTCCTTTAGAGTCATCCCTGTAGTTAAGGAATTTCTAGAAGAATTGACACCCTATTTTATCAACTCTAAGGTGCAAATTACTTTTCAAAATTGACTTGACGTTTGTCTATCACCAAATTAGAGTGAAACTTGTTATTATTCCAAAAATGGCATTTCGAATAAGATATGGTCATTTTGAATTCTTAGGCATGTCCTTTGTTCTAACTTATGCCTGGTGGCTTTCATAGACCTTATGAATCGAGTTTTTAGAAGTTATATTGACTTGTTTGTTATCGTTTTTATTGACGACATCTTGATATATTATAAGAACGAGAATGATCATATGAACCATTCGAGGAATGTTTTTCAAGTCCCAATGATAATCAACTTTTTTCTAAGTTTGGCAAATGCAAATTTTGGTTGGTTTCGGTTGTTTTTCTTGCCCACATTGTTCTAAGCGAGGGTATAGAGGTCGATCCTATGAACACACAAGGAATAAAGAATTGGCCTAGACTCCTAAGTCCTGCCAACATTCAAAGTGTTTTAGGTGTAGCCGGGTATTATCAGAGGTTTGTAGATTGGTTTTAAAAAATTGCTTTTCCATTTACTACTCTAACAAAAAATAAAGTAAAATAAATGAATGAAACTTTAGAGAAAACCTCCGCGACGCACACTCGTTCTACAATGATAATTCCAAAAAAAAAAGTGAAGTTTGACTTAATTAAAAAGTCCATCCAAGTGAGGGGTGATGTACTGTGATATCCAAGTATAGTTAATGCTTAGACAAAGGAACTAAACTAGAATCTAGTGTATTGTTTTATGATGTGTTTGTTGATGATGCAGGAAGAGTCAGGCAGATATAAAAAAAAGTGAAGAAAAGAAGTAAAAATCACGGTCATCTTGATAGTCCCTGGTCCACTTCACGGACTGTGAAGCTAATTGCAGTAAGTAGATTCTAAAGACCCGCATTTCTGAAAGTTGAAGTGAAGACTACGGAAAACATCGCGGACCAAGATCACTTTTACGGTCCATAGTCTAGTTCGTGAATAAGATTACAAAGAGTAGTGTAAGTTTCTAGAGTTTGAGAAAGTATAAGTGAAGACCACAAATTCCTTCACAGACCGTAATCACTTTGACTGTCTGTGGTCAAGTTCATGAACAACATTTTAGAGAATAGGTTGAAAGTCAATGTTTTGGGTAAGTTTAAGGTAATATTACAGAAAATTTCACAGACCGTGATCACATTGACTGACTGTGGTCCAGTTCTTCAATCTAACTCTAAAAGATGATGAGAATACCAAATCATGGAGACTCTAAGGGAATACCATGGAAGGCTTCACGGACCTTCAAACCTTCAACGGGGCGTGATAGTTGCCCTAACGGAGGTCGATAATGCAGTCCTCGTTCTATTAATTTTTTTTTTCAAAATTTTTTGTTGGATTTTATTTAGGTCATTTTGAATTGTTGTTATAATTATCAATCTTTTAAAAAGGAAATGAAGCAATAACTAGAGAGTTTTTGAGTTGGAATTACTGTATGAGAAAAGAAGTTTTGTTCTTTTATTATCAAAGTCGGTTTTGAGGTATAATTTGACTTCGTAAGTTTTCAGAATTATGTTCTCAATCCTTGTTAATTGTTATATACATGGATTATGAGGCACTAATTATCATAACAATTAGTGTGAGATCTATGATGATACTATGAATCTGAATTGGTAAAACGAGTGTAAAGCATTCTTGGTTTACATGTTGTAGTTAATGCTTTTGATTTTAATTTATTCTAATGGGAGCACGCGTTAGACGAGATTTTATGAAGTGGTTGTTCGAGCGAAAAAAACTTGTTAGGAAAAACAAAAAATATACTTACGGAATCGAAGTTATAGTTGTAGTTCGAGAGAACATAACTTTATTTTCATGTCAATCTAAGCAAGTTTGTAATGCAAGAATCATTTGCACTTTGAGAGGATATAAATGATTATTATCATTAATATTGAGAACCGTTAGATAAAGCCTAATCTTTTGAAACTCAAATTGCATAGGAGTTTTATAGATGTCGTCATAGTGAACACTAACCTGGTTTCTCTTAATCAACTAAACAATTCATCTATAGTGTTAGTTTGTGAATTTGACCGGTCAAATTTGTTCTGAAATTCTATAAATTAGTACTTATCATTTATTTCCAATTTTACTTTTTTGTCTTAATTCATTAGGAAATAGTCACAGCAATCGGATAAGGGCGATAATAAAACATCATCTTTAAAGAAATTGTCTGTCGAATTGACCTCATTTCCAGTTGAATTCTATAATTGACAATGACCGTTTACACTTTTATTTGAAGTGTAAGTTTGGACATATCAAATTTTGGTATCTCTTATGTATAATGTGCTCGATACTCTTTTTAAAGGTTTCCTCATACTCATTCAGACACTGGAAACACATATCTATCGAGTGCAACCTACTTAATGGCGTTCTAATAGTAGACAATCCCTTTATAAGCCATTTGTAGTAGCTTCCTAACCGTACCAAAGTATGATTCTACATAGGAGAAGTAGGCCTCATCACACCCTAATTGCCTTAATATTGGCTGAATCCACCCTTATAACCTCATTAGACACCACATATTCCAAGAATGCCATTGAAACAAGCAAGAAATCACACTTTGAGAATTTCGCATAAAACATTTTCTCCCTCAACATCCTAAATACTATTTTCAAGTGGCAAACATAATCTTCTTTAGTCCAAGAGTACACTTAAATTTCGTCAAAGTATACAATAAAGAAATCTAAATAGGGGCGAAACATCTTTTTAATCCACTCTCTGAACCCTACATGGGCATTATTCAACTCAAAGAAAATCACCAAGAACTCATAATGGAAATACATTATAAAAAACGTTGTCTTAGGGAAATACAATGCCCTAATACTCAACTGATGACAAGTGGACCTTAAATCTATCTACGACAATAACGAAACCCCATGAGGTTGATCACTCATACAATAATACGTGGAAAATAAATCTTGTTCTTCACAAAAACCTTGTTTAACTGCATATAGTCAATACAAATCCTCATAGACCCATCTTTCTACTTCACAAACAAGACCAGATCCTAAGGCAATATATAATGGAGAATAAAACCCTTAGTATGTTCTCCAACTACTCTTTCAAATCTTCTAGGGTCATACGATGTTGGAGAATATTGATTGGTTTAGTGCATGTCTTCAAATCAATATTAAAGTCATTGTCCCTAATAGGCAAATCCCTAGAAGATCAGTAAGTAATATATTAGAAAATTTTATACCATGAAAATGGACTCCATGGGAGGTGACTTAATATTAGTGTGCTGGATGAAAGCTAGGTAAGACAAACACTCTCATCTTCTATTCTCTAGGAACAGAGTAAGGACATAACCTTTCTAGGGTAAGAACCTCTACTACCCTTCTACTCCACCCTGAGAACACCAGATAATGGTTACAATGTTAGTGATGTGAGGCCAAAAAAAAAAATTTTACTCAATTATTTTCCTCACATTTATTATATATATCTTCTCTTTTTTAGCATGAATTTTATGAATTGTGCAAAATGGTGTATATTTTATTTATAGGAGTAAATTGTTGTAAAGTTGAAGAAGTTTTAGGCTAAAACTAATTAAAGATGGAAGGTTAAGAAAGGAAATCAAACAGACAACTTAATGAAATAAATTCAATCTAATACTATATGAGGAAAAGTACATCAAATAGCGAAATTGAAATAATCTTGCAAGGCCCCTCTAATTTTGAGGCGGTTCAGCGTACATGAATTTCAGTTCCTTTTGGTTTTTGTTTTTTAATTTAATTTGGACTCAATTATTTTATTTAGGGTTTCTACATCTAGAAATAGCCCATTAAATATATTTTTGCAGAAAAATTCATAGGACATAAAATATAATGTTGTCAATACTTTTTCCTCTTCCTCTTTTTCTTCTTTTTCTTCTTCTTATTCTTCTTTTTCTTCTAGACATTATCTAAAATTCTTATTATGTGGCTGTATATATGGGTAATTTTTGGACATATATTGTTTTGAGTTAAAATTTGTTATCGCTTAATTACTTTTATATTCTTGTTTTAGTATTTCATGCTTGATCACCATAAAAATAAATCTCTTGTCTACTCTTAAAGTCAGGAGATGCGAACGTAGATAGACTAACAGATACAAAAAGCTTTATCTTCCACTAAATTGAGTTGATTTATATTTATGAGTGATGCCTACACGAACAGCTAACTTGGTTATGAAACTGGATGAAATATAACTGCTCGCCAATTAGGTTAGCCTATCCCTGCTCAACAAGTAGTTAGACAAGTAATTGGAGCAGGCGATTAGAGGTTAAGAGACCATGACCAGAAAACGAATCCTGTAATTCAGTAATTTATAACGATAGTAAATTAATGCATGAGATGTTATATATGAAATCCTATACATGTTGCAGCCTTGAAATTTTCTAAATCATTGTAGGTATTCTTATTATTTAATTTTTTTGTTCTTTTATTTACAAATAAAAATCCAACATTTTTTATACTGTTAATTGAATAATTAGACTAGTATAATTTAGTACAATTCCTCTGTGTTCGGTTATCCAATTCTTTTAAGAGCAAATATATCACTTGTACAACCACATACACTTGCTTATGCAATTGAGAGCAACAATTAGCATTACAATCAAGAATATCATTATTAGGGGATAGAAGTTACATACCCAAGATGACATCAAAGTCCACCATCCCTAGAATAATCAAGTCTACATAGGTATCATTCCCCGACAAAGTGATAAGACAAAATTGATAAATTTGATCAACAACTAAGGGATCACGCATGGGTGTATAAACACGAATAAGCATGGTCATACGATTACACATCAAATAAAACCCAACAATGAAATAAATAAGATAAAATCAATCCTAGATCAAACAATATGGATATGAATCGCTGCTAGATTGGGACTGTAAAGAATAGCAGAAGAAGAGTAAAATTGGGGAATCCATCTACTAGGCCAAGATCATTAACTAAGATTGGAAGATTCAACTAAGGAAAAGGAAGCTAGAAGGGAGAAAAAGTATTTTTGATAGAAGAACTTTGGTATATAATAAGACTATTTGATTTGAGTTGCTTACAAATTTACAAGACCATCCATATTTATACCTGTTCATGGATGATTCCAGAAATTCTTCTACAGACTTCTACAAACAAAAGTCTAGTGACACTTTATCTTCTAGATATCTAGATATTTTTTATCCTAGACATTATCCTACACTATTCTAGAAACATTACTAGAACAATCTATCATATTCCCAAAATCAACTTTATCATTTTTCACACTGCCCCTTAAAGTGATTTTCGGAAACTACCCCACACTTGTTGTGGAAGAACTCAAACGAAGCTTTGAGCTACGACATGGTGAAGATCTCAATATTTTCTTCCGGGCTCCTCTTCTTTCTTCAAATGATAAAGAATTTCACCATCAGTTGATCCATGTAGATTATCTCCGTTTTGAGTTCTCAAACTCCACCTTTCTCTCAACTTCTCAACAATTATATTATCACTAGAAGCATTATCAATTTGCTATGAAGTCTCAACACCAACATAGGATCTACTGTCATATTCTCTTATCATCTCCTTGATATTTTTGTTGGCACCTTCAAAGTTTTCAAAGAGCATATTGTTTGACTCCAAGACATTAATATCAACTTCTTTCTCTAGTTGATCTCTACTTTCTCCATCTGCTTCTAAAATTTTCTCTAATTCATTAGTTGGCCTTGATATTGCAGATGATTGACCAAATACTTCCACTTTCAGTACATCTCCATCAATGCTTTCTTTGTAAAGGTATCCACTGACACATGTTGTTTTAGATATTGCTTGTTCGGGATCTTTTTTTTCTATTTCTTTAATGGAAGCTACCATATCACCACTTGGAAAATACTTAAAATTTTCTTGCTTAATGACAACAACATCAGTTTCTTCCTTCTCCAAGTGATTGACTATATTATATTCTAAATCTTTAATCCTATCATATTTGAAGATTGATGGAAATCATGGCATCTATTGTTCGAGGCTCAACTACTAAACGTTTTACCCACTCTTCTTATTCTTCGGCAACATTTTTAGCCATATTACTCTTCTTGGATCGACAATGTTTATTCATATGTCCTACTTCGCCAAGACGATAACATCTAAGAGGCTTCATACCATAATAGTTATAAGACTCATCATTCTCTCTAGGTGAGCGTGAACCACCTAAGGATCGAGATTGTGGCATATATCCTATTTTTCCTTTAATGTTTCTCTTGTCGGCTACAAGATCATCTTCTTCTTTGTTTTTGACAAACACATTAGCCAATTGCTTGGCTAGTAATTCCTTTGACGATAATAAATTTTCAAATTCCTCCAAGGTTGGCTGTTAAGGCCATCCTTTAATCAACGTTACAAATGGAATATATTCAGGTTTAAGTCCACGAATGACTATTCTTCTCATTTGTGCTTGCAAAATAGCCTCTTTCCGATTCAACAAAGATATCTCAGAACATAATTTCTTAATCTTCAAAAAGTACTCGGCGATAGAAAAGATACCTTGAGTGGAATTAGCCAATTCATTCTCCAATATTTGTAGCCGAGCTTCATTCTTCTTGTTGAACAAGATATCGAGGGTCCATATCTCATTAGCTGATTAACACTTTATAATGTGGTCAAATAAACTGTACGAGATTGTCCTCTTCAGAATTAACTCAGTCTTCACATTAATCTGCTTCCAGTTCTTGTAAGCATTGCTATTTTTCGGTCAATCAGTAGGGGGACTTGTGTCATTCCTACTAAAAACATCCCGTAAATCCTCTCCCAAAACGTATTATTCCATATATGTTTTCCATACCTTGTAATTGTAATGATTCAATAAGTCCATCCTCAGTACATTAACACGACTGCTAAAATTCATATAGACAAACTAGTTGAACCTACCATTAATCCGATCTTGAAATATCACCCACTATCAAATTTACGGCTATGGATCTAATACCATATAAAGAATAACAGAAGAAGAGTATAATTGTGGAATCCTTTTGCTAGCCCAAGATCATTAACTAAGATCGAAAGATTCAACTAAGGAAGAGAAAGCTAGAAGGGAGAAATAATATTTTTGATAGAATAACTTTGGTATAGAATAAGACTATTTGATTGGGGTTGCTTACAAATGTACAAGACCATCCATATTTATGCTTGTTCATGGATGGTTCTAGAAATTCTTCTATAGACTCCTATAAAGAAAATTCTACTGAATCATTATATTCTAGATATCTAGATATTTTTTATCCTAGATGTTATCCTACACTATTCTAGAAAAATTACTAGAACAATCTATCATATTCCCAAAATCAACTTTATCATTTTTCACAGGGACGATACTTGTAACAACTACATTTGATTCCTCAAACTTAAGTCTCCTCATAAATGCATAATATTGGCTTCCTCTGCTCGCTCCAACCTAAGTGGTATCTCTACCTCTGCCTAGATTAGCCATACCTTCACTAGTACCCCTACCAGGATTACATCTACAACTACCGATTTAAGCTCTACCTCGTACATTTGCCCAAGAAACTAGTGACCTAGTCAGAACTGAAGAACTAGGATAGAGTCTTGTCTAACCATTTTGTAACGGTACTATCGTATCATATGACGAGCTCTCCATAGCAGAAGAAAAATCTTTGACCTTGTGACTATTGTGACGATCCAGAAGAACCACTATAAGCTTCTCGTCTTGCAGATCACTGTTATGAATTGTGAGAACAATGGACTGTCATTTAAAACCCATGAGATGGATAACCACCCTCAGATATCACCATAGCTTCATGAACACGTCCTTGATGGTGAAAGAAACCACTTCTCCCAATGGATCCACTAACGTTAGAATATTTACTTGAAGTGCGAGCCTTATTAGAGTTCCCAGCTCTTGAGAGTCACTAACTACTTGTTAAACCACATATACTTGCGTATAAATTTGGACGCAACAAGTTTTTGCGTTGTTGCTAGAAACATTAGAATGACCATATACTTAATTTTTTGTAGGTTCTATCTTGATCTTAGCTGTATCTTTTAGAAGTTACTTAAATTAGAATAATAGAGACAAACGAAGAACTTGTAGAGCCATTGATTGATCATGGATTATTCTTATTGTATTAGAGAAGTTCAGTAGCTTTGTAATACCCCGTACCTCAATTTGATCTTTAATGAGAGACCCTTATAGAAATTGAAGCTTGGATAGTGCATGATGTGGAAATCCCACTCACATTCGTTGTTACTTCTAGCATGCAGAAATTGAGAGCTAGGGGTAGATTTGAACTTAAGAAGAACATGATTCAACTCTTGCACCCCAATAAACAATCTTCTAGATCTCTTACGAAGATCCCCAAGTGCATATTCAGAACTTTTTACAAGAAGTGACACTCACACACTAATAAGGTATCTCCTAATTATGTGAGCCTCACTTTGTTTCCCTTCTCTTTTATAGGAAAATAAAAATGGTCGTTGAAGTTGAAACCAATAAATTCCATTACTTAAAGGGAAGTGGAAATTCTTTTTAGAGACTTTCTATCCAGGAAAACACCAAAATTAAGGAGTGAGATATTGATATAAAAGCAAAGAGGGGGGGGGGAGAAATTTATACCAAGCCCCGGATAGACTCAAATCTCTATTAATAAGATACACACATCACCACAAAGCTAATGAGCTATTGGTTCATAACTTCATTCAGGGTCTTTAACACAACACAAAAATGCTTCTTCAATCTACTATAGGGGACATGCCCTAGAAAACACATATAAAGAGTTGTGTACACTTTTGAATTAATTTTATTAAGGTAACCTCGAGTGAAATGGGT
Organism: Solanum corneliomulleri; assembly: GCA_027704805.1. Lineage (NCBI taxonomy): Eukaryota > Viridiplantae > Streptophyta > Magnoliopsida > Solanales > Solanaceae > Solanum > Solanum corneliomulleri. The sequence goes on along the minus strand of JAKWIY010003063.1, from coordinate 12,035,305 downwards.
AAGAATTAAGACTAGATTACCGACCAAGCTGAAATATGTCGGTATCTTTAAAGTGAAAAACACATAGGTTAAAAGACTCATGCCTGGGGGGATATGTAGTATTGGGGATAACATAAACCATTGAGCACATCCTTTTTTATAAAAATTTGGGTTTATGAAGTCCTAAGCCAATCACAATTATTTTACAGCCTGCATACCACTATGTTGCTAGACCAGAGGGAGTTGTGGAGGATGTTCTAGTGCAAGTGGGGTCTTGATCTTTTCTGTGGACTTCATTGTGTTGAATTTTGAGCCTGATCCTGAAGTACCATTAATATTGGGGTGACCTCTCTTGGCCACTAGATGTGCATTAAGATATGTAACACATGAAGAATTGACTATGATGGATGTATTTGATATATACTAGAGATAAATTTGGGCGCCCTTTCTTAGGAATAAGAGCAATTATTGTCACCGACTTACGATAAGAAGTCCCACATTGGCAAAACATATTAGATGTTGGGTATATAAGTAACTAGACCTTACCAACTAGTGACATAATTTAAATTTTTGTGGGCCTAGGCCTAAAGTAGACAATATCACTTACGCACTGAGTTGTTACAAGTAGTACCAAAGTAACTCTTATGTTATCCTTGTCTATGTGGGTCAGAGTTCAATTGAAATTAGACAAAGCTCGATAAGGCAAGGCAAACCTCAGCGTGGAGTCTAGGAAAATCTCGTTCAGTAAGGCAAACCTCAGTGAGGATATTGAATCCATAGAGGGAGGTTTATGTGACGCCCCAATTTAATAATAAGTCCCACATCAGCAAAACATATGAGACACGTTGGATACATAAGTGAGCAGGTCTTACCAGTTAGTGATGTATTTTAGAGTTTGCAGGCCTAAGCCAAAAACAGATATTATCACTAGCGAGATGGGTGGTTACAACATCTCTTCTAGAGATCCACTAGATAGAGTATTAATAGGGCATAATATTTTTGGATATATTAAGGAGCAAGATATAGTGTAAACTGTGGCAACCGCACATATTGTGAATAAAGGCATCTGGTTACCACTGAATAGAGTGTTGGGGCCTTGACCATAAACATCAAATAAAGAAGCTCTTATATGATGCTTTTGAATGGCAATGGTTAAATTGATATATAAGCATTGGTTGAAATGATAAATATAAGGTAAGAACATAACTATTTTTCTTTTTAAATGAAAACAAAACTCACTCTGATGACATAAGTTACTAAAGCCATTTTCACTTTTAATTTAAATGTTTCCTCAGAAAATACATTTAAACAAAAACAATAAAAAATAATTTTATCAAGAAAGCATTGACCTCCATATTAAATAAGTAGAATATGATTTTATTATACCTTGACTTGATTCAAGTAAGAAAAAAAATTTAAATAGTTAAATAAATATTATTTGTATGTGAAAAAACATGTCCACTAGATAATAGAGATACTATATGTGGCACCTACCAAAAGAGTAAGTGTTTCTCTATAAATTCATATCTTGTATGTAAGAAAAAAAATTTCTTGTACCTCCTTGTTGTTATATACTAAAAGAAATATTCTCATACAATTGATGAAATTTTCTTTATGGAAACTTCCTTTTTGGCATGATAGAGCAAATTGATTTCTTGTTGGTTGATTCGGACCAAGAGATTACTATAAATACTTAAGTGTTGTGATTACAATGTTAACATGTCGAAAAATTATTTTTAGAACTTGAAATCGTGGTTTCTTTGATATAACAGAACTCTTTATGATTTTAATTTATATGAGATTTAAGTGATTAGAAGTTTGTTATTTTCATTTGTGATTATAACATCAATTATTTTTAGATTTCGTTCATAGATTTTGTGAATCTTGGATTTAAATTTTCTTTGTTGTCATTACACTATTTCTATGCTTGTATAATATTTTTTTACTAATTGATAAATGAGTTTTGTGTTGTTGTAAAGAATCAAAATAGATTTTGTATTCGCATTTCTAGTTATACGATTGTCACATACTCAATTAGTTTTCTCCATTTAGATATATATGATTTTCAAAAGAGTTTGGTAATTTCAATGTCGATATTTGCATTTTTACAATTTGATTGGATGTCCCTCGAGGGACAAATTTTATGGTTATTTTAATTATTAAATCAATTCAAGTTTGAGTTTTGGACTTTATTTTTATTAGAAAATTAAAAAGGGGAAAAGTTTCTTTGGTCTGGAGTGACATAGAGATGGAGGAGAAATTAAATAAATTCCACAAATTTAATTTTTGAAGGTGCAGATGTTTGAGTTTTATCAATCTAACTCTAAATGTTTAAAAATGATTTTTTTTGGTGTGGTGGAGACATAATTTTAAGGTAGCCGGAGAAAAGACAAAGAGTAAGAGAACGGTAAGATTTTTTTTACCTCGAGATTTTTTCTTTATTCTTGGATGTTGTATTAATATATTCGGGAGATCGGATTTCAATTGAAAAAAAATTCTTATTTTTTGTTTGTTTCATTAAAAGTTTTCTCTTAATTTCAAAGACTTTTATTTCCTTTTGTATTTCAACAATAATTTTTTGCATAATGTTTTTTATAAAATACTAATATTTTAATATACACGTGTTATTCATCCTCTTGACCAGCTTTTCACCTTGAATTTAAAATATTTCAATTTTGATTAATTATTTTCTTAATTTGAAAAAGATTACTTTCTTAATTAGAGGTTTATTCAATTACATCCTCTACTTAAATTAGTGAAGACAATAAACATTTTCTTAAAATATTTTGAAAATAAGCATTTGCTAAAATTATTCTACGTGAAAACTACCTTACAACGCTGATTTTTTTTTGTTTATTTCACCCTAAAAAAGGATATACAACTGATAGTTTTAGTATCGGGATTCTTTTAGGCACTACTACTACAACAAATTTTGGTGTAATTTCATAGGTGGAGACAAGGGAGGATAGTGTACGTGCATATCTTACCCCTACCTTGAGAAGACTTATATGTTTTTTCATAGATCTTCGAAACAAACTAGATGAGCAAGACGACAATATCAAAAAATTAAACTAACAACTACAAAGATACAACCGTTGAGACTAAAGAATCAACTAGTACAAATATAGAAATCTAAGAATATGAAAATAGTACCAAAGTAATACTAGTACCACGGGAAAGCGAAATCAAAGCACTCAACCACCTACTAAAATTATATCCTAATCCTTGACCTCCACACCCTTTTATCAGGGGTCATGTCCTTAATGGGATAAAGTTGTGGTATACCATAGTTAATCATCACACGCCCCAATACTGGATATACCTACCTACCCCTTCTCAAGCCCTTTATGGCCAACTTCCCTTACCGGGGGCATCCAAACATCTTCTCTCTTAAATGCATGAAACATCTCAACTTTACATCTCTCATATTGTCATCCAAGAGGGTCACTCTTACTTATGCTGGCATATATTCATCCCTAATATTATCTCTCATAGTACACCATACATCCTTCCTATATTTTCTATAGTCCTACTTTGGACATGGGAGTTGTTGACTAGATAACACTCATTCCCATATAACATAGTTGATCTTGAAACAACTCTAAAGAACTTATTGACAACACATTCTAATCACATTGAACAATAGATGAGAGACTCAATTTCATTCACCCTATCCCATATGATATGTAACATCCTCTCATCCCTTTTACCTTAAATTACTAACTCTAGGTACCTGGAACTTTTGATTTTGAGGATAACCTTAGTGTCAAGTATCATCTACGCTTCATAGGGCATGTCACTAAATTTATGCTCAGTAATTAATTTTTATCCTACTCAACATGAAACCTTTTGACTCCAGGGTACGTCTCCAAACCCCAGCCTCAAGTTAATGCCACTTTATTTCTTGTCAATCAATACTTTATCATCACAAATAACAAGCAATATGGAACCTCTTGAATATGTCGTGTTAGAGCATCTATCATCGATGCATATAAAAATACACCCTTTTGGTTATCCATTAAGAACTATAATACCCCTTCCATTTAATTTTTTCGTCTTAGTTTTATTTTTAGTCCTTTTAAAAAAGAATGTATCGTTCCTTTTTTATTTGAAAAATCATTTTTTTAACTTCCCGTATGATACACTTAATACTAGAAAATTAAAGAACACTTTAGTGTATTTGACATACATTAAATTTAAGACAACAAGATTCAAATGTTTTCTTTATACATTCTTAAACTCCATGCCCAGAGAAAAAAACAAATAAATAGAAACAGAGGAAGTAATAAGTAATACCTTTTGTATGAAACTGTGTTCAGTGTATTGAAAATCAATTTTTTATATTGATTTATGCATCTTTTGTCAACTTATTATCCTTTTGTCATTTATAAAATATTAAGGCTATGTAGTCCTGTAGTTCTAATTTTTTGATATCTATAATTATTATTTAATTGGTTTCAGCTATTACCCTATTTTGTTGTTGCTCATACTCTTTCTTTTAGGCTTTATACGGCTTATATTTTTAATTGTTTATTTTTCATTATTGTATATATATATATATATATATATATACCTTAAATTGATGCGTTTGAGAAAATGGTCTTTCGGAAACCTCTGTACCACTGGAAGGTAGTGATAATATTTGTGTACACAATATATATCCTCTCTAGACTCTAATTATGAAATTTCATTGGATATGTTTTAGTTTTTATTATATCTTTTAGAATATATGATGAACATATTCTGATTTATTACCTTTGTTAAGTGTATTTTTAGTTCCTACTTATATCTGGGTGTATATTTAGTTTCCTTAATTATAGTCTTGAATTAATTGTATATAAACCATTGAATGAAATAGGTAAGGGATTAAAATCTTTGATGGTATCATATTTCTAGGGAAAAAAAATTTCGCTTTCTCTTCAAACACCATCGTCCGCCCTCTCTTCTTCTTCGTCTCTCTTCTATCATCATGATGTCGGACTCAAAATCTTCCTTTCACACTGCTCTTGCTGTATCCAACATGAAGAACCATGTTCCCATCATTCTTGAGATGGAGAACGTCCAATATTCCACATGGGCGAAATTATTCAAGATTCACGCACGATCCTATCGAGTTTTTGACCATATCATTACTCCGGCAAAGGGCAAGGAGAAAGTGCTGAAAACAGAGGAGGATAAAGAGTTTTGGTCCAATCTTGATGTGACTGTTTCACATTGAATCTATGCCACTATATCTCATGATCTTCTCCATATGATCGTTGATCCAAACACCACTGCTATGGAAACTTTTAATAGATTGAGTGACATATTCCAAGATAAATAACACTCTCGTTCTGTCACCCTTGAGTACGATTTCACTCATGTGAACATGGAAGATTTTTCAGTTATATTTGCCTATTTTCAACACCTTAAATCTTTGTCGGACCAACTCAAGAATGTAGGCCCTCCCTTCGACAACAATAGACTAGTTCTTCAACTGGTCTCTGGCCTCACCAAAACCTACAATGGTGTGGCCACTCTCATTCGCCAACGTGATCCTCTACCATAATTTTATCAGTCCCGTTCGATGCTCACTCTTGAAGAGGTTGGTCTTCCTAAGAAGGCGGCACAGAGCTCCTCATCAACCATGGTGGCTCGTGATTTGAATGGCTCTAATGATGCTGTTGATCATTCCTCTTCACACCGCAATACTAATGGTGGGAAGAGGAACCACTATCGCAACACTAACCGCAGCAACAATGGTGGTCGTTGAATCAACAAAGGTGGTAGCAGTGGTGGGGGTAAGACTGGGAAGTGGTGGTCCTATGGGAGGCGGCAACAGCCGCAGTGGCGGACAACAACCAGCAGTTTAGCATCTGGCAACCAATTCTTCCATGGTCCGGAGGCCAGTCGTGGCCGTGGATGGCACCTTGGGCTCCCTAGACTATACCTCCTTGTCCATATCCATCAAACTCGAAAAGGACAATTATGGACAGCAGCCTGGTATACTTGGGCCCAGAACGCAGCTGGCCTACACGGCAGTGCCAACTCCAACTGACATTGAAGATGCAATGCATACTCTCGGCACCACTCCTCTAAATGTGAATTAGTACATGGATACCGGTGCCACTTCTCACATGACATCCCTTACAAGGTAACCTCACGTCTTATTTTAATATGAGCAATAAACGTGGGATGATAGTTGGTAATGGTCAATCTATTCCAATGCATTGTTATGGTCACGCAAAATTGTCTTCGCCATTTCCTCCCTTACAATTAAAAAATATCCTTCATGCCCCTCAACTTGTTAAAAATTTGTTGTCAGTTAGAATTTTTAAAACTGATAACACTGATCTGCGTGGATTTTCGGTGAAGGATTTTCGGACGGGGAGACAGGTAATGAGGTGTAAAAGTCGGGGAGAGATGTATCCCATCAATTCTCTAGTCACTTCTCCATCTTATTTTGCCACTTTGGCACTATCCTTTTGGAATGATCGTTTGTGTCATCCGCGAGCACTTGTTTTGAACATTCTTTAGAAAAATAAATTGATTGAGTGTAATCAAGTTAAAAATTCTCCAATTGTTCATTCTTGTCCTCTGGGAAAATATGTTAAGTTGCCTTTTTATCAATCCTGATCTCGCACTTATATTTCATTTGATATTATCCATAGTGATCTTTGGACATTGCCTGTTTTAAGCTCATCAGGTCATCAATATTATGTATTGTTTGTGGATGATTTTTCCAAATTTTTGTGGACTTTTCCTTTATCGCACAAATCATAAACATGTTCCACATTTTTGAGTTTCAAGACATTTATACGAACCCAATTTAAGCGAGACATAAAATATATACAATGCGATAATGGCATGGAAATCAATAATGGCCCCTCTTGGGATTTTTGTAAAGTAAATGGTCTCTCATATGGTCTTTCCTATCCTCATACATCATCAAAAAATGGGAAAGCTGAAAGATAAATTCCTGTGGTCAACAACATTATTAGTACATTATTGGCCCATGCTTCCCTTCCTACTTCCTTTTGGCATCATTCTTTACAAATGATGACTTTTCTTCTCAATATCCTTCCACATAAGCTTTAAATTATCAATCTCGTCTTCGTATTATGTATCAAAAAGATTCGTCTTATTCTCATCTCAGGGTGTTTGGATGTTTATGTTATCCTTCTATTCCCTCCACAAACATAAACAAACTTCAACCCCGGTTGACTCGGTGTATTTTTTAGGGTATTCTTTAAATCAACATGGGTATAAATGCTTTGATTTGTCATCTATAAAAATCATCATTAGCCATCACATAGTATTTAATAAGACACACTTTCCCTTTGCAAATACCAGTACTCCTCAAACTCACTCTTATGAGTTTCTAGACGGTGGACAATCTCCTTACCTGGTACATCATTTCACTACCTCTCCTAACCAACAAGTTACACCTTTTCCTAACCTAACCAGATCCACAACACCCATCATAGAAAGTTGTTCAGACGTGCGCAACGACCGGAACAACCATCCCCAGTCGACTCCTGCTCTTCAACAGTTTACTGTACCAATTCCATCTACTCCTTCCACTCTCCCATCAAACTCTCTTCCTAGCCCCACTCTGATCTCTGCCTCACGTCCACGGGTCCGGTAACTCACAGCCAACATAATATTTTAAAGCCTAAGAAGTCCTTTAACCTTCATACATCAACATCTAAATCCCCCCTACCTCGTACCCCTGTATTTTCTCTTAATAACCTGAATTGAAAAATGTTGTGGATGAAGAATATAATACTCTTATTGAAAATAAGACATGTGAGTTAGTTCCCCATTCTTCAAATGTTAATGTAATTCGGTGTATGTGGATTTTCGCTCATAAAGTAAGATCTGATGCTTCATTCGAGAGGCATAAATCCCGTCTTGTCGGTGATGGTAAGACTCAACAGGTTGGCGTGGATTGTGGTGAGACATTTAGTCCAATCATCAAACCGGCGACTATTTGCACGGTTCTCGCTTTGTCTCTCTCTAAGGCCTGGAAGATTCATAATCTTGACATCAAAAATGCCTTCCCATATGGGGAACTTAAGGAGACAACTTACGTGTATCAACCTTTGGGGAATCGGTATCAAAATCATCCTAATCATTTGTGTTTAATAAAGAAATCTCTATATGGGCTCAAACAGGCTCTATGGGTTTGGTATAAGAGGTTTGCTGACTATGTCCATACTCTTGGTTTTTATGAAAGTACTTCGGATCATTCGTTGTATATTTAAGTCGAGGTACCTCTATGGCTTACGTTTTTTTGTATGTCGATGATATAATCTTGACTGCTTCCTCAAATAAACTCCGTTAGTCGATCAACTCTCGTTTCAGCTTGGAATTTGCTATGAAGGACCTCGGCCATTTGAGCTATTTTTTTGGCATTGCAGTCACTCGTCATGATGGTGTTTTTTTTTTCACAAAAGAAATATGACATAGAGATCATTGAACGAGCATGCATGTCATCGTGTAAGGAATCTTCTACTTTGGTGGATACAAAATAGAAGCTCGGTACGAGCAAACCATTTGAGAATCCATCTCTTTATTGGAGTCATGCCTGCGCACTTCAGTACCTTATGTTCACAAGCCCCAAAATTATGCATGCAGTACATTAGGTACGCTTATTCATGCATGACCCTAGGGAGGAACACATGTACCCACTTAAGTGCATTTTGCGCTACATACAGGATAATATGGATTTTGGTCTTCAAATATTTCCTTCCTCCACATCAACCCTTATTTCGTACACTGATGTTGATTGGGGTGGATGCCCGGACGTTCAACATCGGGATACTGTGTAATTTTGGGTTATAACTTGATCTGTTAGTCCACTAAACAATATGGTACTTTATCCCGTTCTAATGTAGAGGCATGATATTGAGGGGTAGCCAATGTGGTTTCTGAGTCATGTTGGTTGCGAAATTTGTTGTTAGAACTTCATTGTCCTGTACAACAGGCTACATTGGTGTACTGTGATAATGTGAGTGCCATATGTCTTGCTTGCGATCTGGTTCAACATCAACGCACTAAGCACATTTAAATGGATATAGATTTTGTCCGAGAAAAGGTGGCTCGCGGTCAAGTTAGCGTGTTACATGTCCCCTCGGATTATCAGATTGCAGACATATTCACCTAGGGTCTTCCTTTTGTATTATTCGAGAATTTTCGGGACAATCTTAGCATTCGGCGACCTCCCGCTTCTACTGAGGGTGTGTGTTAGAATATATGATGAATATATTCTAATTTATTACCTTTGTTAAGTGTATATTTATTTCCTATTTATAGCTAGGTGTATATTTAGTTTCCTTAATTATTATCTTGTATTTATTGTATATAAACAATTCATATCAATGAAATAGATAAGGGATTAAACTCTTTCAATATCATACATAGTTAAGATTCTCGAAATTCATCTAAACATTAAAACAAGAGTACATTAAATTTATCATAACTTTTTATTATTATCTTAGTATTCTATTGGATTAGTATCTTATAGATGTCAAGACTTGAATTTTATTGCAAGGACAATAGATAAGGCATGAGAATATTAGAATCTATAGATATTTAATTTAGTCTTTGCTACATCTTCTAAACCTATTAGTTTCATATTCATGAAACAAGAGTATCTCAAAGCTTTTGATTCTATTATATATGGGTGTCGATATTTATCTTTATGTAGTTTTGTTTCTAATAAGTCATTTGAATAAATTGAAATAGCAAAATTTGCATCTGAATTTTTATATAAGAAATGAATAACCCTTCACGATAATTTTGTGTACAATTTCTTTACCTAATTCTAAGGGCTATGATGTACGTAGTTAGGATGGTTGATACAACTTCAAAAACAATGTCAATCCTCCAAAAAGGAAAAGAAAATTTTGATATGATGATTATCAATATCCATCCATCAAACACGATATCTTTTAACCTCTTAAGTCAAGCCGTGGTATTGTATATAATTTCGATCGGTATGTATTTTATTTTATTCTTTGACTTATGACATTTATTATGAGTAAAGTCAGTTAGCTTAACTACTACACTATAAGTATTTAGATATAAAATGAGTGTATATGCTTGAACTAATGATTCACGTGATGTATAATGTAATTCAACTCTAACTAATAGCTTTCCAAAATAATTTTGTACTTGTATGTGATGAACACAATGAGATCATAGCAAAGATGGCTTTGGATGTGAGAGCTTTTCTTTACCTTAATAAGCCATTTAATGAGGAAATCATGAAATACTTTTGGCAATTTTTATTGATGGAAAAAAACCAAAGAGAGAAACTGAAAAAAAGATCAGAGAAAAAAGATATCATATGAATGTTAATGATATTGGTAACATTGAGATTTTTGGAGAAAATGAAGAAAAACACAGAGAAGAAGAAAACTATAGCTAATGTTGAGGAGCGAAAAAAGAACATTGATGAAGTTGAAAATGATGTTGTATCTAATGAAAAATTCAAATTGAAGCGGAAGAGAGGTAAAAAAGCATGAAAGAGACTAACAAAAGAGAAACTCAAAGCAATGCTATTAATAAGTTTCTTCGGCAAAAGTATTGCATAGAATAGAAAAACGATATTCATGCTAAATTCTTGAAAGTTGTACAACAACTCGGTGAAGGAAGTAAATTAACTTCACTACTATTTAATTTCTTTACAATTTATTTATATGGAATGATATGCAAAATAAGAATTTATGCTTATAATGAACATCAACTTATTTTATATTAAACATAGCAATCACTGTATTTATATGTACCTCATCTTTATTGAAGAATATTATAGTTATTAAATTAAGTTTACATTCTTATAGAATATGTAAGGGTATTACCCTAGCGAGACTCTTGATGTGATGAAGAATGATGTGCCTGATCTTAAAATGATGCAAATGGCTAACTACCTTTACGTACATCTTTAAAATATATTTAGTGGTAAATTACGATTCATTGAGTGGGTGTCTGGTACATAAAAACCTATTTCAACAAAAGATATTGTGTAGAGTTATTTTTTTCATATTTGTTTGTTAGAAAATATTTTGCTTCTAAAAATCTTTTTTTCATCTAAGAATTTTATGAGAAGTTATTTTTCTATAACTATCTTGATTTTAAATTTACATTGAAAGCAACATAAAAATCTAATTTTATTTCATTTTTTCCATTTGTTATATGTTTAGTGATAGAAGCTAATTACTTCATTGCTACATTTCATTATTTTGTATATAAATGTAATAATATTTCTGTCAATCTTTAATTTATAGTGTTTAAAAGATTTTTATTCTCCACCAATTACCAAACATCATTTTTTTTTAAAAACGACTTCCATTATTTCAAGCATAACTGAATAACAATGAATTCGGATGATAAATACACATGGTCTATACGTAATTTTATTTTTTCTCTTGTAACATCTCAGAAATGTCGTCGCAAGAATTTGAGAACTCTAGAAGAGAGAAAACATATTAATCATGCATCAGGTCAAGGATTCTCAAAAGATTCTATGAAGAAGTAGTTTTCAAGAATATGGAACAATGCCTCTTCTTCAAATAAATGTACCAATTCTACAACATGATCTTGATACCAACAAAAAATTGGTTAGACGGGAAAGTTCGACTCAACAACAAATTTATCGTCCACAACTTCAGGTACAAGATCGCTACCTCAACATTGATAATCGGTTCAATATGTCATTTAATCCATCCCAGATTTATGTTGGTGATGGACTACAACAACAACGTGGACAATTATTTTAAATGTTGAATTCACAAGGATTACAAGACCCAATCATTAAGACTACTAGTTATAGTCCTGTCCTAGACTTTAATAGTGGGGACCATCATAATGAATGTGATTAAAGTTGGGATCTCAATGTGACCCATGGAGAAACATATTCAGGTTGCCAAGTAATATTGGGAAATTCGACAAATAATGAGTATAACTTGAATGTCCATGCAAACAATGTTTCTGAATCTTATGTTTGAAATATGACTATTAATGAATTGGGAGTAGGAAATACAAATTTCTAACAATACATTGTTGAGCCAGACATGTCAAATCCAAACAACATTATTGGGGCATCATATGCAAATGATATTGAAGGAAGCGATTCAAATCAGTAGAAAAGTTGTGATGCGTATTGTGATTTCAATAATATGGGTTATTGCTTCTAGAACTATGGACCTTCACGTTCTAACCTACCTAATGGCAATGGTACAAAATTTGATCAAGTTTATTCTAATCAAGTAATTTCCTCAAGGGGAAATGGCATATTTCATGTTTTTGGAGCTATTTTTCTTTTTATGACTTTTTTTTTTCCGGTTTGGAAATAATGGACATCATTGGATTACATGCTTGCTTTAATTTGTTGACTTGAGATTATTGTTTTGTTTAGCATCAAACCCTTGAATCCTTCTATTACATAACCTTTTGATTGACTGATACATATGATATATGAGATTGATTATTTGTAGAATAAATCATCTTACGTCTCAATTTAACATAATATTTGATGTATGCTTAATATTTATGCGATACATTGTTTATGATTTTACTCATATCAGCTAACATGTAAGCTTCTTATAGATTTTCTTCAATTTTTTGTTGTTCATTGTATTCTTGATAGTGATCACATCTGCAAGTTTAAGTAATATTTATTGTTTGTGTCGTTATAACTTTTATATCAACCAATCATTTTAATGTATTCTAACAATTAGCGTATCATTGGGAGACGTAAATGGTAATTTCCAATAATATATTACACATGAGTAGTACTGAATGAAGTAATTAAAATAAAGAAAAATTGTGTTGCGTATATGAATTTTAATTATATGAATTTTAAGTATCTTTTTGGAAAAATATAATTTTTCAGATAAATCAATATTTTATGATATATAATTGTTCGGAGGATGAAAATTATTGATAAGGACAAACATTTTGAAGATTGTTAAAATAATCATAGGGTCATTATCTTACCTATATAAAATGTAGCATCACATATATCCCTTATTTTATTGATGATATTAGCTAAAAAATTACTAGCAAAATCATTATATCGTATATTTATATAAAATGTGGGATTATATACAATCTAATTTTGGTGCCTTTCTTTATGTTTTCTCTCTCTGAATCTCTCCTTCTCACTCCTATAAAACCTATAAAATTCGAGTTCTCTCAAACTATGAGAATTTAATCTCGCTCTCTTTAAGGATATTCTGTGAGTTTTGGGTCATGGATCGCCCATGTGGATCGACCCGACCCACCTGAGATATTATCAAAATAATGGTTGGAACAATTACTAGGTAATTAATCCAATGTAAACAAACCTTTTTTTAAATACAGAAATCTTACGCTCAGAATACAGAAGGATAGAAATAGTGAAAAGGGGAAAATCGTAACACAACATTTTTCTTATAAAAGAACACTAACCAAAAACATACTTAGTTTGTGGATCATTTCTTGTTTACTTGAGATTCAAGGTTGGCTTGGAGAAATTCTTCAAAGATACGGATTTCATCGATTTTGTCCTACAAAATAAGGTACATAGTTTGTCGACTTCTTACTATAAATCCTACAAATGACATCAGAGCATGGTTAAATTGTTCCCAGATTGTATAATGATTGAAATTTTCTTGTGAATGAATCAAGAAATTTGAAATGATTATAAATATTTTTATTTTTGTTTTTTTAAAAAAAGAAAATATTAACTGAACTGCGGTAGTAGATTGACTGATGTCTACCATGACATATGAGGTAAATGAGGTATAGGCCTTCCCACTAATATAAAATGTCGGTTCTTCTACATATGTTCTCATGAGATGGAAACTCTTCCGCTAATACAAAATGTCGGGTTTCTAAAAGCAAGTTCCCTATCCCATAATTATGTGCCCGCGTAGGTCACAACTAGTGGATACACATTATATATATATATATATATATATATATATATATATATATATATATATATATATATTTGTGTGTTTGTGTGTGTGTGTGTGTGTGTGTCGAGTTCTACCTTAGGACACCTTTTTTCAGTGTTGGGTCATATGATATCAGATTCCATGTAGATCATATGGTGTATGTCAGTTAATGTCATTCTCCTTATGTAATAAGATAATGAATATGACTTGAACGATACTTATGATTTCTTGATGAGCTTTACTTAGAAGGAGTGGGAGTATGAGACTTCACTTTTACATTGCACAAGCAGTCTTTGAAAGCGATTAGGGGTTGATTCCTTATGCATGGTATGACATGAAAGTATATACGTATGTTAAGTGGATTCTTTTAAGGTGTCACTTTCCTTATGTTTATATAATGAACATGGTTATATTTTTATTTATGATTATTGAATATGATGAGGTCTAAAGATTATATGTGTTACTAAGGGGTCTATAACGTGATACTTAAAATAGTTGGTATTATGGGATACAAACTATACATTCCACAAGTGAACTTTTAATGTTGCTAACGTGATGGTGCTACTATGTTATTAAGATTTATGTGAAAATGAGGTTGTGAATCGTATTATGTCCTTATATCCATAAATATTTTTAAAACTTGATAGATTCATATTTTTACTAAATGTCCTTTTCAGCAGAGTTCAGGGATTTTATGTATCTTGCCGTACTTAGTACTTTATGTGCTAACCCCTTTCTCCTACATCTACTATGAGTGGATGTTCCAGCCATTGAGATTCACTAGTTCTTTCTTAAGAAATACATGGATTTCTTATCTCAGAGTTGTGGTGAGTCCTCAAGTTTGAGGACAAATTATCAATTTCCTATTTCCTATTGTATTTCTTATATTGAATCTTTTGTATTGATGTAAGGAATAATTCCCAAACTTTGTATTCTAATGCTTTAGATGGTTCATGGGACATGTTCATTTTCTTAATTTTGGTTATGAAAAGAGAAGTTAGAATTTTATTGTAAAAGTTCTAATTTTTCCAGAGTATTCTATGTCTTATGTAATGATGATATGCTAAGGGCTTGTATGAGTCCTCTTCGGGGTCAAGTACGTTGTGTCTCTTCAAGGGGGTAACTTTGGCTCATTACAATACCACACTAATGAAGACATAATATAGACAAATAGCCTGGAAAGCATTGAGGCGAAACTATATGACATGTGGTAAAGCTTCATAGAACATATAGATATGTTCATCCATAAGCTTTCTTGAGTTATAAGTATTACTTTCCCAAATTATGCATTTCCAATAATCCATAAGTTTCATCATATTTTCAAGTTAAAAGAATGTTTAAATTAATTTACATCAATTTCATAGAGAGAAGACATGCATATTTTCATAAATTCGTCTTTCATAGTTCAAGAACCACATTATATCAGCATAGCTTAGAAAACATAAATTATTCACGGGTTCATGGGAAATTGTCTTTAAACATGTAATTATTTCAATTCAAGAATAAAAACCCATTAAAAAATCAATTGGATCAATATTGAGAGGAACCCACGACATAAAGGAAGAACCTTAACTTCAATTGGAGATCTAGCTTTACAAAATTGGAGAATTTGGGGACCCTATGGAGGAAAGGACTCCATAGATTTTTACTATCATAACGATGCTGTCACGACCCAATTCGGGGCCGCGACTGGCACCCACATCTACCATCCTATGTGAGCGAACCAACTCATATAACCTTAACAATTCGAGGTATTACAACAGAAAATAATGCGGAAGACTTAAACTCATAAATAAAACAATTCAAAAACTATTATTATTATCCCCAAAATCTGGAAGTCATCATCACAAGAACATCTATCCTCAAATTACTAAACTAAAACGTCTAAGAAAGCTAAAACAAATAAAATCTAGTCCATGCCGGAAGTTCAAGGCATTAAGACTTGAAGAAGAAGATTCAGTCCAAGCTAGACGCATTAGCTCACCCTGAATTTCCGAAGGTAGTGAAGACTGGCTAGATCTACTGTTGAGTTGAAGTTGACGGAACGTTTGCTGCATTCCACAAATAACAAAGAAGAAAACATAAAAGAAGGGGGTCAGTACAACCACAAGTACTGAGTAGATATCATCGGCCAACTCAAAATAGAAGATAATATATATCAAGTAATATTATAAAATCAACTATGATGTTTAACATGTAGCACAACAAGTACTATATCATTAACAATTTCCACTAAGTTCACACATGAGGACTCAAGCCTCAATACCATACTCATTTGGGAATTGGGTTCATTAGATTGAGTATATTCATTATCTTTCAAGATTCATTATCTTTCTTCCCCTTGTGTCAGTACGTGACACTCCGCTCCATATACTATCCTGGTGTCGGAACGTGACACTCCGATCCATATTCTATCCTGGTGCCGGAACGTGGCACTCCGATCCTCATTCTATCCTGGTACCGGAACGTGGCACCCGATCCATATTCTATCCTGGTGTCGGAACGTGACACTCCGATCCTCATTCTATCCTGGTACCGGAACGTGGCACCCGATCCATATTCTATCCTGGTGTCGGAACGTGACACTCCGATCCTCATTCTATCCTGGTACCGGAACGTGGCACCCGATCCCCTAATTCATCAAGCCTTCTTTTACACTAAGGCATCATCATTAACAAGTGAACTAGGGTTTCTTTCAAGATTTAGGATTCAATGGCTTCATCATGATTAGTTTATCACAATTTCATATTCACAAACATGCAAGCATACAATTAAGCACATAGCAGGGTTTACAATACTATCAACACATATCATTCACTATTAAGAGTTCACTACGAATATCGTAAAATAAACCATAACCTACTTCCACCGAAGAATTGAATTCAAACAAGCAATTTCCCAAGCCTTGTGTTCTTCCTCTTCGATCGATTCCTCTCTCTCTATCTTTGTTCTTTCTCTTTTTCTTATTCAAACCCTCTTTCCTTTACCCTAATTAACATATAATTAAGTGTAAAAGATGACAATAATACCCCACTAATTAATCCAAAGTTACCTCTTTTATCCCTCAAGAATTTGAGTTATTAATATAAACCCACGAAAACTGTAATTAAGGAAAGAATAGTCCAAAACGTCCCTTAAAACTTAACCAGAAATCCGACTCCAACTGGGATTACGCAACCTGTGACGGGCCGTCGTGCCTGCGACGGTCCGTTATACAGGTCGTCGTAAGGGCCAGAACCTTATTTTTCACCAAGGACACTGTGACGGTCCGTCACACCTGTGACGGTCCGTCCTGCCATTCCGTTACGAAGTTCAGAGAGTCGATTTTCAGTACCCAATTTCAGAATTTCTAAGTATATTGAAACGAGACACCCTCGACGGTCCGTCGTGCCCATGACGGTCCGTCGTGGGGTCCGTCGCCTCAGCCTGTTTTTCCAGAAATAAAATCTGCTGCTCAAAACGACTAAACAGGTCGTTACAATAGATACCAATTTACCCATCGTTCGTCCCCGAACGATCACCAGAAGAAAAACAAGGGCGAGAAGGAGTACCTGAATCCTCAAACAGATGTGGATATCTTTCTCGCATATCTGCCTCCTTCTCCCAAGTGGCTTCTTCAATCGGTCGATTCTTCCATTGCACCTTGATGGATGCAATTCCCTTGACCTCAACTTGCGGACTTCTCTATCTAAAATAGCAACAGGCTCCTCCTCATAAGACAAGTTCTCATCAAGCAAAACTGAATCCCAACGGATAATGTAGTTTCCATCTCCATGGTATCTTTTCAACATGGACACATGAAATACCGGATGCACTCCGGACAGCCCTGGGGGCAAGGCTAATTCATAAGCCACCTCCCCTATTCGCTTTAGTACCTCAAATGGTCCAATATACCTTGGACTTAGCTTACCTCTTTTGCCAAACCGCATCACCCCTTTCATTGGTGAAACTTTCAACAAGACTTGTTCACCCTCCATGAACTCTAAGTCTCTAACCTTTCGATCTGCATATTCTTTTTGTCTACTTTGCGCCGCTAGAAGTTTTTCTTGAATAGACTTCACTTTCTCTATCGAATCCCTCAAAAGGTCAGTACCCCAAGGCCTAACCTCGAATGCATCAAACCAACCAATGGGAGACCTACATCTCCTACCATACAATGCTTCAAATTGAGCCATATCGATGCTTGAGTGATAGCTATTATTGTATGAAAACTCCGCTAAGGGTAAGAAGCTATCCCAATGGCCACCAAATTCTATCACACATGCACGAAGCATATCCTCCAACACTTGAATCGTTCGCTCAGACTGACCATCGGTCTGAGGGTGAAATGCAGTGCTAAGGTCCAACCTAGTACCTAATTCAGCATGCAATGTTCTCCAAAACTTAGAAGTAAACTGCGTACCTCTATCTGATATGATGGAGAGTGGAACCCCATGTAATCGAACAATCTCTGAGATGTAGATTTTGGCTAGCTTCTCTGTATTGTAAGTCACCTTGACCAGAATAAAATGAGCAGACTTAGTTAACCTATCAACAATCACCCAAATGGAGTCATACTTACCCATTGTCTTTGGAAGACCAACCACAATGTCCATTGCGATTCTCTCCCACTTCCATTCAGGAATGGGCATTCTCTGAAGTGTTCCTCCGGGCCTTTGGTGTTCATATTTCACTTGTTGACAGTTTGGACACTTGGCAATAAAGTCAACAATATCACGCTTCATTCTACTCCACCAGAAGTGTTGCTTTAGGTCACGATACATCTTGGTTGCACCCGGATGTATAGAATACCATGAACTATGAGCTTCTGCCAGAATAGTGTTGACCAAATCATCAACTCGGGGTACACATACCCTTCCCTTAATCCTCAAAACACCTTCCTCATCGATTGTTGCTTCTTTAGCCTCTCCTTGCAACACTTTTTCTCGAATCCGGATCAATTTCTCATCATTAAACTGCTTCCCCTTAATCTTGTCAAGGAAGGAGGATCTTGCCTCCACACAAGCTAAAAATCCTCCCTTCTCATTTACTTCTAACCTCATAAGGTCATTAGCCAAAATCTGCACTTCTCTAGCCAATGGGCGTCTAGAAGCTTGCAAATGAGCTAGACTTCCCATGCTTCCCGCCTTTCTACTCAAAGCATCTGCCACAACATTCGCCTTCCCCGGATGATACAAAATAGTGATGTCGTAGTCCTTCAGTAGTTCCATCCATCTCCTTTGTCTCAAGTTCAAATCTTTCTGAGTAAGACATACTGTAGACTACGATGATCCGTATAGACTTCACACTTAACCCCATATAAATAGTGCCTCCATTGCTTCAATACAAATACTACCGCGGCCAATTCCAAGTCATGAGTTGGATAGTTACGTTCATGCACTTTTAATTGTCTTGAAGCATAAGCAATCATGTTCTTCTCTTGCATTAGCACTGCACCCAAACCCAAATAGGATGCATCATAATAAACAATGAAGTTCTTACCCTCTACCGGCAAGGTGAGGATAGGTGCGGTAGTCAACAAAGTCTTGAGTTTCTGAAAACTTTCTTCGCACTCATCCGACCATACAAATGGAACATTCTGCTTAGTCAAGTTCGTCAATTGGGAAGCAATAGAAGAGAATCCCTTGAAAAATCGGCGGTAGTAGCTAGCTAACCCAACAAAACTCCGTATTTCTGACACATTAGTGGGTCTTACCCAATTCTTCACTGTCTCAATTTTAGAAGAATCTACCATCACTCCATCCTTTGAAACCACGCGCCCCAAGAAGGACACTGCATCTAGCCAAAACTCACACTTAGAGAACTTGGCGTAAAGCTTTTTCTCCCTCAACATTTCCAATACCATTCTCAAATGCTCCTCATGTTCCTTATTGCTTTTAGAGTAAATCAGTATATCATCAATAAACACAATCACAAAGAGATCAAGATATGGCTTAAAAATCCCATTCATCAAACTCATGAACGCAGCAGGGGCATTCGTAAGACCAAAGGACATCACCACAAATTCATAATGTCCATACCTAGTTCGAAAAGTAGTCTTTGGTACATCCATTGCCCGTATTTTCAATTGATGATAACCGGATCTCAAGTCAATCTTAGAGAAGACACAAGCACCTTGTAACTGATCGAATAAGTCATCAATGCGAGGAAGAGGATACTTGTTCTTAATCGTTACCTTGTTCAATTGCCGGTAGTCTATGCACATCCAAAAACTCCCATCCTTCTTCTTCACAAACAAAACCGGAGCATGGCCTAATGAAGCCTTTGCTCAACAACTCTTGAAGTTGAGCCTTTAACTCTCTTAATTCGGCGGGAGCCATTCTATAAGGGGGCATAGAAATGGGGCGAGTGCCTGGTTCAAGGTCGATGCAGAAGTCAATATCCCTATCTGGTGGCATACCAGGAAGATCTGCGGGGAACACATCCAAAAACTCACGGACTACCGAAACCGACTCGATCGAAGGTACTTGGGTAGTGTCATCCTTGAGATGGGCCAAGAAAGCTAAACACCCTTTACTAACCATTTTCTTAGCACGAAGAAATGAGATGATACGCACCGGATTGGAAGTGTAGTCACCCTCCCACACTAACGGATCTGTCCCAGGCTTGGCTAACGTCACCGTTTTAGCATTACAATCCAAGATCGCAAATTTCGGAGAAAGCCAAGTCATACCCAGAATTACATCAAAATCAACCATTTCTAGGATAACCAAATCTACATAAGTGTCGCTCCCCACAAAGTTCACCAAACAAGACCTATATACCTTTTCAACTACCACAGACTCACCCACCGGAGTAGAAACACGAATAGGCATATCAAGTAATTCACAATGTAAATTTAGACCATTAGCAAATGATGAAGATACATATGAAAACGTGGAGCCAGGGTCAAATAATACAGATTCCATGCAATCACAAACCAAAAGATTACCTGTGATAACAGCATCAGACGCCTCCGCTTCAGATCTCCCAGGGAAAGCGTAACAATGGGCCCTATCACCCGTCTGTCCATTGCCCCTACCATGTTGTGTCGTAGTGGCTCCAGTTTGCCCATCACCTCTGCCGTTGTGGTGACCACCATTACCTCGACCACGACGTCCTCCAGAATAACGGCCTCTACCATGACCACCCCTACCTCTAGATAGTGGGGTTCTGTAACTCTGGTTTGGACAATACCTCTTAATATGTCCAATCTCCCCACATCCGTAGCACTCTCTGGGTTCACGCATCGGCCTCTCAGAGAAGTGTTGACCGGTCTCAGGTGGACCCCCAACTACAGTCTGTAGTGAAGACTGAATTGGTCGAACTGAGTAGCCTCCAGAACTCTGTCCTCTAGTATACGAACCATTGAACTCACCTCCCTTTCGAAACCTTTTCGCTGTCGATGTCGTGGTGAAGTCGTCTAGCTTCACTCCTTCCACCTCTATCACAAAGTCTACCACCTCTTGGAAGGATTTTGCCGTTGCCGCTATCTGTAAGGCCGAAATCCGCAATTCTGACCTCAACCAATTCACAAACCGGCGAATCCGCTCTTGGGGACTGAAACAAAGTTGGGTGGCATACCTGGATAATGCGCGGAATTTAGCCTCATATGCATTAACCGTCATCCTTCCTTGCTCAAGACTCAAGAACTCATCCCTTTTTCTATCTCTCAAAGTCCTTGGGATATACTTCTCCATAAACAAACTAGAGAATGATTCCCAAGTCATAGGTGGTGCCTCTGTTGGTTGATACTCCACATGTGACCGCCACCACATTTTGGCATTCCCTTGAAACTGATAACTCACGAACTCCACGCCAAACCGTTCTACGATACCCATCTTGTGTAGTAGCTCATTACAATCAACCAGGAAATCGTAAGCATCCTCAGATTCTGCACCCTTGAAGACTGGAGGTTTCAATTTTAAGAACTTACTGAAAAGTTCATGCTGATCATTTGTCATTATAGGCCCAGTAGTCAGACGTGGAAATGTGCCTATCTCCAATGATGCATCCATGCGGGGAGCCATAGTAGCCGCATGTCGTATCTCTGAAACCGGAGGTGTTGGTGCAGAAACCACAGGAGGTGCCTGACCCTGATCAGATAATCCGCTAAGATAAGCAAGAACCTGATTGATCATTTCTGGGATAGGTTGGGGTGGCATTTCCTCATTCTGCACTTGTTCATTCTCCCCACCCTCCCCTTATCTTACTACTTCCTCAGTCGGTGGAGGAGTCACTGCCCTAGCATCAGATGGGCTAGGTGCTCGTCCTCTTCCTCTAGAGGACGTCCTCCCACGACCTCTACCACGGCCTCTTGCCGTTGCTCTTCCTCGAGCCACAGCCCCAGTGGCTGGCTCAGACGTTTCTTGTCGTGCCGTTGTTACTGGTGGTGCGATCGTTGCTCTAGTTCTAACCATCTGCGAAATAGAGTGAAGATGGTCAGATACCAATTCGTATCACCTAGATACCAATTGGACTCAAGTAGTAGCACGAAAGAAAGAATGAAAGAATGGAATTTTCCTAAAGTCCTATAGCCTCTCAAAGAAAAGTAAAGGCATCCCCCTACCGTTCCTTAAGACTCTACTAGACCTGTTCTTGTGTGATGAGACCAACGAACCTAATGCTCTGATACCAAGTTTGTCACGACCCAATTCGGGGCCGCGACTGGCACCCACATCTACCCTCCTATGTGAGCGAACCAACTCATATAACCTTAACAATTCGAGGTATAACAACAGAAAATAATGCGGAAGACTTAAACTCATAAATAAAACAATTCAAAAACTATTATTATTATCCCCAAAATCTGGAAGTCATCATCACAAGAACATCTATCCTGAAATTACTAAACTAAAACGTCTAAGAAAGCTAAAACAAATAAAAGCTAGTCCATGCCGGAAGTTCAAGGCATCAAGACTTGAAGAAGAAGATTCAGTCCAAGCTAGACGCATTAGCTCACCCTGAATTTCCGAAGGTAGTGAAGACTGGCTAGATCTACTGTTGAGTTGATGTTGACGGAACGTTTGCTGCATTCCACAAATAACAAAGAAGAAAACATAAAAGTAGGGGGTCAGTACAACCACAAGTACTGAGTAGATATCATCGGCCAACTCAAAATAGAAGATAATATATATCAAGTAATATTATAAAATCAACTATGATGTTTAACATGTAGCACAACAAGTACTATATCATTAACAATTTCCACTAAGTTCACACATGAGGACTCAAGCCTCAATACCATACTCATTTGGGAATTGGGTTCATTAGATTGAGTATATTCATTATCTTTCAATATTCATTATCTTTCTTCCCCTTGTGTCGGTAAGTGACACTCCGCTCCATATACTATCCTGGTGTCGGAACGTGACACTCCGATCCATATTCTATCCTGGTGCCGGAACGTGGCACTCCGATCCTCATTCTATCCTGGTACCAGAACGTGGCACCGGATCCATATTCTATCCTGGTGTCGGAACGTGACACTACGATCCTCATTCTATCCTGGTACCGGAACGTGGCACCCGATCCATATTCTATCCTGGTGTCGGAACGTGACACTCCGATCCTCATTCTATCCTGGTACCGGAACGTGGCACCTGATCCCCTAATTCATCAAGCCTTCTTTTACACTAAGGCATCATCATTAACAAGTGAACTAGGGTTTCTTTCAAGATTTAGGATTCAATGGCTTCATCATGCTTAGTTTATCACAATTTCATATTCACAAACATGCAAGCATACAATTAAGCACATAGCAGGGTTTACAATATTATCAACACATATCATTCACTATTAAGAGTTCACTACGAATATCGTAAATAAACCATAACCTACTTCCACAGAAGAATTGAATTCAAACAAGCAATTTCCCAAGCCTTGTGTTCTTCCTCTTCGATCGATTCCTCTCTCTCTATCTTTGTTCTTTCTCTTTTTCTTATTCAAACCCTCTTTCCTTTACCCTAATTAACATATAATTAAGTGTAAAAGATGACAATAATACCCCACTAATTAATCCAAAGTTACCTCTTTTATCCCTCAAGAATTTGAGTTATTAATATAAACCCACAAAAACTATAATTAAGGAAAGAATAGTCCAAAACATCCCTTAAAACTTAACCAGAAATCCGACTCCAACTGGGATTACGCAACGTGTGACGGGCCGTCGTGCCTGCGACGGTCCGTCATGCAGGTCGTCGTAAGGGCCAGAACCTTATTTTTCACCAAGGACACTGTGACGGTCCGTCACACCTGTGACGGTCCGTCCTGCCATTCCGTTACGAAGTTCAGAGAGTCGATTTTCAGTACCCAATTTCAGAATTTCTAAGTATATTGAAACGAGACACCCTCGACGGTCCGTCGTGCCCATGACGGTCCGTCGTGGGGTCCGTCGCCTCAGCCAGTTTTTCCAGAAATAAAATCTGCTACTCAAAACGACCTAACAGGTCGTTACAGATGCCAAAATCTTGATGCAATTGACTATTAGGAGGCTTGATATATAAGCCCTAACATTCTACGTCAACATCTAGTTAGAAAAATATTTGAGAATAGGAGAGCTTGAATTCCTATTAAGAATTAAAGAGAATGAATTGAGTTTTGGTGATTTAGGGGTATAAAATCATTATATAGGACTTTGATTGAAGGTAAAACGACAAAGAACTCAGGTAAAATAAAAAGGAAAATACCCTACAAGCCCTAACTTAAAAATGCGAAATGGGTCTACGAAAGACCAAAATGGGTCGCCAACATCACCAAATTCCATCAACAAGGTCTTGAAGAAATTTTGCGTTACAGGGCTTTACTATTTTGGGCATAAAATCTTGCTCCCGCTTCTGGAATTAGGAAAATATAGTGCATTTGAAAAAAAGACTCATACATCTTTAATTTATACGTCATAGGTAACCAAATTATTTTTCTTCTTAACGCTATGATCTCGAATTAGAGAAGAAGTTGTTTTTAAAAATATGAGCTAAGTATTTTGGGAGTAGTATTGATCACCGATATGGGGACGAGAGTCCATATTAACTCAATCCCCCATAAACCATGTATGCAACATGAATAGAAGCAAGGTATTGTACGGTCCTCTTTCAACGTGAGATAAGATGTTGTACCATCACTTAGGCTCATACTGATGGTTGTCGATAAGACAATCGCCCACAGAAAATATGTTACTTTCGTATATAAGTAAAGTTGAGTTTGTTATTGCATTTTCTATAATGAACTATGTTTTTCTTTTACAATTTTACGATTGTATAGCTTTTTTTTTGTTGCTTTATATTAAGTTAAATAATTCATGAGTTGAGTAGAGCCAACGTAAGTTTCTTTTTACTCCATTTAAGCTTAAAGTTGTTGTTCCAAATCTCATACTCGTACATTCGATGTACCGATGTCAGTTGGCCTGCATTGTCTTATGATGCAGTAGGTAATCAGGATAAACATCCAGTGCCTCGTTGATCCAGTTTAGAAATCAGATTCAGTAGTGAGTGATATACCATGGTTTCACGGTATTTTTAATTCTTTTCCTTAAGTTTAGTGTGTGTCCAAAAGATTTTTTGTATTGATTTTTATGTAGGTTTATCCTTATTTGCAAGAAATATGTCCAAAGATGAATGCAGAAATTTTTTAGCGATGAATTGCAAAAGAGGCCACCTACGGAGCTCATGATTATCCGTCGAGCCTTTGACGGTCTGTAGGTGGCATCATGGTGAAGCTTCTAAAGGAATATGGGGAAGTCTGACTTAGTGTGCGATTATGGAAGTTCACGACGGACCGTAATAGACACGACGGTCCGTCCTGCTGGTTCGTCGCAATGATCAGAGAGTAGTCCCAATACCCAAATTCCAAGAAAATTTAGTATTATGGAATGGAGACCCTCGACGTACCTTCTTGCTTGGAACGGTCCCTCATACCTGCCGTTGAGGGTAATGAAGAAAGTATCAGGAGAATTTGTGAAGTATGGGACGGTGGAGGCCATGACGTCCCTTCGTGACTACGACGGTCCGTCACTAGGTCCGTCAACTCGGATGCATTTTGACAGATTTTCAGTAATTAGAATCTTTCTTTTATTAGGTTTTTGTTTTTATTATAAATAGTTCGTAAAAACCTCATTTTTGGGGTTACACTCTTTGATAGTAGACTCTTTGATATTAGACTCTTTGATATTAGACTTTTGGATAATCCTTACTTCTCTTGTTCAACTATTGAAGGATTAATTTCAGTAATTGTTACACTTTTGTGGAATTGATTGTTGGTGCTTTTCTTGATTAATCAAGTGAATTACTGGATTTCATTCCTTCTCATTAAAGTAAGTGCATGAATTCTTATATTAAATATATGAATATTGTGATTATGACTATGGGTAACTATACTCCATAACTAGGGTTGTGGAACCATGGGTGAATAATAAGGTAAAACCTAACTAAAATAGCAATTCTAGAATAGTGTCGTGCATGTATTGATAATTATTTCATTTAGAAGTCTTTTTAACGAATGGACAACGTCAGAACTCGCCTTAATGCTACTTGCTGGACCAAGGAGGTAGATAATAAGAAAAAAATTTATCAATATAGATTTAGTGTATACTATCTAATAGGGTAGTTCCGATTAATACGAGGTATTAATTTAGGCAAATATCGTATACAATTCTTAATATGAGGTAAATGTAAGGGTTAGTATAGCAACACACGTAGCCGGACCAAGGTGCGGAGTGAAATTTTATAGATGCCGGACCAAGGATTTAGGATACATAACTTATCACTTTACTTCCAAGATACTAGGAAAGAATTGTTATAGTTAGAAATATCAAGTTAGGAACCTGTAAAGAACACTTAAGACCTAGTTACTTTCATTAATTGATTAAGGTCTAAGATTTAAATCTGTTAGTTGTTTACTTTAATCTAGTTAATTATTTTCATTAATTTAAAAATAAAAATCCCGCTTTACTATCTTTTGTTTTCTATGAAATAATTGACTAAATAATAGAAATAATAGAATAAAGTTAAGTTTGAACTATTTTCCCCGTGGGAACGATCCCAACCTAATTAGTTGGGTTCTTTACTTGATACGACCGCTTCACTTCTTATTTGAGAAGTAAGTTTGAGCGTATCAAATTTTGGGGCCGCTGCCGGGGAAAGTAGCTTTTTTAGATTAATTTAAAATTATTACTAAAGTTTAGTCAATATTTTCTTAATTTTACTTTTCTATTGTTTTTTATTCTTGCATAACTATCTTCCTTGTATGCCAAATACACAAAGAGGAAGAGAACCCTTGTTCCCCTACGATCATGAATTAGAGCATACACTACGCAATATGAATCAAAACTTTGGTATTAACGATGGTGATCCAAACCAAAACATCCCAGCTCCAGTTGATGTTCATGTTCAGTTATAACTCGATGATCCTAGTGAAAATCAACAAAGGGGAAAAAATCCCGCTCCACGTCCTCAATAATATTACAGAAGCTATGATAATATTGGGGACTCTGATGGGCCACTTGTCTTGCGCCGTCTACCACAAGGCAACACCTTTGTGGTAACTAGTAGTCTAATGCAAATGCTCACTACTAGAGGTTTATTTTCAGGGCTACCTTATGAGGACCCACATGCCCATATAGCTAAGGTAAGGGCAGTGTGTAAAAGTTGTGTAGGGAGGCCTGATTTGCATTTTGATGTAATAGGGCTAAGAGTATTTCCTCTCTCACTAATGTGAGAGGCTGATATTTGGTTAACTGAGCTCCCTTATAACTCAACTTTCACTTGGAACCAACTAAGGGGTGTTTTCTTAGCACGTTACTACCCGGTCTACAAGAAACTAAATCACAAAGACAGAGTAAGCAACTTTGTGGCACTACCAGGAGAGTCCGTTAGCAGTTCTTTGGATAGATTCACTTCATTTGAGAAGTGTCTTCAATCACCGCATAGATGAGTCACTGAAGGAATACTACTATCGGGGACAGGATGATAATAATAAAGCGGTATTAGATACTATAGCGGGTGGTTCTTATGGGGAGTGTATTCTGTTGAGATTGCCCAAAGTCAGAGAAAATCTCCCGGAATAATAAAGCTTGGAGAGTACTAGGAAGTCACATAGTGAAAGAAATACCTTCACAGTGCAATCAACACACAACCCAACCACATATGAGATTCATGAAGAGATGGCTAAGATGAGAAATGAGCTTGGGTTGGTATTAAAACATGTCACTGGAGGTGCAGAAAAGATAAATGTAGTAAACTACTTGTCAAAACCACCACCACAAAATGATGAATTCTATTATGAGGAGAATTCCTATGCGGTATATGAGCAGACGGGGTTCCCGACTGAATGCCCAAGGCTCAAATCAGGAGAATTGGCACCAAGGTCAAGGAAACCAAGGTCGGATGTATGGTCACTATAACTGTGAGGGTCATTATATCCATGATAGAAACTACAACCGTGATAACAACGTCAACATGGGTAACTATGGTAACATAATGAGAGGAATGGGCCCTATGTCCCTCCTCAAAATCGTGAAGTTACTCTTAGGGATGGTGGAGATAGTATGGCGCAAGTTGAGGATATGTTGCACAAAATTATGAGGAGGTTCAATGCTAGTGATGAGCACATTAAACAGTTAAGGAGTGATTTAGCGGGTATTGGGCAGAAAGTCGATATACATGCAATATCGATTAAGTAGCTTGATTTGAAAATGGCCCAATTATCTGCAACTGTGAACACACGAAAATCGGGAACTCTTCCTAGAAACACAGTCCAAAATTTGTAAATGATGGACATTGTATGGAAATCACTACTCAGGGTGGTAAGAAAACCATTGACCTATAATGAGGAAAAGGTGATAAAAGATAATGATAAATTGGTAGAGGTTAGTGGTGAAGTACAAGATAACACTGAAAAATATGTTGAAGTGCCTACAAAGGTAATTCCCATGCCTAGACCCCCCCCTTTCCTCAAAGATTAGTAAAAAAGACCGAGGATGGTAAATATCGGTGTTTTATAACAATGTTTAAGCAACTTTCTATCCATGTCCCTTTGGTACAAGCTATGGTAACAAAGAAAAGATCGGTCACTTTTGACGATGATGATAGAATGCAGCATTGTAGTGTTATCGCTACAAGATCTCTAGTACAAAAGAAAGAAGATCTCGGTGCGTTCACTATTCTTTGTACAGTCGGGTCCTTACATTTTGCGAAAGCATTATGTGATCTGGGGAAAGAATAAATCTCATGCCTCTCTCGATTTACAAGAAGTTGGGTTTGGGTGATCCAAAGCCCACTGCGATGCAGTTACTAATGGCAGATCGAACAGTAAAAATGCATATAGGGATACTCCTCGATGTGCTATTAAAAGTGGAGTCGTTCATATTTCCGGCAGATTTTGTTATTTCTTGATTTTTAAGTCAATTTTGAAGTGCTTATTATACTTGGGAGGCAATTCCTTGTTACGGGTAGAGCCTTAGTTGATTGGAAAAGGGGTAGATGAAATATTGGTTGAACAATGAAGAAGCGACCTTCAACATTTGTAGTTGCATGAGGCAAATTGTTGAGCATCAATCGGTATCTGCTATATCCTACAAAGAAAAGATGAAGAAGTACCATGATCTAAAAATTGGAAAACGAGAGTTTATGGTTGGGGATTTGGTACTTTTATACAATTTTAGGTCGCGCTTGTTTTCTGGCAAGCTCAAGTCCAAAGGGACTGGCCCTTACTTGGTTACCCAACTATTCCCTCATGGAGCAGTTGAGTTGGAAAACATGGAGGGTGTGCGGTTTAAGGTGAATGGACAATGAATAAAAATCTATTTTGAGCATGCTGAATTGGCGCATGAAGTAATCAAGGCATACCATGTTGATGAAGTCTGAGTAATTAAGTGTCTTAAGTCGTGCCGCGATGTTAAATCAAACGCTGGTTGGGAGGGAACCCAATGATGATAGTTTTCTTTCTATTAATGGTATCATTATATACTAATGAGTTTTAAATTTGCAGGTAGCACATAACCAAGAAAATCTACATACAATCACTCTGCAACAGTCACTGACGGATACATCGACAGACCGGCACGCATGCAATGGACCTTCGCGTGAATCTGTCATGCCATGTACGTCTTTCAGTTATTTTCAAAATTAGGTCCAAGCAACGGAAGCCATGATGGACCATCGCATCTGCGACGGATCGTCATTGGGGACTCGTTACGTCATTAACCAGCACACCCAACCCGACCCGGATGGGTATTTTAAAAATTGTCAACATTTAAAACCCCAACCCCTTTATTTCAACAATTTTCTTCCCTTTCAAACTTCCAACATCCAACTTCCTACCTTTCTTCTCTATGAACTAATCACTTTCACAAATCCTCAATTCCAGGACTGGTCGGAGTCTGCTGCTGTGGTTCTGCTCCTTGTAACCTAGTGCCTCATTTGCTGGTTTTTCTCCTCTTCTCTGGTATGTGTCTCTAATATCTACCATTTACATTGCATTTTTATTTTTCAATTCCTATTAGCCTATTTCTTTTTGGTGGGTCTTCATTCTTTGATCCAATTTTGTGTGACCTAGGTTGAGAATCCTCGAATTGCTTTGTAAAAACTCCATAAATTGGTGCTTTAGCGTTGCTAGTTTGCTAGGTATTTGTGTTAGAAACATGTAGGTTAACACTAAGTACTCCATTTGAGTCATAGGGGATGATTGTGACATCCTCAATTCTGTCACTAAATGACAGAATGAGACCCCGATAACGGAACGTCATAGAGTCTAATTCAATATCCCACTATTCATTTTCTCTAAGTGTCCACCCACGGACATATGCGACAGACCATTGTTCCGACGATGGTCCGTCCTGCACAACCGTCATGGTTCAGAGTCCCTTTTCCTAAGGGTCTCCAACATTTTCTAAGTGTCCTCTGACGGACACATGCGACGGACCGTCGTTACCACGATGGTCCATCCTGCACAACCGTCATGGTTGTCACAGAACCTTGTCCTAAGGGTCTCCAACTTTTTCCAAGTGTTCTGACGGACATCTATGACGGACCGTCATTAACACGATGGTCCGTCTTGCACAATCGTCATGGTTGTTAGAGACCCTTGTCCTAAGGGTCTCTATTTTTTTTTCAAAGTGTCCTCTGATGGACATCTTTGACGGACCATCATACCCTCGACGGTCCGTCCAGCACAACCTTCATGACGGTCAGAGACCCCTGTCCTAAGGGTCTCCACAATTTTTCTTACTGCCCCACGACGGACATCGACGACGGTCTGTCATTGTCATGAGGTCCGTCCTGCTTATCCGTCATAACTGTCAGAAACTTTCCTTCCGGGGTCTCTATATAAACATAGTTGAAGTATGACATGACGAACCCCATGACGGTCCGTAATACACATGACGAGCCGTCACCTGGTCCTTCGTGCTTTATTTTTACTCCAAAGATGTCATTACAACTTTGCTCTTATGTTTATTTTGTGTCGTTGTTGCTTGTCTTGCTTGCTCTTTCTAGTACTAATAATAATTCTTTACAGGTACTATCTGTAATAGCACCGAAACAATGTCGAGTTTACTCACGTGGGCTTTCAAAGTGTGTTGCCCCGTCTGCCCGACTAGTTATAGGCTCTGATAATGAGCATGATCCCGTGTACGTGCCCCAAGGCACTTCCACTCTAGCACGACTTGCACATGCAACCATAGCTACGCCAAAAAAGGTGGAATCCGGCGTAGTTAGTTCCTCCCAGTCTGATGAGGAGCGCGCGCTGACCAGCACACCTTCTAGGTCAGCTACACATGAAGAAAGAGTGTCTGGTTCCTTAGGAGTTTTGTGGTCGGAGGAAGCCTCTGGGTCCTTAGAAGTTGCGCACCCACCACAGCTGCACACTCTGCCTCATCTGATGAGGCTGACAGTCCTGATTCCACTCCAGGCTCGCTGACTGGTGCTCTCACCCCGGTTGCCGACCAGCCCAACCGGTGGTGTGTCGACAAGCAATACCAAGTGTATTAAGATGCCAAGTTTCTAAATGGTAAAGGCGTCAAGACACGAACCCTTACACTGGATAGGAGAGTCTTTAATATTATAATTTTGGATAAACTTTAGTTCTCTTGTTCAAGTATTGAAGGATTAATTTCAGTTATTGTTACACTTTTTCTGGAATTGATTGTTGGTTCTTTTATTGATTTGTCAAGTAAATTTCCGGATTTCATTCTTTCTCATTAAAGTAAGTGCATGAATTCTTAAATTAAATATATGAATATTGTGATTATGACTATGGGTAACTAAACTCCATAACTAGTGTTGTGGGAACCATGGGTGAATAATGAGGTAAAACCTAACTAAAATAGCAATTCTAGAATAGTGTCTTGCATGTATTGATAATTCTTTCGTCTAGAAGTATTTTTAACAGATGGACAACGTTAGAACTCACCTTAATGCTACTTGCCGAACCAAGGAGGTAGATAATAGAAAAGAATTGTCAACATAGATTTAGTGTATACTATCATAGGCTAGTGTAGATTGGTACAAGGTAATAACTTAGTCAAATATCGAATACTATGCTTAATATGAGGTAAATGTAAGGGTTAGTATAGTGACACACGTAGCCGAACCAAGGTGCGCAGTGAAATTTTCTAGATGCCGGACCAAGGATTTAGAGATACATAACTTATAACTTTACATACAAGATACTAGGAAAGAATTGTTATAGTTAGAATTATAAAGTTAGAAACCTGTGGGGAACACTAAGCCCTAGTTACTTTCATTAATAGATTAAGCTCCAAGATTTGAATCTGTTAGTTGTTTACTTAATCAAGTTAATTACAATCATTAATTTAGAAATAAAAATCCCCCTTTATTGTCTTTTGTTTTCTAGTAAAATAATTGAAGTAATAATAGTAATAATAGAATAAAGTTAAGTGTGATCTATTTTCCTCCTGGGAACGAACCCAACCTAATTAGTTGGGTTCTTTACTTGATACGACCGTTTTACGTCTTATTTGAGAAGTAAGTTTGAGCGAATCAGTGAGCCTCTTTGTATCCAAGGAAACTTTCATTGTTTCATATCTTTTAATTATAAAATGTTTTGGGGGGTGTCCCATCATTCGTCTTAGTATTTTGTAGGCTTGATAGACCAATAGAGTTAGTTTCCTTGGACATTCCATTTCCATTGTAAATGATAAGATTTGAGTTGCCATTGTGGCTAAGTATTAATTTTGAAAGTTAATTCTTGAGTAATCTCTTGTATTTAAGTCTTTCCCTGAATTGAGTAAGTAAGGCCAAGGGTTTGCTCAAGGCCAACAATTGTCATTTGGCACCGACCACATCCAGGGTGTAGGGTCGAGGCGTGACAAAATTTGTATCAGAGATAAAGTTTGAAAGTCCTAAGGAGTCTATGAAGTTTAGTCTATAGAGTCTTAATCATCATTGTGAAGCGTGCCACATCTATGATAAGGTTGCTACAACATTTAGGAATTTCTCACTTCTGTCATATTCCTTCTCATGTATTTGAGTTTATCTTTAAAATGTCTCTCTCATATTCGTGCTTGCACATGCTTAGTATAACTATGCCTTCATGAATAGCAGCAAGTGGTCGTCCAACTAGGAGAAATGTTGAACCTCAGGAACTAGAGTTACCCAATGCACCTGAAATGCAACCTCAAGTGGAAGATTCCAACACTAAGTTTCCTGAGGCTACTAGGATGTTGATTCATGCTGTGAGTAATCAGTTTGGTTAACAAAGAGGATCTCAACAAAAAATGCCTAACACTTCAAGGATTCGGGAATTCTTGATGATGAATCCCCCAAGTTTCTTATTCGAGCACTACATAGGATCTAAAAACATTGTGGAAGATCTGAAGAATGTTTTTGATTTGATACATGGAATTGATGTTGATAGACTTAAGCTAGCTATATACAAACTGAAAAATATGGCTAGGACTTGGTTCGACCAATGGAAAGAGGGCAGAGATTAGGATGCACCACATCCGAGTTGGGATTATTTTGAAGAGGGTTTCTTGGGGTATTTTTTCCCCAAAGAACTGAAAGAGGCAAAGGTATTAGAGTTTCTCACTCTGAAACAGATTTCTTCAAGTGTTCATGAGTATGAGTTGAAGTTCGACCAACTGTCTCCCTATGCTCCGAAAATAGTTAAGTATATGGGTAACACTTCAAAAATATAAGACGTGTTATTGAAAATAACATAAGTTTCAAAAGGTTTAGACACTGTTTTAAGGTATATTCTAATGAATATAAGTCATTTAGGAAGTTTAGAAGTTAAAACGTCACAAAAACGTCGATGAAGTCTGTAAATTAGTTTAAGGAGGTGCTAGCGTGTCTTAGCCTATTTGACTAGGCTTTAGGTGTAGTAAAATGATGAAAATTTGTGCAAGGGTTTCTTACACGTATTAGAGTTAGTTTGTAGTCGAAACGTTTGGGAACGACTCGCCAAGGACCAACCAAGGGTCCTTGAGAAGGAGCCTTGCGATTTGGAAAGAGGCTACAATAAAGCAATGTCCATAGACGGTTGCCACCAATAAATCATGTGTCGATCGACGGGGAGACGATTGCCTACGTTGATGGAAACTTTTAAAAATGATTCAAGTCCTGTTTTGAACTAGTCTCTGAACTCAACGATGGACCAAAAGGATGGGTTTTCTTTGGCTCGTCGACTGACAAACGGGGCGTGGGTCGGGGTTCCGTCTGTGAGATTTGTGTTTTGCTGCATTTTTTTTATTTAATTCATTTAATTAGTTGGATTATTTTGGAGTTTAATTAAGGGTTATTTGACGTATAATTAAGTTAATTAACAATCTATATAAATACCCTAACCTAATTAGACTAACCCAAGCTCTCATAATTCACAAACCCAAAACACTCATCCTTCTCTCTTCTTTCTTTCTCTAGTTGAAAACCCTCATAAAAGACAAGGTCAAGGTGGGTTATAGGGATGAAATCACCAATGTTTCTCCATCAATATTCATCAAACAATAAGGTATGGATTCCTTTCACCTTTGAGACCTCTTTCCTCAAAGTTTACCATGGAATTTATTTCAAAAGTTGAGTTTTCATGTGAGTCTTTTCCAATCTCAAAAGTGATCTTTGGAATTGATTTTTTATGATTTTTTTGGATATTATGAATATATTAACATGTATTTTAAGTCAATTATGTTATTTATTGATGTATTGGCCTAGTTTGTAGAAGATTTCCTATTCCCCTTAACCCTAGGTTATGATCTTGATATGAATTTAGTAATGTTGGTTCAATTGAATTGGTTATTGGTTGAATTACTACTATATGATGATATTGTATAAAATATGAATATATTAGGGTGAATTATAATCCTATCATTCTATTTCTTGAGTAATTGATTGAGATAATGACTTTGACCTATGTATCTTATCTTAAGCTTTGAAGTAGTGATGGATTGTGATATAGTGATTCAATTAGCCTTGTTATCATGCTATTTATATTTGTGTTATTATATTACACCCTTAATGGGTTGAATTAGGGATTGTTGGTAAGACATTTATGATGGATTATAAAGGATACTTGGTATGTCTTGTGATCTTATTCTTTACTTCAATTATGGTTACTTGTGGCTAAGTGATGATGCTTCATTGAAGTATAACTTATATTAAGTTTGATAAGGTTGGTATGATGTTGAATTCAAATGTCTTAAATATGGTTTGTGAGGTGTTGGATAAGATGTAAATGTTATAAGGATAGTGATTATTTACACTGTGCCTTAATATGATGTAACTATATAAATGTGCTAACCACATATGTGTGAATTGTAATGAAAAGATTATACACATTCAATTCTTATTGAGATATAATGATGATAATTATAAAAGGGGTAGACCCTATGACCTACATTAAGCTCTGTTGATAAATAAAGACATTAAAGACATTTCAAAAAGGAACTTAGCTTAGCACCGAACTTGACAATGGGAGGTGTTGACTCTCCATAGATGAAGATTCACCCTGTAGTTCCATATGAGGTGTTTACTCCCCTATAAGGGATACTCAAATTATGGATTCCCATGAGAGGAGGCTCCAATTTCCAAGTGGCGTGTAGAAAGGTTGTACCTATGTCTTAGTTCTTAAACTATGTTGCCTCATAGGAAGACTAGATAGTGGATCCACCTAGAAAGCTACATTTATGTTTGATTTTACTTTGGTCGGTAGACAACCTTTTATCGGTGTAAGGTTTTACAACACCAGATTCTACACTTAGATCTTGTGGTCTATGTCGGTTAAAGCAAGCTTTCCCTAAACTAAAATGAAGTAATGAAGTACAACCCATTTAGGGTTACTTGAGAGGTTTGACTTAGCCTAAGTAGGGGTATGAGACTCTACATATGACTTGCACTAGTTTTCCTTGAGTGAAACCGTATGTTCTTATGTATTTATAGGATTACAAATGTAAATGATATATATATGATTATCTTACATGTTAATCACCCAATATGATGTTTATTACTCTTATGAACATGTATTTCGTCTCTATTGCAAAACTATGGTATTATTTTTTTTTTTTGTTATGTTATTTGAAGATGGACAATAGTTTTGGTTCTTGATAGCTTTACTTTATTAAGTAAGGCTATGGGGATTTTCTTAGTCATTGCACAAGTGGACTTAAAATGGTCATGATTAATAATCTCACTTGATCATGTTGTAATGAAATCTTATTCATTCTTTTTGCTATTATAAATTGATGATAGAGTTGCCTTGACTATGTGTCCAATTATGTGATATGCATGTTGACATGACTACACTTAGTGTTACATGCCTATGACTTAATGAATATGTGTTATTAATTGGTATGGTCTTCTTGAATGTGCATAACGCTTTCTAAATGTAAAATAGCATGTTTTAATGTAATGTCCCTTTTTAGCATGATTTCATGATATGTGTGCATATGGTCTCATACTCAGTACAAGTAGTATACAAACCCTATTTTCCCCTTTTTCACCCAACTTTTTAGGTTCAGGTCGTTGAAGTGCTTTTGAGGCGACTTTGAAAGAAGACTTGGGATTCTCATCCATCCATGTTTGGTATGTCCTTACTTTCCGAGAGAATTGCCACTATAAAGCTAATGAAGTTGTTCTAGTTTTAAGACTCTTATGTTCTTTCCTTTTATTTTGAGTACTTAACGTTGTATGACCTATATCTGGTCTTATTATATTGGTGTATGGGCTAGGCCCAAATTATTATACTCTTATTAGATAATTATGAGATGAGTCGTCCGTTTCAGAGTATGTTTTATATATATATATATATATATATATATGTGTGTGTGTGTGTGTGTGTGTGTGTGTGTGTGTGTGTGTGTGTGTGTGTATTAAAAGTAGAAGACTATGTTATATTCCTACACGAAGGTTCTATGCATACTGGACATAAATATTATGTGTATGTAGAGGCATGGGTAAACCTCAGTGTACAAGTAATGAAAAGAATTAAAAATTCCGCATTTAAACCTATGAATGTATGATGTAAGCTAATAAGCTAGTCTTAGTCCTCAAAGAGGACTGTAACATTCCAAAAAATCGTATGTCTAATGAAGAGCCAGTATGCCCTTAGGATAGCCTATTAGGGGTACATAGGCACCCCAATGCCGAATATTGAAAAATGTTGGGCATAGTATAAGAAAATTGAGTAAGGGATATTAGCAATTTTTCCTTTATACAAACAAGAAATATACTTTTTGGGTTGTCATACCCCAATAAGAGATTGTTGTTCAATAAATGTATCTGCAATGAAGACCCTAAGCTAAAAGCATATCTGTTATGAATAGTTTCACACAAAGTACTAGACATCCAAGTGTAAAACCTATTACCATTCCACAAAACATCTTAAAATGATCATGTAAATTAAGCAGTGCCCAAGGATATAGTGAGCGTCCTTAGGACAATATGTTAGCATTTCCAAATGAACCATAAATAATAGTTAGTTAGGAAAGTGCAACCAACCCACGCAAGAACATGTGCAAGACATGTGAATCAGCTGCCAAAAGAGGGGACCACCCTAACCGAATTCGGTTAGGGTAGTTAGGGGGGAAAACGTGCACAAGGGACCACTCCATGTGGGACCTAACCTCCCTACAAGTTCTAGACTCTAACCTATTGCCCTAAATAACTAAATAACCTAGGAATAACCGAATTTTACCAATTAGTGCACCCGACAACCTACGTTCAAAACCGTGTTGACACTAACCTAGTACTAGTTAAAGAGAAAACCTAGTTCCTAACCTAGGATGGTCTAAAAGGTTAGTTATGGTTCTATAAACTAAGGCATACTTTATTAAATCCTCTAGGTTACCCAATTAATTGATTTATCAAATTAATTAATTAATTTAAAATGGATAAAATGAAAACTACAAAGGAAATTTTCAGATTTTTGTTAAGACAAGAAAGGGACAACCTAGTACCTAACCTAGGATGGTCCAAATAGTTATTTAAGGTCCTAACAACTTAGGTATACTTTCGTAAGTACCCTTGGATGCTTAATTAATTAATATATCAGCTTAATTAATTAATTTAAAGGGTCAAAACACAATAAATTTTCGGTTGAGACAACAAAAAGACAACCTAGTATTTTAACCTAGGATGGTCCAAAGGATTAATAATGGTTATAACGACTTAAGGGTAATTTATTAATTACCCTAGGTTACTTAGTCAATTAAATTATTCATTTAATTAATTAAATTAAAGGGTTCAAACAGAAATTCTTATGCTAACCTAGTATAACGCAAGAAACAACCTAGTACTTAACCTTGGATGGTCCTAAAAGGTTGATTATGGTTCAAATGACTTAGGGTTACTTTACTATTTACCATAGTTCCCTATATTATTGAAATTAAGGATTTATTTAATTAATATAAAGTAAAAATTTTGACCTAAACCATAATCAACACTAAAATTTCAGATTTTCGGTCGAGTCAACATTCTCCTATGTTTAGTCAACATAGGAGGTTTTTATTTAGTAATTAGTTAATTAATTTATTTAATTAACTTATTAAACCCTAAGTTTAATAAGTCAAGTTAAGTTCCTAAACCTAAAAACCACGTTCAAACTCAATTAAATACACGACTGAAACCATCAAGCAAGCGTGAAAAAAACAGTGAACAAAACGCAAGAAAAAAACAAAAAAAAATTTAGCTAAGTTTCAAGGTTTCTTCAAGGTGGTATTCGTAGATTAAGTTCTACTTAAGTTATGAGTTTTATCTAATGGAATTCTTTCTCCAAGAGGCTTTTCAAACGTTTCAAACTCATGAATTTTGACACTAGGGTTGTTTCCCAATGGTATTGTTGAACGTCCATCTACCTAGTTATCCTTGTTTTCTATTCATTAATTATATAAATATAATCTTGAACATGTTTTTTGTATGTGTTTCCAACTGAGGTTATAAGTTCTTGATTTGTTAATGAGTAATGAGGTTTATAGATTTGATTCGGATGATTTAGTTATTAGTTAGACAAATTAAGGAATGATAGAATGCTTAGTTTTGTGTTTGAGAAAGATGAAGTTGTTATGAGTTGTTTATGAAGTTGAGTCTACTGTTATAGGTTATTCATTGAATGATACTTATAAGTTAATTGAACGTAAGAAGGTTGGCTTACGACAAATGAAGTTCAAATGACAACCATATATGAATGTTTTGTTTATGCCAACAAATTGCCTACCAAAACTATGTCCAAAATATTATCTCCCAAAATGTGTGAAGTTATAATAACAAAGTGATACCAATCTCTACAGCAATGAACTCATAACATAGTGTATGCCAATCAATGGGACAAGTCCCAACATACATTATCCACAATAACTTGTGTATGTAATAGCATTGAATAAGTAGTTATAACTTTCATAAAGAATCAAAGCTAGATCATGAATCTATAATGCCAAAATAACTTCATAGCTTGGCCAAACCAAGCATCGAATTGTTCTTGTAAGTTAATCAAAGATTAAAGTTAATGTATAGTGAATGTTTGGCTTATGCCAATAAATTTGTCTACAACATTATTTTCAAAATATGTAATAGAATTGGCTAATGATTCCATGAAATTATACTTGAATTAATTGCCTTCCTTATGCCAATAGAATGACTAACAATACATTGTCTAAGAGTGATGAATGAAATTGGATATAATTTTATCTTTAAATAATTAAAATATTAGCTAATGGATAAGGTATACCAAACTAAACATGAAACAGTGTAACTTTGGCTTGTCCCAATAAATTGGCTATGAAGTCAGTTTTCAAATTTTCTAGGCCAATACTAATTTTGTGCAAATTATATATAGATAAAGTATTGAAATGACAATATAAGAACCTCCAAGGTAATTCAATGAATCCATAGCCAAAGGCATGCAAATCATTGGGAAAATTCCCAACATGCCCTAACCAAATGAACTTTGAACATATGTAATTCATTGGGTGAAGTTATCATCGTCCATAAACGATGATAAGAAGATATCAAAAAAAAGTAACCAAGTAACGTGAATAATAACATAAATAAAGATTTCTAACATAAAAAAGTTACCAGAATGAGGTGTTGAAAGAAGTTAGACAAGCCTCACTTACAACTAAGCTACTATGCTAAAAATACTCACGAATGAAGGTGTTAGAATGTGTGAGACAATTCTCGCTAATAGCAAAGATGCTATGTAAGGACAATTCACATTTCATCAATGTAAATAAAAGGATGACAAGTCATCAATAGTGTAAGAAAATGTTACAAGAACTTACTCACCTATGAGAGTGTAAGTCCCATATGTTGGGCCCTCACTTGAGATGTCTTATGCTACATGAACGATTCCAAAGTCTCATGTGTATGAAATGTATAATATATAAAACATGAAAGTAATGAAATCAATGGCATGATCAATAGAGAATTGCTTATTAAAGGTAATGAATATATAGTGTAAAGAATGACTCACTATAAGGCAGGGAAATCATTCCTTAGTCCTTGGATTACTTGCATAGATTCATTATTGGTATGGGACTACAATGAATCATTGCACTTTTAAGTAAAAAATAGGACCAAAGGATTTATTGAACGACACAACAAGAACAAGAAAAATACGGAAAAATAATCGAAGTGTACAAAGAGGAGCTCTAGTCCTAAGAGGATCAAAATCTCAAATCTTTGACCCAGTTGTTTTAAAATTATGTGGATGATATTAATTTATTTTAATAATATAGAAAATGAGTTGTGTGCTTTGACTGCATTAAAATACATCATATTCATACCATTATTCACATCTTAGGATTTAGGAAAGTTTAGTCACTAGGCTTTCCAGAAATAGCATGTTGTTTAGGAAGAGCTTTCTTTGATCATGGATAGCCTTATGTGTATGTGTGCATACACCCATACTTATTACAAGTGGTGTACTAAAGACTACTATTTACCATTTTTGTAGGTGCAGGTCAGAGGACAGGTTGACGACACTTTAAGCGGTTTGGACTTCAGCGTTTCTCCAAACAATTTGGTAGGTCCTCATGATTTTGAGGATGCTACAGATTTAGTCTAGCCTTAGTTTTAGACATAGCTAGTGGTTGTCGTTCCTAGCGTTTCTTTCGCACCATCATTTTGAAGCTTTGTAATAAGGCCATGTTTGGCAAACTATTTATGATATATTCATCTTCAGTTTTGATTTGATTCTTTATATTAGATGGTTGTTCTATTATATTGATCTTAGTTTATGATGTATCTAGTTAATAATTATATGAAGTCTGTGTATACTTCATACATATAAAAAGTTTAAATTTTCGACAAATTTCACTAGACGAATGTGATGAATGAAAGATGAGGCTTGTCTGCTACCTCTGAAAGGTCAACGACGCCGGTTGCGATCCGGATTCAAGAATATAGGTCGTGACAAGGACGATGATGATGGTCACGTATATAGCGTGATCCTCGGATATGACAATATGAGGAGTAGAATGATCTTGTCACTGGCTTAGGTCGTGCATCAAGCAAAAAGGGCATAGCCGAATGCTCATCGATGATGTGGACATATCCCGATTGATGGTTATGTGTAGAAAGTTGAAGAGGAGAAGCTGAGGGACAAAGAGAAGTACTGGAACAAGAAAGCGAAGAACAGGAATGAGTACGGGCAAGAAAAAGTGTTCGAATCATCCACCAATTCAGAAACAAAAGGGGCATGCACTATCATCTGCTAGTTCACTTGCACCTAGAAATAGAATTAAGTATAATGGCCTCAATCTGAAGAACTTCAAGATAGACCAGCAGTCAAAATGTAGTGTGGCACAAGGAGGTAGTTAGGCTCCTTCCTACTGTAGGTTTTATAGGAACCATGCCGGTAAGTGTTGTGATAGCCAGTCGAGTTTTTTCGAGTGCATTCAAGAGGGTCACTATATGAAAGAGTATCATAAGAATAAGTATGGTGGTGGAAATCTGGGCAACAGAGCCCAATATTCATCAATTGCTCCATCTGACAGGGCTGCATCTAAAGTAGTCTTTTCGGGTTCTTGCGGAGGGGAAAACCACCTCTATTCAATCATAAGCTACCAAGAGCAAGAAAACACTATATGTTTTCACGAGTATGATCAGTCTTTATTTGGATTTTTATGCATTTTTAGACCAAGGAGCAAGTTTATAATTTTAAACTCCTTATTTTTCAAATTAGTTTGAGATTATTCTTGAAGAACTTTAAGAACCCTCCTATGTTTCTAAACCTATTAGAGAGTCTATTCTATAAGAAAGAGTCTATTGTGATTGTCCTATTTCTATCGATTAGAAGAACACCATGACTTATATAGTATTGTTAAACATGGTAGATTTTGATGTCATTTTAGGTATAGACTAGCTTCATCCCTATTATGATTCAATAGGCTATAGAACTCGAGTTCTCAAGTTTCAGATTCCTAATGATCCAGTGGTAGAGTTGAGTACTAGTTCATCAATGGTTAAGGGTCATTTTATTTCGTACCTTAAGGCAACAAAATTAGTTTTAAAGGGGTGTATTTATAACTTAGTCCGGGTTAATGACTCAAGTGCTGATGTACGTTCTCTTCAGTCAATTCCTTTAGTAAAATATTTCCCATAAGTTTTTCCTGATGATCACCCGGAGTCCCTCCTAAGAAAGAAATAGACTTCAACATAGAAATCATTGCAGATGCTCATCCTATCTATATTCCACCATATAGGGCACCAACAGAGTTAAAAGAGTTGAAAGAACAATTAAAAGATCTGTTGGATAAGGTCTTGATTCGACCAAGTGTCTCACCTTGGGGCTCTCCGATATATTTTGTAAGAAAGAGAGATGGTTCGCTTAGGATGTGTATTGTCTACCGTTAATTAAATCAGGTTATCATTTAGAATAAGTATCCTCTTCCAAGGATAGATGATCTTTTCTACTAGCTACATGGTGCTTCCTTCT
The DNA here is from genome assembly GCA_027704805.1 of Solanum corneliomulleri. Lineage (NCBI taxonomy): Eukaryota > Viridiplantae > Streptophyta > Magnoliopsida > Solanales > Solanaceae > Solanum > Solanum corneliomulleri. The sequence goes on along the minus strand of JAKWIY010003063.1, from coordinate 11,992,040 downwards.
TCTCGAAAATTGATCACTGATTGGACTACCATCATTTTAAAGTTAGGGAATGTGATATTTCAAAGACAACTTTCAGATACGATATAGGCTTTATGAGTTTTTGTTCATGTCCTTTTGTTTGACCAAAGCGCTTGCAACATTTATGGATCTTATGAATAAAGTCATCAAACCTTAATTAGATTTGTTTGTTATCATATTCATTGTTTTCATACTAATCTATTCAAGGAATGAAGAAAACCATACTAGTAACCTCAGGATAGTTCATCAGACTTTGAAAGGTAAGGAGTTATATGCCAAGTTCTCCAAGTGTGAGTTTTTGCTTATGTCTGTGGCATTCTTGTGCCTATAATTTCCATTAATATGATAGCGTTGATACCCAAAACATAGAAGCAGTTAAGAGTTAGCCTAGACCCACATTTCTAACAGATATAAGGTGTTTCGTGTGTTTGAATGCCTACTATAGAAGATTTGTTGAGGGATTTTCATCTGTCTCATCTCCTTTGACAAAGATAGCTCAGAAGACACTCAAGTTTCAATGGTATGAAGCTTATGAGAAAAGCTTTTAGAAATTGAAAAGGAGGTTGACCACTACTCCAGTTTTTTAACTTACAGAGGGTACTCAAGGTTTTGTGGTGTACTATGATGCATCAGGAGATTGTTTGGGTTGTGTGTTAATGTATAATGAGAAGGTTAAAGCTTATGCCTCCACACAGTTGAAGATTCATTAGAAGAATCATCCATCCCATGTCTTAGACGCTGTTGTGGTTTCCTCCTTGAAGATATTGTGTCACTACTTGTATGGTGTTCATGTTGACATATTCATTGATCACACATGATCCTACAATATGTGTTCACCTAGAAAGAGTGTAATCTTAGACAGAGGAAGTGGTTAGAATTACTCAAAGATTATGACATTAGTATTCTCTACCACCTAGGTAAGGCTATTGTGGTTCGTTGATGCCTTAAGATGGTTATCAATGACGAGTACTGCCGATTTTGAGAAAGAAAAAAGGGAACTATCAAAAGCATACACAAGCTTGTACGCTTGGAATTCAGACTTATGGATTCCATAAAGAGAGGGATAGTAATGACTAATGGTGTTGAGTAATCATTAGCATCAAAAGTTAAAGAGAATCAAGAACAAGACCCTATTTTTCATGATTTGAAGGCAAATATTCATAAGCAAAGAGTATTGACTTTTGAACAAGGGGGCGATGGTGTGCTGAAGTATCAACGTAGGTTAGTTTACCTAAAGTTGATGGTCTCCAAGAGAGGATCATGGAGGTATATCATAGCTCCAGATATTCCATTAATCCGGGTTCCACAAAGATTTATCGCTAATTTGATAAAGGTATATTATTGTGAAGGCGTAAAGAACGGATTAGTGAGTTTGTTGCCAAATGTATAAGTGACTAACAAGTGAACATAGAACACCAAAGGCCTAGAGGTTTGGCTCAGAATGTAGAAATTCTAGAACGGAAGTGAGTGATCATTAATATGGACTTCATCACAGGCTTACCACTGTCTCACAGGCATCATTATTCAATTAGGGTATTATCGATAGAATGAAAAATTCAGCCCACTTTTTGCTGGTAAAGACCACTCATTCGGCAAAGGATTATGAAAAATTATACATTCAAGAGGTGGCAAAGTTTCACAGGGTCTCAGTTTCAGTCATTTCAGATAGAGGTGCATAACTTGCAACACAGTTTTGGAAGTCTTTCTAAAAAGGTTTGGGTTCAAAGGTGAACTCAGAAGGATGGGCAAGCAGTGCCTACTATCCGAACCTTAGAAGACATGTTGAGAGCTTGTGTGATTGATTTAAAGGGGAATGGGGATGATCACCTACCTCCATTGAGTTCTCTTATAACAATAACTACAATTTGAGCATCCAAATGGCTCCATATGAAACTCTTTATGGGAAAATATGTTGATTCCCATTGGGTGGTTTGAATTTGGTGAAGCAGGGTTGATAGGACTAGATCTAGTTCACCAAGATATGAACAAGGTTAATGTCATTCATAAATGATTGAAAATGACACATAGTCGTCAAAAGTCCTACACAGATGTTTGGGGAAGGTTCTAAGAGTTTGAGGTAGATAATTGGGTATAAACGTTTCACCCATGAAGGGTATTATGAGGTTTGGTAAGAAGGGAAAGTTAGTCGACAATATATATGTCCCAATAAAACCTCCAAGATAATTGGAGTTTATCCAATGAGTCTGAGCTACCCGAAGAGTTAGCAGCAATTCATCCAGTGTTTTACATTTCTATGTTAAAAAAGTGCGTGTGTGATCTTTCATTGATTTTTTTAACAACTTAAAATGTTGGGATTGAGGATATATTATCCTATGAAGAAATTTTGGTTCAGATTTTAGATCTCCAAGTTCTCAAGTCGAGAATAAAGAAGGTTGCGTCAATCAAGGTCCTTTGGAGAAACCAATTTGTTGAAGAAGCAACTTGGGAAACTTAAGAGGATATTAAGAAGAGATATCCGCATCTCTTTCAATCCACAAAGAACATATATCAAGGTACTAATTCTCTTTTTATTAATTTATAAACTATGAGTAAGCATGTTGTTACTAGCTCTTGATCGTTGAGTGTTAATCTTGAGATTACTATTCATAGATTAGTGAAAGAAATCGCATTCGAGGACAAAAGTTTCCAAGGTGGGGATATTATAACATCTTGTAACTCGTAATAGCCAAGAATAAGCTAAGAAATTAAAAAAATTCACTTTGGAAAGGAAAAGGGAAAATGTGGGAAATTTAGTTTTTGGTCATTTTCAAATACCCATAACTTATAGTTCTTGATGAGTTAGAGTTAGTTCTTTAAATGGTTATAAAGAATATCCAATTCCGAATTCGGAAATCGGGCATTTGATGTAAAGCATATCCAATTCCGAATTTAAGTAAGGGCACACTAGTCTTTTCACTATATTATTTCCTAATTCTTTATAAGGGATTAATTTGGGTAAATAAATATGTTTTAGTTCAAATTAGAAAAAGTATTTCACGGTTAAGGCTTGGGAGAAAAGAAAAGAGAAGAAGGAGAATGGAGAATGATTTAAGATTTCGCCAAAAACGCCAAGGAAATTCTAATGGAATTTGTACAGGTAATCCCTAGTAAGGTATGGGATCTTTCTTGTTGGTTTAATACACCCACATACCAAAATTGTTTAATTCAGCAATTTATGAGTTGATTACATGTTAAAAGTTGAAGTTCTTGAAGAAAAATTTTGAATTCTTGTTGTTGAATTTGTTGGCTACCTTGTTGGCTGATTCTTGTTTATTCCTATTTTTTAGTTGAATTCAGTGGGCATTGAGGGTTTCAATAGTCCCAAGTGTTTGGTGAAATAATTAGGGGGTTTGGAAGGTTTTGAGATTGAAAAACAAAAAGAAAAAATTGTTAGACTCACCTGGGCAAGCCATGCGCGGCGACCTGGCTTGATTCGCTTGGTCCTGCCGCGACATGCTACCAGTGTGCCACAACAAAGCCTCAATCAACTAAGGCTGGCACGGGCCAGAAACTCTGCGCCTGGAATTGATTTTTTGCCATATATTCGTAGTGTAGACTTTTTATGTTCTTCCAAGGTACATTAACACCTTCCAATGATTCTAATTACTTCAAATGATTTCGAAGTACCTACAAATCACTAAAGAACTAAAATCATAACATTTAATCCATAATACAATTCAATCAAAATTAAGAGAAAGGTCAAAAAAGTTAAGAGTCAAGTCTAAAAGTTAATAAGCAAGTCAAAGTGAGCTCTTAAAGTTTCCACGAGTCCTGAACGAACATTTTAACTTTGTTTTAAGACTTAAGATACAAGGTAAGCAAAGAGTGAAGAGTTGACTTAAATTCTAAGAAGTTACAAGGGAACTAAAAATATTCCCTAAGAATTAAGTTTTAAGTTAACAGAATAGTAAAAATTTGAGTTCACTTTTAAAAAGTATAAGGAAACTAAGTACTCTCAAGAGTTACAAATGTTTTCATATTTTGAGCAAGAAAAGAAAGCTAGACTTCCGATAGAGCCTTTGTCTAGTTTTAGTAAAAACGAAACTATGATTTCCATGAGAGATTTTAAAGCTAAGTTTGAGCAATTACCTCGAACAAGAGAAGAATTTGTTTCTAAACATATGAGCTAAGTCTTTTGGGAGTAGTATTGGGCATTGATAGTAGGAGGCTAGTTTATATTAACTCAAGCCCCATAAACCATGTAGCCAACATGGACATAAGAAGGGTCATACTTTTAGATGATTTGTTAGTGCTTTTTGGCATAGCTAGCGGATCCACTTAGTAGTTCAGGTTGTATACTCACGGCAAGGTATAGGAAGCTCCTCTTTCTTTGTGAGGTATGATTTTGTATCATCTCTTAGGCTCATAGTGATGGTTGTCGATTAGAAAATCTCCCACATTTCCTTCATATATATGTAAACTTGAGTTTGTTATTGTATTGTTTTTAAAGAAATAAGTTGTTTTACTATTTTACAAAGATTTATACTGCATGTGTTTTTATTGCTTTATATTAGGTTCAGTAATGCATGAGTTGAGCAGAGCCAAGGTAAGTTTCTTTTTACTCTTTTCAAGCTGAAAGTTCTTGTTAGCATTCCAACTCGCATACTCGTACATTTAATGTACTAATGCTAGTTGGCCTGCATCGTCTTATGATGCAGATGCAAGTAATAAGAATCAGCATCCCATGCCTCATTGATCCAGTTTGAGCATTCAGAGTCATAGGTGACCCTCCTTGCATCCGGAGGACTCCTTTCTTGTTTCTTGTATTTAATTTATAGAATTTTGTGAGGTTTGCCCAACATTCCTCTTAGTATTTTAGAGTCTTGATTGAATGATAGTGTTATTTTTTTTGGTCTTTCCATTTCTATTGTAAACTATAAGACTTGAGTTGCCGTTGTGGCTAAGTTTTAACTTTTGAATTTAGTTCTTAAGTTATCTCTTATATTTATGTTTTTTGTTGAGTTTAGTAACACTCAAGGCCAACAATGGACGTTGGTTGTCGACCACGTCAAGGGTGTAGGTTGGGTACGTGAAAATAACGAGTCCTGCTCCCGTTAACTTCCAATCTAGGTCTATATGGAGGGTCCTATCATCCAATTTGGGTTGTTTAAAATCCCCTTAGATCACTTCCAAGGCTTTTTCAAATCTTAGGTGTTACAACTATCTTCAATTGAGTAAAAAGAATTGTCACGACCCGGGGTTACCCCTTAGAAGTAATATGGCTTACTTAACCCTTAAGGGGTCTATTAGAAGCCCTTAGCATAATTATCATCACATCATACATAGAATAATGCAAAAAAATTATAATCAAAGTCAATTTCATTTCATAAACAGATAGATGAATCTAGACTTGTGTTATTCACCACATAATACCACAGAGAGTACAAATAGGGTTGTAAGAACTTTATATCAATAAAGTACCAAAATAGAAATTACAATAGAAACTAGACAGGTAACATCTTTTCCTCGGGCTTGAGGACTCATTAAATATAGGGAATGTTCAACCCAAGATTCTCTTGATTGAATTAATGTGTCTCAATAACCGAAACCTACACTCATAGTAAATGTTGAACAAATGGGTTTTCACATAAAGTGCCAAGTATGGGAGCATGCATAAAATCGTTGAGATATGATTTTTAAAAAATGGTAATTTAGTCGAAATCATGGTTTTCATGTTTAAAATACATCATGCACATTTAGATAATATATAGTCGACCCATATCATAAGAATAGATACTTTCATATTCATAAGTTATATAATTCATTATAATAGTTCACATCATGCATACATGGATTCATATATATTCATGCCATAAAAAGATCACATTACAACCCCTTTATAAGTCCACTAGTGCAATGTGCAAGTGAGATCTCATACCTCCACTCGCACTAAGCGAAGCTCATTAAGAAGTCATAGATATAGTTGATATCCATGTTCATGCTCATATTTATAATTCACAGTCATGGTTAACATTCACAATGCATATTCATTTAAAGCATGCATTAACTCACACCCATCATGTAATTATAGCACATACCACAATAACCCTCAAAGATTACTTGTGCAATACATAAGTGAAGTAACATACCCTCACTCACACTAAGTAACACCCATCAAGTACTAATATCACATAACTCATACTCTTGTTCTTGTCTTGTCATGGATCTTGTTCTTGGCTTAGATAGATATAGCCATAACGGACATAGACCATGGTGAGCTCCATGGAATCTGTTGTTATGAACCCACACCAAAATGAGGTGTCCTCTTCTCCTAAGGTTTAAGAAATATGTTTAGCATATGGATGGATTCACTAGATAAGTCCTATGTGGGTGCATATTGTCACACCCCGAGATCATAACCTAGAAGATAGGATAACTCTCGGATGACTCGACGTACTTGACCTCTCAGAGGTCTTGTACAAGCCCTTTGATATCATTCATTGCATACATGTATGGGAAGTAGTGTTAATTAAAACTTTTCACACAAAACAATACTTCAAATATCTTTTGTAGAAAACATAAAGAATATAGCTAAGTCTCAACATATGCCAATCTTAGACTCATGAATACTTGGGTTACGTCCCATATATACAATCGAAATATAGAAACTTATTCTATAACAAACCTTTTAATCAAAAGAAGTTTAAAGATAATAATGTCCTTGAATCAATTGAGGACATACCCCAACTTTGCTTGGAAGAGTCCTAGTTTCCAAGATTTGCTTCAAGATGCCTCTCATTTTTCACCTACAACTTTAGATATTCACAAAATATATGTAATTAGTACAGTGCATGTAATAAGTATGGAATAATGCATAAAATCATGAGAAACAGACATTAATATCAAAATATGCTCTTCACATTAAACCTTCATGTCATAAATATAAGAAATCATATTAACACAAACATCACATACAAATCACATACCACAAGATAGCATTATATAATAACATATAATATGACATTCTCCACATAAAGTTTATCATAAGACTTACTTAAGTAATTCAAGAAGAGACCGTGCATACACCCTCTTCATACTTACCTAAATAATCCTTAAGACTATCTAAGTTTAGATTATGTCAATTTCATCATTTAGACCCACTACCTAGAACTCTAAGACTCACCTAAGTAAGACATGAAGCAAACACCCATACATCCTCTCCAAGCCCACCTAAGCAATCCTCAAAGCTACTCTAGATACTTGCCTTTTTATTAACACACCATTACTTAAGTCATTACGTTTATTAAGTTATTTAGAAGACATTCAACACTTAGAGACATCCATATAAAGGTCTTGGAGGATACCTAGGGACTCACACACCAACATCTTCAATGCCTAATCATGCAATGTCTAGAAAGCGTCCCATACCACTACATAAACTTTGTAGGAATTTTCCAACAGTAGTAGGTATTCCATATGATTAGAATAGGCAATAACTAACATAAACCATGGTAGCTAAGCATGGAATCCATAGTCAACCCTACTCCGATAAGGGTGTTCTACTTGCCAATGGTAGAACTACGAAACATCCCATGTAAACATATGCCTAAGGATTATGAAGGGTTTCTTTGTTCTCTATCCTCAACTAAAGCCACTCCCAAAACATACTCACTCGGTGCTACCCTTTGTTCTCATAGAGTAATTCAATAAAGGAGTATATGAAGATGTTCAGTATCTAGTTCACAACCAAATCATAACACACCTTACCAAAGAGGTCGTCCAGGGTTTCCTTACAATGATTAAAAGGATAGCTCAATGGCTTCCCTAAGGATTTCATGTCGTTCCAGACAATCAACCCTAAGTCCACCATTCATAAGAAAAGGATAACATTAACACTTTAAACTTCAAGGATATCATAATCTTCTTTCTAAAACGCTCCACATAAATGACCTTCTTAACTATGTTCAAGGTCGCATTTCAATAACATATACATGACTAAGGAGATTATGCATATTAACATATACATGACTAAGGATATAATGCATATTAAATCAGTATAACATGATAATACCATAATACATAAACTAATGACGACGGGGCGACATTGTTTTAGAAATCATAAAGTAATGCCGATGAGGCCACATAATTCAAAAGACCAACACATTAGCACCGCCACCATAAGTGGACCATGAAAATAATAATTATAATTAAAGGCCTACATTACATAATATAGATATATTTAGAACATCACATCACTAATCCAATCTCACAACTTCAATCCATAGCCAAATCAACCAACATAATACTCAAAGGCTCTTACCCATAGCCTTGATCACCAATTCAATCCAATAATCATAATATACAATGAATTCAAAGTAATTCAATATGATTTCATCAAGTTATGATAGCCTACACATGATTCTAATATAAATATTTCTTAATTCAATAACCCAAATTAAACTACAAAAGAATTCAACAGTATAGAGACATTACCCAAAATAATGTCAAAACTAGCAGTTCATGATTTGCATGGTTTCATGAAGATTGTAGGTTAAAATCTTCACACTAACATCAATTAAATCATCATACAATGACTCAAAAAATTTTTATGCAAGAACTGATCGCTAGATCACAAGTTAGAAGTTCATCTTTTGAGAAAGCTTTAGAAAATTACTTTGAAGATTGACTCATTAATGAAAAGAGATTCAAGGATGAAGATCATACCTTGATTGATTTTAAATCAGTAAAATTGAGAAGATTTGATGGAGCAACTAATCTTAAAGCTCCAATCTCCCTTCTAGCTTCAATGGTGCTCTAGAGAGTTCTTTAGGGGTATTGAGGTTTTGATTTTGAATTATGACTTTAATAGGGGTTCTAGGCTTATAAAGTTACTTAAAACACCTAAAATAACATTAAGAAACAGTCCAAATAATTTTAGGAAGACTAGGTGCAAACCCCAAAATGTCCTTGAGCTGGCCGAGACACCTGGAGAAAATCTGCACGTGCCAATCGATGGACTAGTCAACTAGGCGTCAACCCATCCGGGCTGTGCTTGCAATCATCAGTTGGGTAAGAGACTGCAAAATGGGAGATTAATCTCCCTAGACTAAGTCTCTACCAACTCTCTCCACCTACAGGGCGTCAGCCAGCCTACTGAGCGTCGATTGCCCTCCGTAGGTGGGATTGGTTTGGACAGTCTTGGCCTACAAATGGGGTCCTCCTCCTGGACCCCCTTGGTTGGTCCTTGGGGAGTTTTTCCCGTAAGTTTCAAACCCAATTATGTTAATACTAATGTTAGGAACCCCTCATATCAATTTCATTTGAAACGAACATATAAAACTTGACGAAACTCAATAAGACAAACAATATGTTTCAAGTCAAACCTTTCGAACATTATGGACATTCTTTGACATTTGACCTCCGAACATAAACAAACATTATTCACTGTCTATAAACATCAATATAACCAATTTTAGGACTTCAGAACCTCATTATACAATTGTTTGACTCTAGTTTCATCTATGTTATTTAGAGGTGTTGCATAATTAAGGGATTGTAACACCTCGTAGCGAAAACTGACCATAAATTAGTTTTTAAGAAAAATCTACAGGTACTACCAACGGTGGCATCAATGAACCGTATCCTGAACCACGGTCCGTCCAGCACAACCATCGATGGGATCTGAAACTCCTAAATATTTCAGCCCAAAGAATTGGGTTAAGTCTTGGATGACGGACGGACTTACGGTCCGTAGGTCAAACGATGGTCCGTAGTCTATGACCGTCGATCAAGACTCCCTTTACCTACTCTCTGACAAGAGCTACGGATGACCAGCATGGTACGTAGGTGGACCTACGGTCCGTAAGTTGAAAATTTACAGACAGTTCAGGGGAAATGCAATTGGGTCAACTTCAAATGATCATAACTCTTAGCACAAAATTAATTATATGTGACATGACTTACTCACATATAGATAATTGAATTATCTTTCCATATTAGCCGACCATGCTAAAATCAGATCTCCAAGTAAATACTTATGTCTATTTTAGTAAAGGCTTGTCGAACAGGCCCTGATGACGGACCCAACGATGGGGCGTAGGGAAGACGATGAACCGTCAGTCCTGGCCATCGTTTGGTCCAACAACAACCTTGCCAGGGGTCTTTTTGTCCTTTCCCACTCTGTTTAAACCCTAAGTTACATTGTTTTGACCCTAAATCATCATATTTTTGTCAGTTTAAGCCTAGAAACATAATTAATACATACCTAAGTCAAATCATGAAATCAAAACTTAGAAAATTAGACGCAAGAAAGGAGAAAAAGCTCAGGAACCCTAGTTCAAGAAAGCCACAATCTCTAGCAGTTCCAGCCCTGAAACCTATATATCTTTCTGTGGATTTCATCACGAGGTATGTGGGATTTCACTAGTAGGTTCCTTTCACCCATTGGGTCCCTAGTTTTCTGTCAGATTCTTGATTCTATTGTCATAACTAAACCTAGGCTTTCTAGAACATCAAGAGAACTTCATTAATTTATTAGCTTTATGTTCTAAATAAGATTATCATGTAATTATTCTGTTTATTGCATGAACTTTAGAACCCTAGCTTTGTATTTCTTTAGATCGTGAATTACACAAGCTAGTTCAGATATTTCAGACACTTCAGATATACATGCCTCAGTTACAAATGCATATTTACAAGATTAATTGTTGCATTCTCAGTTTGCATGTTCATTTTCGAGCAATCCAGTATTTACAGAAACTCAGATATAATCAGTTAATTTACAGAATTAATTATGTGTAGTATAATACCGAGTTGGACTAGGGTTTATCATGCCCAATTAGTCCCAGAACTACTAGCCAAGTAGGTTGTAAGTCCCCTCTGTGGGTAATCGGTTTAGTGCTCACGCAACCATACTTTTGTACCTTTGGCAAGATATATTGGGTCCTCTCGATGGGGCGTATACATTAGACTCCATATTTAGATCATGTTGTTTTATTATCGGTTATTAGTAGCTCCCACATACTAGTCATACTCTATGCATTGACCATTTATCAGTATATTCAGAAATCAGTTTCAGCATGTTATAAATTGGTCATTGCATCAAGTTAGCTCATAATTCAATTTCTCATGTCAGATTATTATGCTTGTTTTTATGCTTGTTCAGTTATGTTTTATTTTAGTTTTAATTTATCCTACATTCTCAGTAACTTTCAAGTACTGACACATACATGCGCTAAATCTTCTCATGATGTAGGTTCAGGTTCTCAGCATCAAGATCACGCATAGATCGATTTCCCAATCTCGAGTTCAGCAGATTCAGTGGTGAGTCCTCATTTTCCGAGGACAAGAGTCATAAGTTTCTTTTCAATATTTAGTCTTTTAGTTTCAGGTTTTGCTAGATTTAGCTGGGGCTTGTCTTAGTATTTCTAGTCCAGTTTAAAGGCTTATTTCAGACATAGTTAGATTCAGCTTAGTATTGAGTTAATATTTCCTTTGTATTAAACTCTTTGTTTTTAAATATCTCACTTATAGAATATGGGTATTCCCCATCTTTTAAGATTAAATTATGATTTAGCTTTCGCATCAGTTTATTATCTTTAGTATGCAAATAATTATGCCAGCAGGGTTAGCTTGGGATCACGTGTGGTTCAAAGTTCCATGTCCGCGTCTCGGGGGTAGCTCGGGGCGTGACAGGGATAGGGAGATTGCTTCTACAAAACCTAGACTAACTGAGGTATAATTTTTCTTCTCTTGTTCCTACCAACTCGTTGCTATGAGTAGGAGCGGCTAAATCCCTACGTTGGCCTTAGGTAGACAACATTGAAATATTGATTGTGGTCGGTGTGATAAGTTCAAAGTTTGATAGTTGTTTTTATTCTTCCACTTATGCTAGTTTTATTCCTTAAAGTGGTGTAACCATATAATTCCCGATGTAGACGTCGGGAAGCCCATACTTTTCCGTTGGATTAGCTTAGTCTGTGTGTGTCGTAGAGACGTAACCCGGAGGGTGTTCCCGTCTCCACGCCTAGAGGAATAGGACCAAAGAAGATTAGTGAAAAAGGTAACAACAATTACTACACGGAATTTATTATTCCGATAGTAATCTTTAAATTAGAAATTTAAGCCCAAGGATAGTGTTCTTCTCCCCGCTCGATCCTCCATCAACAAAAAATGACATCACCACTAGACAACGCGACTTTATTAAAAATTATGATATTAAAATTTCTGAGTCTGCTATTGCTATTAATAAAAATACCGAGACTATTAAATTGGTAGAAGCTAACGATATTAGTAGTTATAAGAAAAAAAATATAAATTTCTTCATATATTCCTTGTCCAAGTGGTAGTCAACCTATTATATCGATCAAGTTTAGATGTACCCAAATGTCTTGTTCTCTTAAGCGACAATAGGTTATAAAATTTTGATGCTGCTTTATTAGAAATAGCACAAAGCCACCTTGCTAATGACCAGGAATACTTTTATTGTAATCCTAATTATTCAATAAATATTAATAATCAAAACATAATTGATACATGAAATATTAAAACTAGAAATATGAATAGTAAGGAAGCTACTGGGCAAATAGCCAAAATATATCAAATGTATTATAAATTAATGAAAACTACCTCCGTCCCTAAGGCTAAAATGGTAAGTAATAAAGGAGTTATCATACTCATGGAAGCATATTATAACAACACCTATGTCCTAAGGATAATAAATTGAGATGACGTTTTAATAAAAAATGATTGACATTTTCACTCCGTAAAAGAGCCAGAAATTGAAAAGGAAAAACTAAAATTTGACCAAGTAAATCAACCTCAAGATGGAGAAATAAACAAAAAATTTAAAGGATAGATTTCATAGAAACTTTTCCAAAAATGGAACATAGGAATTCTAAACCCATAAAATCCACAAGTCCCACTACTAGAAAAATTCAAGAAATAAAGTATTATTTATGCATGATTAGATTAGATGAACCTTTTGAAATAGATGTTAAATATCTAAATAAATTTTAGACTAGTCCAGAGAATTCTATTAAAACCAATTGTATACACAAAGATACTCTCTATTAGAAAGATTAACCTTTAGAAATAAATGGTTTAGTGATATGAAAAGAGTAAAATGTAATGCATAGTTTTTTAAGTGGTTTGAATGCACATGAGTATTAGACGATCAAATAAAGTCGTTAAATGCTTGTTAATAAATGGTACACTACTAATAACAAGGTAGTTGAATCTAAAATTTCTCCTTTAGAAGAAATTTATCTACCCGTAGATAGTAGAATTATTACTGCCTCACCTTTTAAAATAGATATAGTCAATATTAAAGGAGATTCCAAAAATATATATATATATATATATATATATATATATATATATATATATATATATATATATACATATATATATATATATATATATATATATATATATATATATATATATATAATATATATATATATATATATATATATATATATATATATATATATATATATATATATATATATATATATATAAAACAATTCTGCAACAAAATAATTATACAAATCAATTATGTTATATAATCTCTAAAAATAAATTTGAAGCCGATACTAACTCGGTTTTTAAGGATGAACCAAGTCCTTTATAGAGTGAGAAAAATAAAAAACTGGAAAATCGTCCACTATTTGAACTACTAGTATTTTCTAACGAAAAATTCCCTAGGTTTCAAGAAAAGTTTGAAATCACAGATGATCTTATAGAAACAATTAATAAAAAACTAGAATCTACAAAAATTAATACCTTGTACAAAAATGATGATAAATATATCAGTAAAGTAAGCTCTTATTATTCTTCTAAAAAAATTATTATAAGAAACACTCTTTTCCGGATATGTAATAGAGGAAAAGAGTTTCTATCTCATACTTCGCACTAGAAAAGACAAATAGAGAAATGGAATATTGACGGACTAGCGGAACATCAAATTTATTATAAATTACATGAAATGGGAATGAACATTACAAATATAAAATGAAAATTTTATCAAATAAACAATCTGCTACTTTACTTACAGTTGGATTTGTCGGCACATTAAAAATTGGTGGGATAATTATCTAATAGAATATAATAGGCAAAGTATATTAAATGCTACAACTGTTAACCCAATTATTAAGCATGAATCTTCAGGGAAAACCATAGAGAATCAAGTCCGTGAAGATGCCACTACCACCTTAATTTATAACATAACTAAATATTTTATTGGAGAATCTCAACCTTTCCACGATAGAAGTCTAGAGATATTATCTAATATATCTTGCGCAAAGTTTAAAAATTTTGGATTATATAAAGATTGTTTTATAAACAAAGTTATGATTAGGAAAGGGTGCAATCACGATTATAGGAAAGAAAAATTTATTAGTGGTCTACCCAAGCTATTTGCTGAGAAGGTTAGAATAAAACTAAAAGATCGGTTTGAAGGAAAAGTTCCTTACAATCAATTAACCTATGATGACCTCATAAGTGTTATAAATATTACAAGATTAGAATTATGTACAAATATATAACTTAAGAATCAACTAAAAAGGGATAGTAAGATATCACAAAATAAACATGGAAACTTTTGTCAAGACTTTGGTTATATTAAACTATATCCCCCATTAAAAGAGGCTTCTAAAAATGGAACCATAAGAATAAACAATCAGTTGAACCCTGTCATACAAAAGGAGATTTAAAAAATCTAACTAGAACCCTGGTAAAAATTGATGTAAACCAAACAACACTAAAAGTTGTTGGGCCTGCGGAAAAACAGGTCATGGAGCCAAAGACTGCCCAACCACTAATAAAAAGAAATACAAAATTAATATGCTTAAAGAAGAAGTTATAAATAAATTATATTTCATTCTAGAAGATATTAACTCCTCCTCTCATAAAAATCTTAGCAACGAGGATCAGCTAAATATAGCCTATAGTTCTGAAGATAGTAAGTCACCAGACGCTTGTCAGTGTGGTAGTGCAACTTGCACCTGCAAAAATCATGCCATAAATTTCATTACTAGTAGTAATCAAGAAACATTCTTTGATATGATAGATCATATTGAAGATCCTAATATTTGGAAAAAATATTTTATTGCCTTCAGAAATTTAGTCCTTGATAAATAATGTGATAGTAAAATTATTAAACCCTTCGATAAGACAAGTGTTCTGAATAAATTTATAAAAACAATTAAATCCGAAATAACCTTACAAAATATTCAGGTAGAATTCTTACAAATATAAATGAAATAAAAAAAAATTAAACAGAAACCCCACACCCTAGAAGTTGACACAATTACAAATAAATAACAACCTAATTAGGAACCGGAAAACTCTAAATCCGAACTTGAAAAAACATAAAAAGAAGTAGAGTCTCTTGAAGAACCTATATCTAATAAAACATTAATACCATTACAATCATTATACCGCAAAGCATCCATACCAGGATTCTAGGTAAAAATCTTATATTCACCTACTTAAACTATATATCAAAGGTGATAATTTCCTAAAAGATAAAAATACTCTAAATTAAATCTATTTTCACGCCATGAAAATCATACAACAAAAATTCTTAAACCTTCTCCTCCTCCTCGATTTTGCTTAGCCTTCTTTATAGCATTAGGAGTTACTCAACTTCAAAATAATTTAAATAATGACTGGAACACAACTCAATATATTTTTCATAAAAAATATACATTTTGTAGATGGAAAATATTACTCCCTCTGTCTCATTTTATGTGATGCTTTTTCCAAGAGCCAAACATTTTGACGTTGACCGAACATCTGCTTATCCAATCCTCAAATTTATATATTTTTAAACTATGTAAATAGTAGTATAAGTCACAATAATTGATAATTCAAAATGTTAAAATGATCTATGAAAAACTTACACTCTGTTTGGATCATTGTTACTCATTGTTTCATAATTTACTGTATTGTATTGTTTGGTAGATACAATGTTTGGTTGGACTGTATTGTTTGCTTGTGTTTAATAATATATTCATTGTTTTGTTTGACTGTATTGTACTATATTGTAATTTAATATTTTACCAAAATGACCTTAACTATTTTAAATAATAAATTCATCAGTAATTAATAATAAAATAACAAAACTATCCATCAATCATGCATATCCTTTTATGTCATATGAAAAATAACATAAAATTATGTCATCAATCATTACTATCACGTTTGTATTTACATTAATTTAATTAAAACTATTTAAAATTAAAAAAATTATATTCAATACTGAAAATCATCACATACCACATTAATTAAGAAATGTTGAAAAATGATGCAAAGGTGCGAAAATAATGCTTTGTGAAAATTAAATAATTAATCTATTTATTCGTCCACCGATTGTAACTCTAAATCATTAATGATAAATTTTAATTCGTTCACAAATTGTTAAATTAACTACCCAAATAACCTTACAACAATGTAGATGTATAATATGTATATCCCTTGATTCATAACTTAGATTATACTGATAATAATATCGATAATATATGCTATAAATCTTCATAATAAAAATCATTCAAATTCTCAATACCATAAAATGCATAGTAAAATAATTGTCAAAACTAAAATATTCATATGTTTATAAAATCAAAAATACATAAAATCCAATATATAAATCTAAACTTAATCATGTGCTAGCATCATAGTCAATAAAGAGACTTGCGTTCTTCATGTGGACATCCCATCATTGTGCGACACATATTTGCATCTTGACAAATACATATATAAGCTTTTGAGTTCATATGAGATTCTAAATTCATCTCTTTATCATTTTCCACATCTCGCTTTCAAAAATAGGTGGCATAGTTGAAAGTCGATAAATGGCATGAGCCAGATTAACCATACCACCTCTCAACATATCAGCTAAGCCTTCAAAATTATTATGTTTAGATTTTTAATTTCTTTTATGAGTTGGTACCTTTGAAGAGACATTTGATTTAGGTGCATCATTAATAAGTTAACTTGCTCATCCTAGTTATCTCCTTCAATTTCCAATGAAGCATCATTCATAGAAATCATTTCGTCAACCTCTTTAATAGTGAAAGAACTAGTATTTGATATTTTCAAATTTATATTAATAACTCTTTTTAACATATCTGGTCCTGTCTCAGCATACTTTCCACTAGCTCTATCCTTTCCATATAGCATCATTAGTTTATCATAATTTTTGATAGAATTGGTCCTCAAATCAGCAGCTTCGGGCTTAGCCTACATATGAAAAGTACAACACATTATTGAAGAAAATAAGATGAACATCAAAATATAAAAATAAGAATAAAATTAATAAACATGAATATACCTGAATTAATTGATCCCATGCTTCGGGCTCAGCATTCCAGATATTTGTAATGTGATCCCATGAAAATCCGCTCATTCCCATTTTAAATGTATCATAATATTTGATAAATTGTTTTTAAATGTTTCTCATCCGATTGTGAATTCTCACCTTATTAAGAATTTTATTTGGAAATTTTGATCGTAACTCCCTCAATATGTTATCCAATGTGTGTGTACTGAAAGATCCACCAACCCTATTGCCAAGTTCTTGCTCATGACAAAATGCATCAATTAGTGCATCGTCCATAGTATGTGACCAAATACAAAGAGAATTATCTGAAACTTTTGTATCAGTTGAAGTAAACGACTTTTTAATTTTTTCACCATCTTGATAACTACAAAATTAAAATAAATATTCATAAGAATTAAATTAAAAAAATCATCAACAATATTGAAGAGTTTTAATATAAAGTCAAATGCACTACACATTATTTTTATAAGTGAAATAATAGTTTACAAAATCACTTCAAATAACTTCAAATAAATAAATGTGATACAAAAATTTATTTGTATGTTTCTCCTAGAAAATAAGTCTTGATAATTATTCCACATGGCAGCTGCTATGCCATCTCGAATTAACTCTCCTCTTCTAAGTTCTTCATTGCTCTCTCTACGATTTTGAACATCTTCATGTGCATCATTATTATTCATAAGTTCCGCATCAACTTGAGCAAGTAATTCATCATTTGGATTACTCCTCTTAAATAGTTCTGCAAAATACAACATGTAAATATGATAAACTTTTGAGTTTCAATACCATATGATGACTCTGTTGAGCTAGAAATTATAGGAAATCACTTTTTAAGAACTACAAATGCTCGTGCAATAGAATTACTCAAAGAAGCGTGTCGAAAATTAAATAATTCACGATAATTTCATGGTGGATTTCTTGAATGCTCTTTCAAGTGATATTGCTCTTCCCTATAAGGTGTAATAAGTCCACTATTCAACATGAGTCCAGCATCAACAAGGTAGAATTTTCCTAAACATAGTTAATTAATGATTTAATTATTGTTCATTACATATAGCTAACACATATGTGAATATTAAATCAAATGTGCATGGAGCTAGCATATATTGTGTTGGATAAACTTTTCTCCCACGATATTTTGGTGCTTCACTTTGTGCAACTTTAACACGTATGTGTGTTCCATAAATTGCACCAATACAATCCGTATATATTAACAATCGATTAAAACACAAACAATTTTGGCATAATCTTAATAATTAATTATGTTCACCTTAAAATATGGGTAGAATCTTGGGTTGCTAGCCATTTCAAAAGGAACTTGAGAGCCATCAGGTTGTTGAATAAATTTATCATATAATCCCAAGATAGCTCGTAGGAAAACATAAAAATTACAACAGATTGACTCTCCAGATCGTCGGAAGATGAAAGACAACTCATGATTTGTCACATTATATGCTAGCAAGTAAAGAGTTTTTGTAACTTTCTCCTCAATTGTAGCTCGAAGCTAAGACCTCCTTCTCTAATTAACATCTCACACAGACCAGTAAAAGCTGAAGGGGTCATTCTTAAAATACTACGACAAAGTTCAGTTGAAAATAGATGACTTAGTAATTCATTTCTAACTTCCTCTGTCTCTCAAGCCTTATATCGTGTGTGATCATACGCTGATCTTTTTCGATTTCAGATGCATAAGTCTGAAACAAAATTACTACTAAGAGTGCAGCATATGAAGCTAAAGAGCTTAGTTGTCCCAATGTTTGACTACTATCTCGATTATTATGATCAACTATTTTTAATAAAATTAAGGAGAATATATCAACCAATTAAATTATATATACAAAAATTAATTTACATAAAAGTTACACAAGATATAAAAACTATGGATTAACCCATTAAAGTATTCATGGACCTTGCTTTTATTTTCCTTGTTAATCTCAATGTTAGCTTTTTCATAGCCAATCTTCTACCTTTATCTCACTTTAGTATTACTATTATTAGGGGTGTTCACAGAGCAGTTTGAATCGGTTATCGCTCAAAATCATATACATAGAATCAAAAAGATTAATGTTCTCGCGTTGGACATTTTCGCTTTCATAAGTAAATTATAAATAAATTTTGATGAGATATATAAAGCTTGAAAATCGTTTATAAAAATAATATATTATGCATGTATAAAGATGATAGAGATGTAGGAGTACTGATGTTTTTTCTTTTATCTTTTTGCTATGTTTTCAAGTTTTTTTTACAATTTTACAAAATTGGGTATATCTGACCCTAATGGAAGACAACTAGTGTATCGTTGCACATTGTTCTTATAACAGAAGTAGCCCAAAATAGGCTTACACTCATTTAGAACAAAAATGAAAGACAAATTGCTCACTTTTTTATAATAGGATTAGTGATAAAATCTCTACTTCCAATGACACTACAACAAGATCCTCTATATCAAAGCTTAGATAAGACACTAAAATCTATAAACTTATGTATTTATGATACACCTTATAACTAAGACAGAAACCGTACAATCTTATAGTACATATAAAATAGAGTAGCAATTATGTAATTCCTTATTTCAAATTAACATGTCTACTTGTTTATTTTTCTGACTATGCATGCTTTGCTATATTATCCTTTAATTTGCGGATCAAACAATGCTTTAATTTTCAAAAAAGCTGACGAACCACGCTACATTTATGAATAGGTATAAAACTACTTGTCTTTTTGTGAACTTTATCGAATGTGAAAATAGATTTCCTATTATTATTCTAAAGAATTGTTCACTCACGACTTTTGCCCATTATAAATCAACGTAAAAAAAATTATGAACAAAAATTAAGTACCTGTAACTTTTGTATTTGTATAATGTAGAAATCTGCAAAAAAGATATAAAATAATATGTTGAAAGAGATAAAAGAATAGAAAAAAGGAAGACTGTGTGATTAAAAAAAGAAGAATAAAGAGGAAGAACGTGATTAAAAAAAGAGAAGAAAAAAGAAGAAAGACGATCAAATCTGGTAGGATCAAAACAGCGTAGTAGTTGTTGGGTAGGAGATTTGACTGAGATTAAATAATATAGGTTAAAGAGTAAAATAGTATTATGAAATATTAAGTAAGGATATAATTGGGAAAAAAATCAAGTAACAATGAGAACACACCAAATTGGTGGTTTCATATAGTGGTGACTTTCATTGTTACGTAACAACGAAATTTAACTATACAATACAATACATTATAAGTAACAATCAAACAAACATCGTACGTATGGTACCAATGCATTACAGTACAATGGGTTACAACATCTAAACATAGTGTTTGGGTAAAAGATAGACTTGTTTGAATCTCGAAATGCAAAAAGTGTCACATATAATGGGACGGAGGGAGTATTATACAACTTTATTTTTCAAATAGAGGGAGGAAATCTCCCAAAAAAATTAATAAAAGAATCTTTCAGGAAAATAATGAGGTCAGGAATAAGACCTTTACCAACTTTCAAACCCAAAGAAATAAATGAAAAAACTATTTTATGAAGAATATACAAAAAATCAAACGATATATATCTGTATTCCCTCCTACAAAAATATACTATACTCTCACCATTAAAAGAACCTATAACTAGCTCAACCAAGCTACAACCACTTCATTTAGTTTTTCAAAAAACTAATTATCCTCAATCAATAAAAATATTTCAATCAAAAGAAAGAATAGTTACAAGTTGAAAACCGGAGAGATATACCAACAAGTGGATTTCGCGGTCACTTCCCAAAAGGAAAAGTATAAGGTTAGTCCAAATAAAAACACAATTTGAGTTAACACTATTACATGTACTGCCAATTACTACACTTGATAAAAAATGTGAGAATTATGAAATCCAAGACATAATAAAGCCCTGTTGCACTAACAAAAATTATGTGGAGACAAAAGATCCCATGAAGACCCGGGCGTACTATGACTTTATTTTAACATATATTGATTCGGTAGAATTTGAGCATACATTTGAAGATAGTAATCTAGATAGTATACTATTGAAAGTTCATGATCAAAAGAATTTGGAGTCCATTTGAATGGTTTCTAGATCATCTACAAACCCCTATTCACTTAACAAAAGCTCATTGACCCAAGACATATCATTGGTATGATTATAAAGTAGCTTGCTATAACTTTATTTTTTTCAGAACAAATACCCACACTTGGTTTATCAAATATTCAGAAGAAATAAAGAATCTGATAATTCCCCGATGGACTTACGAATGGCAGAGTTAGTTCGGAACAAAATAAACATGTATTATCAACTCAATATCAAATACAGTATGAGAAATTTTAGGTAGAAAGAAATATATCTGCCTTATTAGAAAATGTTAAATTATGCAAGTTCTTTATTGGCAAAAGAATCTCTTATATTATTAGTTGGTCCTTCGATATTTGTGAATTTGAGATTATAAAAGATTTAAGCAAGATCATTAAAATTAAAGGATGTGTGTCAGCCGTCCGCAATGATAAGATAAATTCAAGATCATCACCTCCAAGGGATTATGAGAACTCCAAAGAAAATTTAAAAGAAGGCTCAAGGAAGCCTTAGTAAACTGCAACACTGATACAAAATCAAATTTTGAGTAATATATACTGCTGCCTCACATGACGATCTTAGAAATGGAGATATGTTACATCTGCAAGGTGTAGCAAAAGCATACCTTCTGAATTAAACGAAGGTGTCAGCAAACTTTGATTATAAATAAAAGATATATCAAAGAGTGGAAACCAAATCCAAAGATATGCCATACAATTTAATAATAAAAAGATAACAATTTTCAAGATCATTAGGATAAAAATCAGCATATGACAATGCAAACAGATGTTAGCATTAACTATGTTAAAAAATCAACAAGAACATTGACCCCGTAGGAACAAAAGTCCAAGCGACCAAGTGACAAAGGACTTGATATCAAGATTTTTCAGCAATCAACCTGAGAAGATATTGCAGCAAAGGTACGTCTGCAATTAGGTGACATATATTCCCTGCCACAAAAAACTATTATTAGATATGTGTAACAGTTAGTAGACACATGTAAAAACAATAGTGTATTAGTGTATGCACACATGTAAACTAGATAGCATAATAATTTAGATTAATCAACACTTTTGAGGTCTATTTAAAGCTTTCAACTTGTATAAGTGTAGGGCATTCAAAATCTTACCAACTTTTAAAACCTCTCTACAATTCTATTTACCCCATATTTTCCATTTCAATTTCCCATCTATGTTCTCAATTTCAACTAGATGAATAAAAAGATAATTTTAAGTATATATTTTTTTCTACTTAATTTTATTGTATGTTTTAAATTCTAAGTTAATGTTTGTTTACTCCTTTCTTGTTATTCTCTTTTGTTTAAGTTTTCTTAAATGTTTTGTTTTAAGCTTTGCTTGTTCTTGCTCCCTTCTGTTACACTGCCCAATTTTCCTTAGGATTGCGTCATAGAACACCGTCCGACCCCTCCATTTGTATGATTCATAGATGTGAAAATTGTACTGCCGCATTCACATGGGTTGACGGTTTACTATCATCAAAATCATAGGCTATATTTAGTTTATCACCATCGCTATGATTTTTATCGGAGGAGGTATTCTTATTTTCTTCTAGGATAAAATACTGCTTATCTTTAACTTATTATTCTAATTCTAACATATTAATTTTATCTTTCTTTATTAGTGTTTGGGAGTCTTTATCTTGCTGTCCCATTTTCCCACAACTTCAGTACATGTCTGTGTAGTTTGTTATAATCTAATTTTACTAGATTCATGGTTAGAAATTTTAAAAACCTCGTTTTCAACTGACGATATTTTTCTTATTTATGGTAATTCTTATGACTTATTTTAGAAGCCTCTATTGATGGGTGCCGATAGTTTAATATAATCGAAGTCTTCATAAAAATTTCCTAGTTCCTTTTGTTATATTTTACTATCCCTTTTTAATTGATTTTTAAGTTTCATATCTGTAAATAATTCTAATCCATTAATATTTATATAACTTATGGGGTTAGTATAGGTTAATTAATTATAAGGAGTTTTTCTTCAAACCTATTTTTTAATTTTGTTCTAACCTTTTTAGCAAATAGTGTTGGTAAGCCATTAATGAATTTTTCATTCAAGCAGTCATGATTGCAATCTTTGTGAATCATAACTTTTTTATGAAAAGCTTAATTTCCTTTAGTATTCATGTTAAGTCTGTCCTTTACTTTATATTCATGTCCATGGTAGAAATACATAGCACTCAAACCAGCATGGTATCATTGTATTTCATAGATTCATTAGGTGGGAATGTCTTTTCCACATTAGATTATCCGTTTGTGAGTAACCTTTCACATCATGTTCATGGTGTTTCATGAGGATAGACTTTCAATCAACACATCAAAATTAACATAATTATGACCTATCATGCATAATCAAGTGTGAGGGTATATGGGAGACAAATATTTCAACAATACCACAATTTACACAAAGTCATAGGATCAACACAATCAAGTTGAATCATAGATTCATACACAATCTTCATCAACATATACAATCCTAGTGAATTAATCTCTCAAGCATCATGAATCATGTCTTACAATTAAACCTATAATTATTAAACTAGGCATGGATAAAACAAGATTAATTCACTACATTATCCGACACAATTCATAGTATACATCTTGCATATATACACCCATCATAATTCATGAAATTGGGGTCATGGAGGAGTACATGGGTTCATTGGGAATTTTACTATAAAAATAATCATTAAACAATAAATAAACCATAATATAAGACAATTTAACCAT
Source organism: Solanum corneliomulleri (assembly GCA_027704805.1). Classification (NCBI taxonomy): domain Eukaryota; kingdom Viridiplantae; phylum Streptophyta; class Magnoliopsida; order Solanales; family Solanaceae; genus Solanum; species Solanum corneliomulleri. The sequence continues at coordinate 11,967,923 of JAKWIY010003063.1, read as the reverse complement.
TGAAATCAATTATAGGAAGAACCCATGGCTTAATTAAACAACTTAGTTCTTGTAGAATATATAAATTCAAAGTAAAGACTTGAAGGGCTCTATGAAGAAAAGTGATCCATGGATCAAGGATCCCATACCTTTATTGATGTTTCCCTTATGAAATTTGAGTAAAAAGGATGGATCTTTAACCCTAATCTTCACCATGTTGATGGTCTTCAATGGAGTCGAGAGAGAGAAATAATTTGGGAGAGAACAGTTGATTGAGTTTTGAGTTTGTCAGTTGTGAGGGGTTTAAAGGTTGGTAAATAGTTAAAATCACTTTAATATATCTAAAATAACTAAAATAAAACCATCCCCAGCCATTAATCATTAAAAAATTAGTTTATGAAAACACACCTCTCTTGGCCAAACCAAACCAGCTTTTGTAGGAGGTGATCCATGGACCTCATCCATGAACACATTCCGTCCTGCATGTAATATCTAGCAATTTGAAAAAACTAGGAAGAGGTTATAATTGAAAATATTTTTTTTTTGGAAAGAATGCAAAATTTGGAAAATATTTAAGTTATAAAAAGTGAAGTTTTTATCAATTATAAACAACCATAACTTTTAGCTCATGATGATTTAGAGGTACTTCCGGATATGGTTGGAAATCTCTTGGAACAATCTTTCCAATGCCACTAAGTGTGCGTGATTTGTAGTTCGTATGAGTGAGTTATGCCCTTTGAAAGTTGTGTTGTTGGATTAAGGAATGTCCAAATCCGAGATTTTAAAGGGTATTTTATTCTTTTACACTATCCTATTATTTTATTCCATTTTTATCAGTTTAATATTGATAAAGATTGAACTTATTAATTTTTAGAAGATCACAATCTTCACGCTAGGGCTAAGAAGAAAGGAGAAGATAAAAGAAGAAGGAAACAGGGAAAATTCATCAAGATCAATAAAAAACGTTGGTGTTTTCGCTATGGATCTTCTTTGATAAGGTAAGCAATTCTCTCATATCATTGGGATCGTTATCCAACGTTCCAAGCATGTTATTTCAGTTTGAATTCGTCCAAAAAGTATTTGCATATTGATGAACTTGATACCCTTTCTTGATTTCATACGTTATTCTTCAATTGCCTGACTTGAGAAGTTTTGAATCCATTACGTCGAGTTATAGGGTCGTTTCAAGTAAAGTTCTTGGGTACATTTGCTGCATAATTTTAACTAATAGTAATCTAAGATTAAGAACTAAGTTTGTTTGAATTGGGGCTCCAAAAACAATATGAAATTTCATCAATTGAAACTTGACATTTCTTCCACACCGCACTCCTGGTCCAAAATTCTGAAAATTTCTGCTTTGCGTCATGTAGCTTACACGAGGAGTTTGGACTCAGAAGATGCTTTCGGAAACAGAATGCCTCCGCATTGCGGACCCACCTCAAAATCTAGATTTTCAGTCTTTTCTCATGTTTAGCTATCTTGAATCATTACTAACATCATGAGATCATTTCAAACAAAAATCATAATCCTTGAATCCATAATTAAATTCAAGGATAAGTTAAGAGTATAGTCGAGAGAATTTAAGACCAAAGTCAAAGAGAAATCAAGAGTTAAGTCAAGATAAGTTCTTAAAGTTTTTAAAAAGTCTTTCAAAAACATTTTAACTTGTTTCAAGATTTCAGTTTCAATGTTACGCAAACAGTTAAGATTTGAAGGTCTTTTCTTCAAAGAAGTATATTGGGACTATGCATTCAAAAAGAGATTTAAAATATTTGTTTGGGTTGTTGTTAATAAAGAATGGAGAAGTTATAGCTTATGCCTCTAAGCAGTTGAAAGTTCATGAGAAAGATTACCCAACTCATAACTTACAGTTGACTGCTGTCGTATTCATTTTAAAAATGTGATGTCATTATCTTTATGGTGTTCATGTAGATGTGTTCACCGATCATAAGAGTCTTCATTTTGTTTTTAGTAAAAAGAGTATAATCTTAGACAGAGAGAGTGCTTAGAGTTACTCAAAGAATATGACATTAGTATTCTTTAGCATTTAGCTAAGACCAATGTTGTTGTTGATGCCTTGAGCAGTATGAAAAAGTACCACCCATTTCGAGGAAGGTAAGAAAGATTTTGCACAAGAGGTGTATAGACTAGACTGACACAATTAGTAGTTCAAATAATGGGTCCCACAAAATGAGGAATAGTTTGGATGAATGGGGTTGAATTATAATTAGAGTAAGAATTAAAAGGAAAGCAAGACCAAAATCTCTTTTGCTTGAATTAAAGGCAAGTGTTTATATGCAAAAAACAATAGCTTTTGTTTAAGCGGGAGATACTATTCTGAGGTATCAAGGTGGGTTGTGTGATTGGGATGATAACATATACCACATTGAGTTGCTTACAACAATAGTTACAACTCTAGCATACAAATGGCTCCTTGTGAAGCTCATTAGGGAGAAATGTTGATGGTTTGAAGTTGGTAAAGTAGGGTTGACAGGACCGGGTTAGGTTATCAAGCTATGGAGAAAATGAAAGTTATTCAAGAGAGATTTGGAACAATGCGGAGTCATGAAAATAGAGTTAGAGTTTGAGGTAGATAATTGAGTACTTCGAAGTTTCACATGTTATGATATTTTTTAAGGAGGGGAAGGTCAGTCTCCAGTAGGTTGGTCCATATAGAATATCGAAGAGGATTGAAAATATATCTCATGAGCTAGAGCTACCACCAGAGTTAGAAGCAATCCGTCCGGTGCTTCACATCTCCATGTTAGAAATGTACATGAAAGATGCCTCACTTATCAGACCAACCAAGGATATTAAGATCAAGGATAATTTTCCTTATGAGGAGATTAAGGTTAAGAATCTAGATTACCAAGTTCACAAGTTTATAATAAATGAACTACCATTAAGTAAAAGTTATGTGGAGAAATCTGTTTGTAGAGAAGCTACTTGAAAAGTTAAAGAGGGTAGTAAGAATAGATATCCACATTTATTTGAATCCGGAGAAAATTTTCTAACTAATGTACTAATTTTTCTTCTTAGCACCCCTTAAATTATGAGTGACCTTGTTGGTTGTTTGAATTTTCTTGCCGGGTGTTTCAACAAAATGTTGCACCCTTAGCCTAGTAAGAGCAATCTCATTCTAGGATGAATGACCCTAAGGGGGAGATATTGTAACATCACAATTTAAATAACTTGGAAGAGCTTATAATTGGAAACATTCATTTTTGGGAACAATGAAAAATTGGGAAAATTTCTTATGTTAGGAAAAGTGACTTTTTGTTCAATTTAAAACAACCATAACTGCTACCTCAGGTTTAGTTAGAGTCACTTCCAGATATTGTTGGAAAACTCATTGAATGATCTTTCCAATGTTGCCAAGTTTGCGATTCGGAGTTCATATGAGTGACTTTCATGGTAGCATGATGGAAATATATATAATTGTATACATTAATGTCATAAGATAGTGATAAATTAGCATGATCAGATAGACTTGTTGTAGAATCCAAGGAATAAATATTGTGATTTGAATAGCAGATTTAGGGATAGAAATGACATATCTTTAGGGATGTGTAATCTTTTTTCTCTATATATAATAGAAAGACACTCACTTTGAGAGACATTCAGTAGAAAATTGACATGCTATTACAGCTTCCTCTTGACTGTCTTGTTTCATAGAGCGTTTGTGGTTCCTTCTAACTTTTTTTTACCATCTTTGTTTTTTGTTCAGTGTTTGTCAAAAATCACTCCTACCACATAGGACTTTTGCTCTAGTCCATTCTAGTTGCTTTCGTGAGTCTTTCTTGTTTTCATATAGACTCAAAAGCATGAATTCACATCACTTTGAATCCTTCAGTGTTCGTTTCACTGGAAAAAAAATATTCTTCTTTGGTGTTTCAGTTTCAGTTATTTGTCACCGCCAAAGAACTGTGGGGACATATAGATGGAAGTGATCCTGCTCCTATTGATACAAGAAAGCTACGTGAATGTAAAATTAAAGATGCTCGAGTGATGACATGGATTCTAGGGTCAATTGACCCTCTTATTGTTCTTAATCTCAGGCCATAGAAGACATCTAAGGTCATGAGAGATTACTTAAAAAAGGTTTACAACCTCGCGCAAGACGCTTTCAATTAGAGTTTGAAATTACTAATTACTCAAAAGAAGGTCTTTCTATTCAGAATTATTTTTCCGGATTTCCGAACTTATGGGCTGAATTTACAGATATTGTCTATGCCAAAATACCTACTTAATCTCTATCAGTGATTCAGGAGTTCATGAGCAAAGCAAGCGAGAACATATTTTCATGAAAATACGCTCTGACTTTGAGAATGTTCGCTCTAATTTGATGAATCATGACCCGTCTCAGTTTTTGGATGTTTGCTTTAGGGAATTACATTATGAGAAACAATGTTTTGTCCCACAAAATACTTTCAATAAGGAAAATGACGTCACTGTTGTATTTGCTGCTTAAGGTAAAGGAAAGGGCAGTGATATGAGTCGAACTCAATTCTACAGTTGCAAGGAATATGTGTATATTCCTAGTAGTTGTAGCGAGAAGTTCTGTAATTATGGTGAACAAAAAGGACACATTATCAAAGAATGTCCCACGGACCCTCAAAATTGTAGGGTCAATAATTTTCAGGCTGGGATAAATGGTTCCACTAGTGATAACTCATCTTCAGGACAAGATCTTACTCCTAAAATGGTTCAACAAATAATCATGTCATCCTTTTCAGCATTGGGATTACAAGGTAATGATGTTACATCTAATTTTTGGATTGTTGATTCAGGTACTTCCAATCATATGACAACTCAACGAACATCCTAAAAAATATTCGTAAGTATCAAGGTCTATCAGAAATAAAGATTGCCAATGGTAGTAATTTACCCATTACCAAGGTTGGGGATATTACTCCAACTTTCAAGAATGTTTTTGTCACCAAAGCTCTCAACTAGTCTTATTTTAGTTGGACAATAGGTAGATAACAATTGTGATATAAGTTTTTCTCGTAATGTTTGTCTTGTGAAGGATCAAGTGTCGGGGACGATAATCGTAAAGGGGACTAAAGTTGGACGATTGTTTCCTATACACTTATCTATTCCTCTTACTCTATTTTTTGCTTGTACTTCTACTGCTAGTAAGACTCTGATTTTCCATAAGCGTCTAGCACATCCAAATTCTTTTGTGTTGTCTCATTTACGAAATTTTGGTTTATTGGTAAATAAAAATCAATTTTCAATTGCTTCCATTGATTGTTTTACTTGTAAATTATACAAATATAAAACTCTTCCTTTTCCTAATTTTGGTAGTCGTGCTACAAAGTGTTTTGATGTCATTCATAGTGATGTTTGGGGCATCTCACCAATTATTTATCATGCTCATTTCAAATAGTTTGTGACATTCATAGATGATTATAGTCGGCGTACGTTTGTGTATTTTCTTCGATACAAATCTGAGGTATTTTCCATGTTTAAGAAATTTTGGGCTTACATTGATAATCAATGTTCTACGTGCATCAAATTATTAATATCTGATTCTGGTGGAGAATATATGTCTTATGAATTCAAAAAATTCTTACTTGACAAAGGAATTGTCTCACAATGCTCTTGTCCATATACACCACAACAAAATGGAGTTGTTGAACATAAAAATCACCATCTTTTAGATGTCACTCATGCTTTGTTGATTGACTCCTCTGTACCATCTAATTATTGGGTGGAAGCTTTGTTTTATTCTGTCTATTTAATTAATAGATTGTCATCTAAAGTGTTAAATCTTGATTCGCCATATTTTTGTTTTTATCACCAAAATCCTAATTATAGTGAATTTCATTCATTTGGTTGTGTATATTTTGTGAATTTACCTCCTTCGCAGCACACAATAAACTTTCTTTAGAATCTACTAAATTTGCTTTTATATGTTACAGTACTTCACAAAAAGCTTTTATTTGCTATGATCCACGTTCTCACAAATTTCGTATTTCTAGAAATGTTGTTTTCTTTGAGAATCAGTATTTCTTTCATATGATAGTCAATTCATCATTTGCTTCTCCTCGTCTTTCTACTTTTGAAGATTCATCATCTTCTTTTAAGAGATTGAAACCTGGATTTTTGTATGAACGACGTCAGCCAACTTTATCCTATCACGACACTTATGTATCACAACTAGAATCTGAGAATTCATCAAGATCTGGTCCTCTTGAGACTTCTCGACGCTCTACCAGAGTATCGCGTACTCCCAATCGTTATGGATTTTCCTCTACTTTATCTAACATTTCTGTTCCAACTTGTTACTCACAAGCTTCCAAGCATGACTGTTGGCAAAAAGCAACGGAGGAAGAACTTTTGGCTCTTAAAAAATTGACACATGGACATTGTTTCATGTCCTTCAAATGTCCGCCCTATTGTATATAAATGTGTTTATTCTATCAAACTCCATTCTGATGGAATCTTGATCGATACAAAGCTCAATTGGTTGTTCTTCGTAACAGCCAAGATTATGGGGTGGACTATGAGGACACTTTTGCATCCGTAGCAAAAATAACTTTGGTGCGAACTATTATTGTCATTGCTGCTTCACAAAACTGGTCTCTTTATCAAATAGATGTCAAAAATGCATTTCTCCATGGTGATCTCAAAGAACATATTTATATGAAACCTCCACCTGGTTTGTTATCATCCCCTACATCAGATATATGCAAGTTGAAACGGTATTTGTATGGATTAAAACAAGCTCCAAAATCTTGGTTTGATAAGTTCTAATCTAGTTTGCTAGAGTTTTCATTTGAGCAGAGAAAATATGACTCATCTTTGATTCTACGAAAAACATTTGCAGGTTGTGTTCTTCTTTTGGTGTGTGTAGATGACATTATTAGCAAAGGACCAATTCTTCACTAATCACTAGTCTCCAACAACAGCTTAAAGATTCTTTTCATATAAAAGATCTTGGTACTCTTACATTTTTTTTTGTGTTTGGGAGTTCATAATGTTGCTTCTGGTGTGTTTCTAAACCAACACAAATATGCCTAGAATCTGATTTCTTTGGCTGGTCTTCAAGATTCCTCCTCCGTAGATACTCCATTGGAATTGAATGTGAAGTATCGTCGTGAGGAAGGAGATATTCTTCCTGATCCAACTAAGTTTCGACAATTAGTTCAGAGTCTAAAGTACCTTACTATTACTCAGCCTGATGTCTCTTTTGTAGTTCATCAAGTTTGTCAGTTTATGCAAGCTCCCCTTCATCTACTTCTCTAGAGTTTTCTTTTGAGCAAACAAAATATGACTCATCTTTGTTTCTTTGAAAAATATTTGCAGGTTGTGTTCTTCTTTTGGTGTGCGTAGATGACATTATTAGCACATGACCAATTCTTCACTAATCACTAGTCTCCAACAACAACTTAAAGATTCTTTTCATATAAAAGATCTTGGTACTCTTACATATTTTTTGGGTTTGGGAGTTATAATGTTGCTTTAGGTGTGTTTCTAAACCAATATAAATATGCCTAGAATCTGATTTCATTGGTTGGTCTTCAAGATTCCTCCTTCGTATATACTCCATTGGAATTGAATGTGAAGTATCGTCATGGGGAAAGAGATATTCTTCCTGATCAAACTATGTTTCGACAATTAGTTCGGAGTCTAAAGCACCTTACTATTACTTAGCCTGATGTCTCTTTTGCAGTTCAACAAGTTAGTCACTTTATACAAGCTCCCCTTCGTTCTTTCCTAATTGTCTGTCACAACTTACTTTTAGCAGGACTAACCAGGCAAGTTCCAGCTTATTACAAATAGTGGACTATTCAAATCTTCCTCACACTAACTTGACATCTCATTACTCTACCAGATTATCAGACACCTAGATCGAATTTTAGAGTTAGGGTCATGCATTGGTATATCTCTATGTCATGCTTAGAACCACACATTTATCAATTACTATGCCTAGTCATTCATCATTTTCATTTCATCACGATATCATTTTAGCCATCATGCTTCAGAGTCAAACTATGTACACAAGATATAGACATGCCGGTTCAACAATAAAAATAATTAGTCTTTTGGAGAAAAAGAATACAGGAAATAAAACCCCAAACAGGATAGTCAATTGGGCTACTCATACTTCACCCTATAACTCACTCTCCATTTACCTTACCCCCAACAAAAAGACATGAAATTATCCCCAATGCATAATAAAATTGAAATACGAGAGTGGTCGATGAAGCAAACCTGGGGCGTAAAGCGCCGAAGATCAGCAAGCTGGTGGGTCTGGTTCCCCGGAACCCACTACCTTTGTAGGCTGGACACCCATAGTAGTGTCCTTATCAGCAACAGCACTATCAGCAGTGCCTCGCGCAACCGTCACATCTCTAGAGCTAGATGGCCCAGCAGCTGACTCTACAGCCCTGATCCGACGAGCCTCCTCATCAGCAAGTGAGAGTCTCCTCACTGCCTCCATCTCAAGGCGCTCCTTCTTCCGTGCTCTAGCCTCATCCTCCTCTCGACCCTTATGTCTCTTGGCATGCTCTCTCGGGGGAGGTGGTGGAATCTCAGAATTGGCGAATAAGGCCTCCATCACTTTGTCCTCAGCAGGCTCTACAGAAGGGGCCTCAAACTCAGGCACCCTAGCCTCTAGGATCATATTAATATCCGCTCGAAGACTCTCGACCATAGCCTGAAGGGTCGACAGGTCCACTTGAGGGGATGGCCAGGCTAGCACCCACAACTCAAAAGTGTCCAAGCGCTGATGAACCTCAGCGATCTTCCGCTTTGTGTGCTGGACCATTTTCCGCTCCAAGCGCTCTTCTGCCTTAGCAATAGACCTCTGCGTCCAATGCTGGATTTGATGCAGAAGTGCAGCCATCTGTTCCTCTAGTTTTCAGACCCTAGCAAGCGGGACAAGAGCGGGGAAAAGGGATGAGCAGGACAGTGCTACAACCATAGATAGACAACCGGGGTAGTCTCAGTTGTTTCAGAAGCAGCCTCTGTTGCCATGGGAGCCTGTGCTATCGTATTAGCCAGAATTTTACTAAGTAGAGGCAACTCTGGACGGGACCCTCTGCGTGGAGCAAACTCATTAGCCTCATCCCTAATGAGGCCGATATCAACAGTGCCCAGCGGAGTCTTGAGATGATCAATGTGCTAGATGGGCACACCTGCGGACCTGCATAGGGAAAATATCATGCATCGAAAAGGGTAAGTAATTGTGACCTTGAAATCCCTCTCGTGCATGACCTCATGTAGAAGACAAACGAAGTCCACCTCAAACCCGGCTATCATCGCCTCCATGTCACTAGTTTATCAGCGGTGTGGGGGAATGGCAGTGGCGGACAATCAACCATAAGAAGTTAGCCGTGAAGGTCAAGTTAGCCTTCTTGATGGCTCCTTTCGTCTCTGTTACCCAGTCGGATCCCTCTCCATCAACAGACAAGTGCATGCCCATCCACTTCTTGGTGGTCTCTCTCAGCGATGTCTCACGTAAGAATTGGCCATCTTTGACAATTTTCCACCGGTAGTCGAACTCGGCGGTGAGAGGGGTCCGATTGGCATCAACATCCTTGCCGTATAGATACCGCCGGATGGAAGGCAGGGAGATATCGAGCTGAATGCCACGTACTTTGACATGCTCAAGTGGGGCCTGTATGGCGGGGCCAGCCTATCAATCTGTGATCTGAGAGTATCCACGTAAGAGGCGTAGAACTCTCAGACCTACTATTAACTATAACGGCCCAAAGAACGTGTTGTCCACTCCATTCAGTGTAGGGACTTCAGCACACCCGGAGGCTTCCTACGACCACAAAACTCATGAGGAGCTAGACGCTCCTTATTCATGAGTAGTTGACCTAGAAGGTGTGCCCGTCAGTGTGCGCTCCTTATCAGACTTGGAGGCTACGACTATGCCGGACGCCGCCTTTTTAGGCGTAACTCTGGTAACACGTGCAGCTCGTGATGAAGTTTTAGTGCCTGGGGGAATGTACTCGAGGTCACCCTCATCATCAGACCCAATGTCTAGGCGGGCAGATGGGGAGACAGACTCTGAACACCCACGTGCATAAACTCGATCATATTTTGGTGTTATTAGACATAGTACATGTAAAGAATCAATAGTAGTACGAGAAGATGCAAACAAGATGAGCAAAAATGACACAATAAATATAAGAGATAAGTTGTAATGACGTTTCTACAGTAACAGTGAAACACGACGTACCAGGTGACGGCTCGTCGTGAGTACGACGAACCCTCATGGGGTCCGTCATGTTTTACTTCAACTATGTTGATGTGAAGACCCCTGAAAGAAAGTCTCTGACAAGTATGATAGATAAGTAGGACGGAACGTCGGGACAGTGATGGTCCGTCATCGATGTCCGTCGTGGGGTACTTAGAAAAGAGTATGGAGACCCTTAGGAAAGGGAACACTGACCGTCGCAATGGTTATGCAGGACGGACCGTCGAGGGTATGATGGTCCGTCGTACATGTCCGTCATAGGACACTTAGAAAAAGTAGAGAACCCTCAGGATATGGGTCTCTGACCTTCATGAATGTTGTGCAAGAAGGACCGTCAAGTGTATGACGGTCCGTTGTAGATGTACGTAAGAGGACACATACAAAAAGTGGGAGACCCTTAGGAATAGGGTCTCTAACAAGAAGAACACTTGTGCAGGATGGATTGTCATGGTAACTACGGTGCGTCGCATGTTTCCGTTGATGGACACTAAGAGAAAATTTGGCAGCGAGGTGTTGGGGTATTGGAGCGGACACTATGACGGTCCGTCATGGGTACGATGGTCCGTCATGGGTACGACGGTTTGTCATCGGGCCTCGTTCTGTCATGCAGTGACAGAACTGGGGATGCCACAATTATCTCCTATGACTCAAATGGAATCATTAGTGTTAACCTACATATGTTTTACCCAAATACCTAGCAAACTGGCAATGCTAAAGCACCTATTTCTAGAGTTTTAAAAATGCAATTTAAGGATTCTTAACCTAGGTCAGACAAAATTTGATCAAAGCATGAAGACCCACCAAAAATAAATAGGCCAATACAAGTTAAAAAAAATGCAATGGAAATGGGTAGAAATGAAAGACACATACCTGAGAATTTGAGAAAAACAAGCAGGGAGGTACTTGGTGATCAAGAACAGAATCACAGCAGCAGACTCCGACCAGTAGAAAGGAGATATCTTGAATGAGGGAATTTGGGGAAACGATCAGTTGATAGAGAAGGGGGTATGAAGTTGAAAGTTGAAAAGGAAGGGAAATGGGAGAAAGAGGGAAGGAAATGGGTGAAATAAAGGGGTGGGGTTTTTTAAAGGTTGTGAATTTTTTAAATTACCCCAACCGAGTCGGGCCGGGTATGCTTATTAATGATACAATGAGACCATGATGACGGTCCATCGTAGGTGTGACGGTCTTTCATTGGTTCCATCACGTGTGCCCTAGTTTTGAAAATAATTGGAAGACGTACCTGGCACGACGGATTCATGCGACGGTCCGTCGCATGCGTGACGGTCTATCGATGTGTCCGTCAGTGACTGTTGCACAGTGATTTTCTACAGAATTTCCTGGTGATGTGCCTGTAAATATAAAACCCATTAGTAGAACTTGATTACTAAGCCTGAAGACACTCGATTACTCAGCCTTCATCAAGATGATATGCCTCGATCACTTCATTCAGCGATTCAGCATGCCCAAAATAGAGTTTTATTCTTTGCCCATTTACCTTAAACCGCACACCCTCCTTGGTTTATAACTCAACTGCTCCATGAGGGAATAGTTGGGTAATCAAGTAAGTGCCAGTACATTTGGACTTGAGCTTGCCCAGAAGCCAACACAACCTAGAATTGTCTAAAAGCACCAAATCCCAAACCATAAACTCTCATTTTTCACTTTTAGGTCATGGTCCTTCTTCATCTTTTCTTTGTAGGATATAACAGATACCGATTGGAACTAACCACTATGCCTCATGGACCTACAAATATTGAAGGTTGCTTCTTCATTGTTCAAGCGAAATTTCATCTTCCCCATTTCCATATCATCTAAGGCTTTACCCGTAGAAAGGAATGGCCTCCAAAGAATAATAGGAACTTCAAAATTGACTTCACAATCAAGAATAACAAAATCTGCCAGAAATATGAACAACTCCACTTTTACTAGCACATCGTGGAGTATCCCTATAAGCCTTTTCATTGTTTGATCGGCCATCAGTAGCCGCATGGCAGTGGGCTTTGGGTCACCCAAACCCAACTTCTTGTAAATCGAGAGGGGTATGAGATTTATGCTTGCCCCCAGATCACATAATGCTTTCGCAAAATGTAATCACCCAACTATACAAGGAATAGTGAACGCACCCGGATGTTCTTTCTTTTGTACAATAGATCTTGTAGCAATAGCACTACAATGTAGCATTCTATCGTCATCCTCGAAAGTGACCGATCTCTTCTTTGTAACCAGATCTTTCATAAACTTGGCATAACCGTGCATTTGTTCTAGAGCTTCTTCCAAAGGAACATTTATAGAAAGATGCTTCAACATTGTTATAAAACGCCGATATTTACCAGCCTCAGTCTTTTTCACTAATCTCTAAGGAAAGAAGGGGTCTAGGCATGGGAACTACCTTTATAGGCACTTCAGCATCTTCTCCAGTGTTATTTTCTACTTCACCACTACCCTCTACAACCTTATCATTATTTTTTATCACTTTTTCCTTCATAGACGGCATAGGTGGGTCAATGGTCTACTTACCACCTCGAGTAGTGATTGTCATACAGTGTCTGTCATTTTTTGGATTTTGGATAGTGTTGCAAGGAAGAGTGCCCGATTGCCGTGTGTTCACAGTTGCTTATAATTCGATCATTTGCAACTCAATCTGCTTAATCAATATTTCATGTGTATCGACTTTCTTCCCAATACCCACTAAATCACTCCTTAACTCTTTAATGTGCTCAACACTAGGATCGAACCTCCTCATCTTTTGATGCAGCATATCCTCAACTCGCGCCATACTACCTCCTCTATCCCTGGGAGTAACTTCACGATTTTGGGGAGGGACATATGGCCCATTCCTATCATTTCTATTACCATAGTTACCTCTGTTGAAGTTGTTGTCGCGGTTTTAGTTTCCATCTCGTACATAATGATCCTCACGGTTATAGTAACCATAGATCCGACCTTTGTTTCCTTGACCTTGGTGCCAATTCTTCTGATTCGAGCCTTGGGCACTCAGTCAGAAACCCCATCAGCTTATTTACCGCATAGGAATCATCCGCATAATAGCATTAATCATATAGTGGTGGTGGTTTAGACAAGTAGTTAATTGCATTTATCTTTTCTGCACCCCAGTGATATGTTTTAATACCAAACCAAGCTCAGTTCTCATCTAAGCCATGTCTTCACGAATCTCATGTATGGCTGGGTTGTGAGTAGATTGCACTGCGAAGGTATTTCTCCAAGTATCTGACTTCCTAGTACTCGAAGATTTATTGTTTCGGGAGATTTTCTCTACTTTTAAACAATCTCAGCATAAGGATACTCCCCATAAGAACCACCCGCTATAGTATCCAACACCGCTTTATTTTTATCATCCTGTCCCGGATAGAAGTAATCCTTCAGTGACTCATCATTGATACGCTCAAACTTACTTCTCAAATAAGAAGTAAAGCGGTCGTTTCAAGTAAATAACCCAACTAATGAGGTTGGGATCGTTCCCACGAGGAAAATAGTCTAGACTTAACTTCAACCTACTATTACTATTGTTTGGTCAATAAATTCCTTGGAAAGTAAAAACATAAAAAGGGGGGTTTCTATCTCTAAATACGTGAAAATAAATAACAAACTTGAAACAGACACTTAACAGCTTTGAATGTCGGGTTTTTAATCAATTAATCAAAGTAACTAGGGTTTACGTGTTCCCCACAGGTTCATGACTTGATAACTCTAACTATAGCAATTCTTTCCTAGTATCTTGCATGCAAAGTGATAAGTCATGTATTTCTAAATCCTTGGTCCGGCATCTAGAAAATCTCACTCCACACCTTGGTCCGGCTATGTGTGTTGCTAGGAAGAGTGCCCGGTTGCCGTGTGTTCACTGTCGCAGATAATTGGGCTATTTGCAACTCGATCTGCTTAATCAAAATTGCATGTGTATCAACTTTTTGCCCAATACTAGCTAAGTCACCCCTTAACTCTTTGATGTTCTCATCACTAGCATCGAATCTCCACATCATTTTGTGCAACATATCCTCAACTCGCGCCATACTATCTCCACCATCCCTAGGAGTAACCTCACGATTTTGGGGAGGGACATAGGGCCCATTCCTTTCATTTCTATTACCGTAGTTACCCCTGTTGAAGTTGTTGTCACGGTTGTAGTTACCATCTCGGACATAATGACCCTCACGGTTGTAATTACCATAGTTTTGACCTTGGTTCCCTTGACCTTGGCGCCAGTTATCCTGATTTGCGCCTTGGGCGCTTGGTCGGAAACCCCCCCATCTACTCATTTACTACATAAGTGTCCTCCGCATAACAGAATTCATCATTAGGAGGTGGTGGTTTAGCTAAGTAGTTGACTGCATTTATCTTTTCTGCACACCCAGTTACATGTTTTAGTACCAACCCAAGCTCAGTTCTCATCTGAGCCATTTCTTCATGAATCTCATCTGTGGCTGGGTTGTGAGTGGACTGCACTGCGAAGGTGTTTCTCCCTGTATCGGACTTCCTAGTACTCCAAGCTTTGTTATTTCGGGAGGTTTTCTCTAATTTTTCAGCAATCTCAGCATAAGGGCATTCTCCATAAGTTCCACCTACTATAGTGTCCAACACCGCTTTGTTGTTATCATCTTGTCCCTGATAGAAGTATTCCTTCAGTGACTCATCATCTATACGGTGATTTGGAACACTTCTCAAGAATGAGGTGAATCTATCCCAACAACTACTAACTGACTCTCCTGGTAGTGCCACAAAAATGTTCACTCTGTCTTTGTGGTTTAGTTTCTTTGAGACCGGATAGTAGCGTGCCAACAAAACATCCCTTAATTGGTTCCAAGTGAAGATTGAGTTGTATGGGAGCTCAGTGAACCATATAACAGCCTCTCCCGTCTGTGAGAGAGGAAACACTCTGAGCCCTATTACATCTAGATCCAAATCAGGCCTCCCCACACAACTTTTACACACTGCCCTTACCTTATCTATATGGGCATGTGGATCCTCAGAAGGTAGCCCTGAAAACAAACCTCTGGCAGTGAGCATTTGCATCAGGCTACTGGTTACCACAAAGGTGTTGCCTGTGGGTAGAGGGGGTAAGACAAGTGGCCAATCCGAGTCAGCTATGTTATCATACCCTCTATAGTATGCTTGGGGCCGTGGAACGGGATTTTGTCCCCTCTGTTGATGTTCACCCAGAGCATCGGGTAACATCTGACCATGATCATCCACCGGAGCTGGGATGTTGTGGTTCGGATCATCATCATTTATTCCCATGTTTCGATTCATATTGCGCAGTGTACGCTCTAGCTCGTGATCATAGGGAAACAAGGGTTCTCTTCCTCTCCGTGTATTTGGCATACAAGGAGGATAGTTCTGGAAAAGAAATCAAAAACAATAAAACAAAGTAAAATCAAGAAAATATCAACTAAACTATAGTAATAAGTTCAAGTTAATCTAAAAGCTAAATTCCCCGGCAACGGCGCCAAAATTTGATACGCTCAAACTTACTTCTCAAATAAGAAGTAAAGTGGTCGTGTCTAGTAAATAACTCAACTAGTGAGGTTGGGATCATTCCCACGAGGAAAATAGTCTAGACTTAACTTCAACCTACTATTACTATTGTTTGGTCAATAAATTCCTTGGAAAGTAAAAACATAAAAAAACGGGGTTTCTATCTCTAAATACGTGAAAATAAATAACAAACTTGAAAGAGACACTTAACAGCTTTGAATGTCTGGTTTTTAATCAATTAATCAAAGTAACTAGGGCTTACGTGTTCCCCACAGGTTCATAACTTGATAACTCTAACTATAGCAATTCTTTCCTAGTATTTTGCATGCAAAGTGATAAGATATGTATTTCTAAATCCTTGGTCCGGCATCTAGAAAATCTCACTCCGCACCTTGGTCCGGCTACGTGTGTTGCTATCCTAACCCTTATCCTTACCTCATATTAAGCATCGTATTTGATATTTGACTAAGTTATTACCTCGTACCAATCAATACTAGCCTATTAGATAGTATACACTAAATCTATGTTAATAATTCTTTTCCTATTATCTACCTCCTTGGTCCGGCAAGTAGCATTAAGGCGAGTTCTAACGTTGGCCATCCGTTAAAAAGATTTCTACACGAAAGAATTATTAATACATGCAAGACATTATTCTAGAATTGTTATTTTAGTTAGGGTTTATCTCATTATTTGCCTATGGTTCCCACAACCCTAGTTATGGAGTTTAGTTACTCATAGCCATAAACACAATATTCAAATAGATTAAATAAGAATTCATGTACTTACTTCAATGCGAAAGAATAAAATCTGAAAGTTTGCTTGATTAATCTCCAAAAATCAATTGCAAGAATCTCAAAATCTAACACTAATACACAAAGTCTAACAATATGATGTCCAATCTAGTAGAGTCTAACAATCCGGAGTCTAACCTCAAAAATGAGGTTTTTCGAACTATTTATAAAAAATAAAAACCTAATTAAGCAAGGACTCTATTTGCTCAAAATCTGGCAAAACGCGGCTGGGTCGATGGACCACGCGACGAATCATCGTGGTCACTACGGACCGTCATGGACTCCGTCGTCCCATACTTGTGCAATTTCTTCTACTGCTCTCTTCATTCCCCTCGACGGTAAGTATGACAGACCATCATAGGCACAACGGTCCGTCGAGGGTCTTCGTTTCAAAACACTTCAACTCTTGGAATCTGGGTACTGTAATCACTTCTCTGAACTTCATGACAAACCTGCAGGACGGACTGTCATAGCCATGACGGACCGTCACACGCTACGTAACCCCACACTTGGTCAGACTTCCCTGTCTTCCTTTAGCAGCTTCACTACGCTGCCACCTACGGACCGTCACAAGCACGACGGACCGTCATAAGCTCCGTAGGTGGTCTCTTCTGCATTTCTTTGCTCCAAAACTCCGCATTCAACATTGGACAGATTTCCTACAAAACAAAGATAAACGTATATAAAAACTAGCACAAAAAGACTTTCGGACACACTGAACTTAAGGAAAAAGTAATAATTATACCGTGAAATATGGTATATCAATCATCTATAGGGTGATTGGGGACGCTTATCAAAATGAGGTGAATCTATCCCAAGAACTAATAACTGACTCTCTTGGTAATGCCACAAAGTTGTTCACTCTGTCTTTGTGGTTTAGTTTCTTGGAGACCGGGTAGTAACGTGCTAAGAAAACGTCCCTTAGTTGGTTCCAAGTGAAAATCTAGTTATAAAGGAGAGAGGAAACACTCTTAGCCCGATTACATCAAAATCCAAGTCAGTCCTCCCTACACTGCTTTTAAACACTGCCCTTACCTTAGCTATATGGGCATTTGGATTCTCAGAAGGTAGCCCTTAAGACAAACCTCTAGCAGTGAGCATTTGCATCAGGCTACTAGTTACCACAAAGGTATGGCCTGGGGGTAGAGGGGGCAAGACAAGTGGACCATCGTAGTCTGCTATACTGCCATAGCCTCTGTAGTATTCTTGAGGACGTGGAGCGGGATTTTGTCTCCTCTTTTTGTTTTCACTCGGAGCATCGGGTAATAATTGACCATGAACATCAACAGGAGCTGGGATGTTCGAATTTGGATCATCATCATTAATACCCAAGTTTCGATTCTTGTTGAGTAGTGTACGCTCTAAATCGTGCTCGCTGGGAAACAAGGGTTCTCTTCATCTCTGTGTATTTAGCATACAAGGAAAATAGTTATGCAAGAATCAAAAACAATAAACAAAGTAGAATTAAGAAAATAACGACTAAACTATAGTAATAAGTTTAAGATAATCTAAAAGCTACTTTCCCCGGCAGCGGCGCCAAAATTTGATACGCTCAAACTTACCTCTCAACTAAGAAGTAATGCGGTCGTATCAAGTAAATAACCCAACTAATGAGGTTGGGATCGTTCCCACGATGAAAATAGTTCAGAGTTAAGTTTAATGTATTATTATATTATTTAGTGAATTATTTCCTTAGAAAACAAAGACAATAAAAGGGGGGATATTATTTCTAAATGAATGAAAATAACTAGCTAAATTAAAGTAGACAACTACCAGATTCAAATGTTGGAGTTTGATCAATTGATAAAAGTAACTAGGGTTGACGTGTTCCCCACAGGTTCCTAATTTGATAATTCTAACTATAACTATTCTTTCCTAGTATCGTGCATGCAAAGTGATAAGTTATATATTTCTAAATTCTTGGTACGGGATCTAGAAAATTTCACTGCGCACCTTGGTCCGGCTACATGTGTTGCTATACTAACCCTTACCTTTACCTCATATTAAGCATTGTATTCGATATTTGACTAAGTTATTACCTCGTACCAATCAATACTAGCCTATTAGATAGTACACACTAAATCTATGTTGATAACTCTTTTCCTATTATCTACCTCCTTGGTCCGACAAGTAGCATTAAGGCGAGTTCTAACGTTGGTCATCCGTTAAAAAGACTTCTAAGCGAAAGAATTGTCAATACATGTAAGACACTATTCTAGAATTGTTATTTTAGTTAGATTTTATCTTATTATTCACCCATGGTTCCCACAACCCTAGTTATGGAGTGTAGTTACCCATAGTCATAATCATAATATTCATATATATAATATAACAATTCATGCACTTACTTCAATGAGAAAGAATAAAATCTAGAAATTTACTTGATTAATCAACGAAATCACCAACATTCAACTCCAGAGAAAAGTGTAACAATCCAAAGTGTAATAATCAAAATAATCTACTAACAAAGAATCTAACATAAAAGTGTCTAATAAACAAGATTCTCACTATATGAGAGTCTAACCCCAAAAACGAGGTTTTTACAACTATTTCTAAAAAATAAAAACTTAATAAAAGAAGGACTCTAATTGCAGAAAATCTGTAAAAACGCAGCTGGGTCAACAGACCTAGTGACGGACCGTCGCGGTTATGACAGGCCGTCATGGACTCTGTCGTCCCATACTTTGCAAATTCTTCTGCTGGTCTCTTCATTACCCTCGACGTCAAGTATGACGGAACTTTCCAAGCATGACGGTCCGTCGAGGGTCTCTGTTTCATAACACTTAAACTCTTTGAATTTTTGTAGTGGGACTACTTCTCTGATCATCACGACGAACAGCAGGATGGACTGTCATGGCTACGAGGGTCCGTCATGTACTTCGTAACCCCACACTTGGTCAGACTTCCCCATCTTCCTTCAGCAGCTTCACTACGATGCCACCTACGGACTGTCACAGGCACGATGGACCGCCACAAGCTCCGTAGGTGGTAACGTTTCTGTATTTCTTGCTCAGAAACTTCCGCGTTCATCTTTAGACAAATTTTCTGCAAATAAAGAGAAACTTACATAAAAATTAATACAAAGAGGCTTTTGAAGACATACTAAACTTAAGTAAAACGAATTAAAAGTACCGTGAAACCACGGTATATCATGCAGAAAAGGGACATACTTTTTGAATGAACCCGTTTATCAATATACTAGTGTATCCATTAGGTAGTTCAGGTCTTATGCCTTTGGTAGTGAATAGAACATTTTTGTAGCGTGAGTTAAATTTTCATATCATTACTATAGCTTTTAAGTGATGATTGTCGGTTAGAGAAACTCCTAGTGAGAAGTACACAGTATGTTGGTGAACCTTCTTGTTTTTCGGAGAATCCATTTTTATTTCTTTCAGTATTATTTAGTTCGTTTGGAAGTTATGGGCTCTGTCCCAACATCCATCTCACTTATTAGAGGTTTTACATATAGTCAGTCAGATGTTAGTTCACTCTTCATCATTTTGTTATTGACTTATGTTTACATTTGAATTGCCATTTTCGCTAAGTTAAATGTTTTTTTTATAAAGCATTTTGATTTCAGTTGCAAAAAGTTGATTTAGTTAGCATTTGAATTCTTTTCGTAATGCTTTATGTCTTCCGGAGTGAGTATGTCACGCCAAGGGTTCGTTTGGGACCACAAATTGTTTTCGAGTGTCTATCCCGCTAGGGTATAGGCTCGGGGCGTGACACTTCATTGGCGTGGTTCAGATCAGATAGGGTAATTTAAGGGAAAATCTTAGGGATACTAAGTCTCGATCCACACTTCCGAAACACGGAGCATGGATTCAGCCAAGGTTCGTGGGTGCCCAAGTCTTCGGTCATGCTATATTTTATGGTTTTTTGGACCTTCCCTTAGGTCCTCCTTAAGGACCCTTGGGGGGGGGTCCTAGGGGTTGCACTTGACGTTTAGGTACTAGAACCCTAGTACTAGGTTAGAAAAGCTTGTTTAGGATTTTTACGTTACGTTTTAACCTCATTAGGCTACAATACTACATGATAGGCTCTATCTTAGATCATTACATTTCTGAGGTGTTACATTATCTCCCCCTTGGTAAAATTTGTCCTTGAATATTGATATAAACACCAAATTAAGTTTTAAACTCTATACTAACAGTCCATCATGCATGAAAAATAATAAAAACATATTAAATATTTATTAGGGTATTCCAGTATAAAAATTCAAACTTTGAGAAGTTTCTTAGCCGTAATTTTCACATAATGAATTCAAAAAAAAAATTGTTTTACCAAATCGAATAAATTTAGTATATATTCTTTAATTTTCTTTACGCATTGATTAAATATTTTTAAAAAATATATTAATGTATAATAGACCAACATAAAAAGTTTTTCCAAATTCTTAATTTTGTCATACTTACGCATAAAATCCTGAATCTACCGTGATACCTACTCACATAAACATAAACACTTCTTACTCATTCTTGAACCAAACCCAACCCCCACCCATCCACCCCCACCAACACCTTCTACTCACGGATTGCAATAATAACACAATTATTACATTTAATTCCACATCACCATTTCTACTTCACTCCTTTCAATTACTCCTCCTTTCCACAATTTTTATTTTTCTCTTCTTCATAGCTTTCTTCTCAGCTTCTCGAAATCCCTCTTATTTCCACATGAGGGAAGCCCTCTACTCTTAATCCTTAATTTGTCCTTTTTCATATATGGTAAAATTTAGTTTATGTCCAAATCATGACTTATTTCACTATAAATAAAGTTGTCCCCCTTTCACTCTCCACACACAAAATATTAAAAGCTCTTTCTTTTGAGAACTTCAATAGTAGCAATAAAGAGCTTTGCTTCACTTGAGTATGTCTATATACCCAAAGTCATTTCTATCATTTCTTTTCCTCATTTTAGATGCATTTATATGTCAATATACCTAAAAAAAGTCACTTAAACTGCTTGTTGACTCGAATTAAATTCAATTGAAAACAATAAAGTTTTTCTTTTTTTATTGACCATTTTATCTTTCACTTTCTTAATTATGTTATTATTTTAGAATTCAAAGAGTTGAGTCCATTTATTCACATCCGGAAAATAAAAGGGTATTAACATATTCGGGTACTCCAATTTAAAAAATTAAAACTTCGTGAAATTTCATAGATGGAATTTTCACTTAATTAATTCGAATATTTTGTTTGAGTGAATCTAATAACATTAGTCTAAATTCTTAAATTTTCTAATCACATTCACTAAGTATTTTAAAAATATTAATGTTGAATTCAGCAACATAAAAAGTTGACCCAAATTCTTAAGTTTTGTCATACTTACAATCAAAATCCTAAATTACTATAACTAAAGTTCTCCCCCTTTCACTCTCCACACAGAAAATCTCACAAGTTCTTTCTTTTGAGAGGGTCAATAGAAGCAAGAAAGAGCTTTACTTCACTTGAGTATGCCCATATACCCGACACCGTAATTTCTTTCATTTCTTTTCCTCCTTTTATATTTATTCATATGTCTATATACCTAACAAAGTCATTTAAACTGCTTGCAAACTCGAATTATTCAATTACAAACAATACACTTTTTCATTCTTTTGACTATTTAATCGTTCACTTTTTTAATTATGTTATTATTTTAGCATTCGGAGAGTTGAGGATGCAGGCATACATTCCCATCCAACAAAAAAAGTAAATTTACTAATTCGGGTACTCCGATTCAAAAAATCAAACTTTGATAAGTATCTTAGCCATAATTAATTCAAATATTTTGTTTGATCAAATCTAATAACTTTAGTCAAAATTCATTAATTTTCTTAGAGCATTCATTAGATATTTAAAAAATATAAATGTTGAATATTAGCAAAATAAAAAATTGACCCAAATTCTTAATTTTTTTTATTGCTTATGTTTCAAATCCTGAATCACTATAAATAAAGTCATCCCCTTTCATTCACCACATAAAATGTCTCAAAATCTCCTTTCTTTTGAGAGCTTCAGTAGTAGAAAGAAAGAGCCTTACTTCACTAGAGTATGTCGATATACCCACCAAAGTCATTTCTTTTCCTCATTTTAGATGCATATATATGTCTATATATCTAACAAAGTCATTTATCCTACTTTTTGACTTGAAATACATTTATTTAATAATAATACACATTCTCCTTCTTTTGACTATTTTTTCGTTCACTTTCATAATTGTACTATTCTTTTAGGATTCAGAGAGTTGAGGATGTCGGCCATTCAAATATTTTGTTTGACAAAACTAATAAATTTAGTCTATATTCTTTAATTTTCTCAACGCATTCATTAAATATTAAAATAATATTACATCTTAAATTGAGCAACATAAAATGTTGACCAGAATTCTTAATTTTGCCATACTTACGCATCAAATCCTGAATCGTTATAAATACATTCCTCCCCCTTTAACTCTTCACGCACAAAATCTCAAAAGTTCTTTCTTTTGAGAGCTTCAATAGTAGCAAGAAAGAGTTTTACTTACCTTGAGTATCTCTATATATCCAATAAGGTCACTTCTTTCATCTCTTTTCCTCCTATTAGATGCATTTCTATGTCTATATACCTACAAATTCATTAAAACGGCTTGTTCACTCGAAATACAATCAATTGAAAACAATATATTTTTTCATATTTTTTACGATTTTATTGTCTAATTATGTTTTTAGTTTAAGATTCATAGATTTGGGGATGCCAACTATACATCCCATCCAGCAAGTAAAAGTGTATTCACTAATTCGGGTACTCCGATTCAAAAAATTAAAGCTTTGAGAAGTTTATTAGCCGTAATATTTACATAATTAATTTGAATGTTTTGTTTGACTGGATCTAATTACTCTAGTCTAAATTCTTTATTTTTCTTAACGCATTCATATATATATATTTTAAACAATACTAATGTTGAATTGAACAACATAAAAAGTTGACTCAAATTCTTAATGTTGCCATACTAACGCTTCAATTCCTGAATCATTATAAATAAAGTCGTCCCCCTTTTACCCTCCACCATAAAATTTCAAAAACTCTTTCTTTTGAGAGTTTTCTAGTAGCACGAAAGCGCTTAACATCTCTTGATTATGTCAATATACCCAACAAAGTCATTTATTTTCCTCCTTTAAGATGCATTTATATGTCTATATACCTAATAAAGTCATTTATACTATTTGTTGAATCGAATTACAGTCAATTTAAAAAAATACAATTTTTTTGACGATTTTGTCGTTCACTTTCATAATTAGGTTATTAATTCGGGAAGTTGAAAATGAGGGCCATTCATTCCCATCTGTCAAGTAAAAGGGTATTCACTAATCCGAGTACTCCAATTTAAAAAGTTCAAATTTTGAGATTTTTCTTAACCGTAACTTTCATAAATTAATAAAAATATTTTGTTTGACCGAATCTAATAACTTATGTCTATATTCTTTCATTTTCTTAACACATTAATTAAGTATTTAAAAAATATTAATGTTTAATTTAAAACATAAAGTGTTGACCCAAATTCTTACTTTTATCATACTTACGCTTCGAATACTAAATCACTATAAAAAATTTCCTTCCCCTTTCACTCTCCACAAAAAAAATCTCAGAAGATCTTTCTTTCGAGAGCTTCAATAGTAGCAAGAAACAGCTTTATTTCACTTGAGTATGTCTATATACCAACCAAAGTCATTTTTTTCATTTCTTTTCCTTTTTTAGATCTATTTATATGTCTATACACCTCACAATGACATTTATACTGCTTGTTGACTGGAATTACATTCAATTAAAAACACTGCAGTTTTTCCTTTTTTTTTTGTTGATGATTTTGTTGTTCATTTTAATAATTATGTTACTATTTTTGGATTCGGAGTGTAAAGGATGATGTCCATTCATTCCCGTCCAGCAAGTAAAAGGGTATTCTCCAATTGAGGAACTCCAATTTAAAAAATTTCAAACTTCATGAAATTTCTTATCTATAACTTTCATACAATTAATTGATATATTTTGTTTGACTGAATCTACTAACTTTAGTCTATATTCTTTAATTTTCTTAATGCACTCATTATATACTTTAAAAAAATATTAAAGTTAAATTGAGCAAAATAAAATTTTGACTCAAATTCTTAATTTTTTCATACTTACGTTTGAGCAACATAATTTCACTCTCCACACACAAATTCTCAAAAGTTATTTCTTTTGAGAGCTGCAATAGTAGAAAGAAAGAGTTTTACTTTAATTGAGTATGTCTATATACCCAACAAGGTTATTCCTTTCATTTCCGTTTCTCCTTTTAGATGCATTTTTGTGTCTATATACCTAACAAACTCATCAAAACATCTTCTTGACTCGAAATACATTAAATTTAAAACAATACACTTTTTCCTTTTGTTGACTATTTTATCGTTCACTTTCTTAATAAAGTTACATTTTAGGATTCAAATATTTGAGGATGCCGCCCATACATTCCTATCCTTCTAGTAAAAGTGTATTCACTAATTCGGGTACTCCGATATAAAAAATTCAAACTTTGGGAAGTGTCTTAGCCGTAATTTTCACATAATTAATTCGAAAATTTTGTTTGACTGAATCTAAAACCTATGTCCAAATTCTTTGATTTTCTAAACGCATTCATTATATATTTTTTAAAAATATTGAAGTTAAATTGAGCAACATAAAAAGTTGACCAAATTATTAATTTTTTCATACTTACGTTTCAAATCATGAATCACTATAAATAAAGTCATCCCCCTTTCACTCTACACACACAAAATCTAAAAAACTCTTTCTTTTTATAGATTCAATCGTAGCAAGAAAGTGTTTTACTTCACTTGAGTATGTCTGTACACCCAACAAGGTCTTTTTTTCATCCTTTTAGATGCATTTACACGTTTATATACCTAACCAAGACATTTATACTGCTTGTAGACTCAAATTACATTCTATTAAAAACAATACAAATTTTCTTTTTTTGACAATTTTGTCGCTCACTTTCATAATTATGTTATTATTTTATGATTCAGAGAGTTGAGGATGATGGTCATTCATTCCCATCAAACATTAAAAGGGTATTCACTAATTGAGAAACTCCAATATAAAAAATTCAAACTTCGTGAGGTTTCTTAGCCATAACTTTAATATAATTAATTGAAATGTTTTGTTTGACCGAATCTACTAGCTTTAGTCTAAATTCTTTAATTTTCTTAAAGAACTCATTATATATTTAAAAAAATGTTAAACTTGAATTGAGCAACATAAAATGTTGACCCAAATTCTTAATTTTTTCATACTTACGCTTCAAATCCCAAAATCATTATAAATAAATTCCTCTCCCTTTCCCTCTCCACACACAAAATCTCAAATGCTCTCCCTTTTGAGTGCTCCAATAGTATAAAGAAAGAGTTTTAATTCACTTGAGTATATCTATATACCTAACAAGGTTATTTATTTCATTTCTATTCTTCCTTTTAGATGCATTTGTATGTCTATATACCTAACAAAGTCATCAAAAATGCTTCTTGACTTGAAATACATTCAATTAAAAAATAATATACTTTAATCCATTTGTAGATGATTTTGTCGGTCACTTTATTAATCATGTTATTATTTTAGGATTCAAAGATTTGAGGATGCGACTTATAAATTCCTATCCTGAAAGTAAAAGTATATTCACTAATTCGGGTACACCAATTTAAAAATTCAAACTTCGAGAAGTGTCTTAGCCATAATTTTCAAATAATTAATTCGAATATTTTGTCTGACAAAATCTAATAACTTTAACATAAATTCTTTAATTTTCTTACTCGTTCATTTTATATTTAAAAAAATATTAAAATTGAATTGATCATCACAAAAAGTTAAGCCAAATTATTAATTTTTCATACTTACGTTTCAAATCATGAGTCACTATAAATAACGTTGTCCCCCTTTCACTCTACACACATAAAATCTCAAAAGCTCTTTCTTTTGATAGCTTCAATAGTGGCAAGAAAGAGCTTTACTTCACTTGAGTGTATTTATATACCAAACAAAGTCATTTTTTTCCTCCTTTTAGATGCATTTACATATATATATACCTAATAAAGTCATTAAAATTGCTTGTTGATTAGAAATACAATCAATTAAAAATAATATACTTTTTCATGTTTTTGACGATTTTATCGTTCATTTTCTTAAATATGTTTTTATTCTAGGATTCAGAAAGTTGAAGATGTCGTCCATTAATTCCCATCTTGTAAGTAAAAGGCTATTCCCTAATTCGGGTACTCCAATCTAAAAAATTCAAACTTCGATAAGTTTCTTATCTATAAAATTCATATAATTAATTCTAATATTTTGTTTGACCGAATCTAACAACTTTACTCTAAATTCATTAATTTTGTTATTGCATTTATTTATATATATATATATATATATATATATATATATATATCTATATATATATATATATATATATATATATATATATATATATATATATATATACATATATATACATATATATATATGTATATATATGTATCTATACATATATATGTATGTATATATATATATATGTATATATATATATGTATGTATATATACATATATGTATGTATATATATATATATGTATGTATATATATATATATATATATATATATATATATATATATGTGTGTGTGTGTGTGTGTGTTATACTTCCGTTGAGTTTGTCTATATGCCGAACAAGGTGACTTCTTTCATTTGTTATGCATTTTAGGTCTATATACCTAACAAAGTCTTTAAAACTGCTTGTCAACTCGAAATATATTCAATTAAAATCAATACACTTTTTCATTTTGCTGATGATTTTATCGTTCACTTTCTTAATTATGTTAGTATTTTAGATTCGGAGATTTGATGATGTGGGCCATATATTCAAATCCAACGAGTAAAAGTTTATTGACTAATTATGGTACTCCGATTTACAAAATTTAACTCGAGAAGTGTCTTATCTTTAATTTTCAAAAAATTAATTCAAATATTTTGTTAGACCAAATCTAATAACTTTAGTCTAAATTCTTTTATTTTCTAAACATATTAATTATATATTTAACTAAAATATTAATCTTGAAGTGTGAAACATAAAAAGTTGACCCAAATTCTTAATGTTGTCATACTTACGCTTCAAATCGAGAATCACTATAAATAAAGTCAACCCCCTTTCACTCTCCACACATAAAATCTCAAAAGTTCTTTATTTTGTAGCAAGAAATATTATAAGTTCACTTGAGTATGTCCATATACCCAACAAAGTCATTTCTTTTCGTCATTTAAGATGCATTTATAAGCCTTCATACCTAACAAAGTCATATATATTGCTTGTTGACTCGAGCCACAATCAATTAAAAATAATAACTTTTTCCTTTTTTTAAAGATTTTGTCGTTCACTTTCATAATTATGTTAATATTTTAGGAATCAAAAGTTGAGTATGTCGGCCATTCATTCCCATCCAGAAAGTAAACGAGTATTAATTAATTTTGGTACTCTAATTTAAAAAAATTCAAACTTCAAGATGTTTCTTAGCCATAACTTTCATATAATTAATTCAAATATTTTGTTTGACCGAATCTAATAACTTTACTCTACATTCTTTATTTTTCTTAATGAATTTATTAAATATTTAAAAATTTATTAATGTTTAATTGAGAAACATAAAATTTTGACCTAAATTCGTTATTTTTTCATGCTTACATTTCAAATCCATAATCAATATAAGTAAATTCCCCCCCCCCCCCTTTAACTCTCCAAACACAAAATCTCAAAAGTTCTTTCTTTTGAGAGCTTCAATAGTAGCAATAAAGAGCTTTACTTCACATGAATATTTCTATATACCAAATAAAGTCATTTCTTTCATTTATTTTCCTCCTTAGATGCATTTATATGTCTAACAAAGTCATTAAAAATGCTTGTTGACTCAAAATACATTCGATTTGAAACAATACATATTTTTCATTTTGTTGACGATTTTAAGGTTCACTTTCCTAATGATGTAATTAATTTAGGACTTGGAGATTTTAGGATTCCGGCCATTTATTCACATCCCGCAAGTAAAAGGGATTCAATAATTCGGGTAATCTGATTTAAAATATTCAAACTTCGAGAAGTGTCTTAGCCGTAATATTCAGATAATTAATTCGAATATTTTGTTTGACCGAATCTAATAATTTTAGTCTAAATTCTTTAATTTTGTTAAAGCATTCATTATATATTTTTAAAAAATATTAATATTTAATTGAGCAACATAAAAAGTTAACCCAATTTCATAATTTTGTTATACATGTGATTCAAATCCTGAATCACAATAAATAAAGTTGTCCCCCCTTTCATTCTCCCGACACAAAATCTCATAAGCTCTTGATGACTTTGGAGAGCTTCAGTAGTAGAAAAAAGAGAGTTAGTTCACTTGAGTTTGTCTATACACCCAACAAAGTCAATTCTTTCATTTCTGTTCCTCCTTTGAGATGCATCTATATGTTTATATACCTAACATAGTCATTTCTTGATGACTTGAATTACATTCAATTAATAATAATAAACTTTTTCCTTTTTTTTTTAATGATTTTATAATTCACTTTCATAATTGTGTTATTATTTTAGGATTTGGAGAGTTGAGCATGCCGGCTGTTCATTCACATCTGGCAAGTAAAAGGCTATTTACTAATTCGGGTACTCAAATTTAAAATATTCAAACTTCGAAAAGATTCTTACATATAACATTCATATAATTCATTTTAATATTTTGTTTGACAAAATCTAATAACTTTAGCTTAAATTTTTTAATTTTATTAACACATTTATTAAATATTTTAAAAAAATATTAATGTTGAATTGAGCCACATATCATGTTGAGCGAAATTCTTAATTTTTTCATACTTATGCTTCAAATACAAAATACCTTTCAATGAATCCCCCCCCCCCCTTCACTTTCCACACAATAAATCTCAAAAACTCTTTATATTGTGAGCAACAAAGAGCTTTACTTCCCTCGAGTATGTCTATATACCCAAAAAGGTGACTTCTTTTATTTCTTTACCTCCTTTTAGATGAATTTATATGTCTACATACCTAAAAAATTCATTAAAACATATTGTTGACTCTAAATATATTCAATTAAAATCAATACACTTTTTCATTTGTTGATGATTGTATCACTTTTTTAATTATTTTATTATTTTAGAATTCGGAGATTTAAGGATGGCGGCCATATATTAAAATATAGCAAGTAAAAGTGTATTCATTAATTCTTGTACTCCGATTTATAAAACTCAAACTTCGAGAAGTGTCTTAGCCTTAATTTTCACAAAATTAATTCGAATATTTTGTTAGACTGAATCTAGTAACATTAGTCTAAATTATTTTATTTTCTAGACCTATTCATTATATATTTTTAAAAAATATTAATGTTGAACAACATAAATAGTTGACCTAAATTCTTAATTTTGTCATACTTACGCTTCATATCTAGAATCATTATGAATAAAGTGTCAGTGAAAAACTTACAAGATAATAAGAAAATATAAGATTGCAACTTAAAATGAAATGAAGAAATAAAATAACTTGAGGTTGAGGCGCGGATATCTCGCTCACTTTAAGGAGATTGAAGCCCACTACAGCAAATGTTTTCACCGGTTCAGCAGTAGTTCTCTTTGACTTGTGCCCTCCAGGATACAAAAGCCTTCACAAAATATAACTCAACTACTCTGGACATGAGTTTAGTTCAAATCTCCACAAAAAAAACACCTCACTTCAACTAATAAGAACTCTCTTTTTGTACTAACACTTTATGAACTCTATATTTTCTTATATTTGTGTGTTACTAACCAAATGAAGACCATCACTATACTACAAGATGTCTTCCTAGCAATTAATAGGAAGATAATGATATAATAAATGGTGAAGAGAATGGTCTTAGGAATCACATATGTTGTAAGGAATAATGGAGGAATGAAGAAGAAAATAAACAGAAGGGAAACTAATGCCACAACGTTCATTGGAATGTTATATGGCTTATGTTGTCTTCCAATAAAGCCAAAACAAATTGGCATTAACATGACCAATAGAAATGGTAATTATCACTATTAAGTCACAAATGAATAGGTAGCATCAAGTCACAAATAGAAGAGCTATTTTAATAAAATATAATATTAAAATACTTATTAACCAACAATCCCCCACTAATTTTTATATTTGTTAAGAGAGTTCATCAGCTGAACAAAGACTACCTGCATAATGAAGGTGTGCTCTACATTGAACCTCCACTTAGTGAAACAATAATTTTTACTCTAGAGTTTTAGTGGTCTCAGACTTGAACTATGACTGCTTAAGAGAAATAAAATATCACTGTTCACACATAATAATCAAGGTGTTGACATGAACTTTAAAGACAACACGTTATGTTCATGTGCTATACTGATTTCATGAGTATATTTGAGAATAAGTCTCATTCTCATAGGAAGCGACCTACTTCCACACATCACATAGGTGAAATGTATCGACTGTGCTCGTATAAGATTAACACTCCACCCATACAGGCTACAAATATTCATTAAGGGTTTTATGCTCAACCTTCACAAACTATACGAAACAACGCACTCACATCATAGGAAGGGAATTTTTCACAACAAGTCATCATATGATTAGATTTTCCCTTTTAATCTGGTTATAGGATCTCTAGTCCCCAGGTTGGGTTTCCTCATGTATGACTCAAAGATTTTTAGGCTTCAATCCTGTCCCCCTCGATGTGCTCCATACCTTTTCTCTTGTTATGGCCTTTGTAAGAGGAACAATATTATCACAAAATTTGACATAATCAATATTAATAGTACCATTTGTCAATATGATCTTACATTACTGTGTTTTCTCCTTATTGTTCTGGATTTATCGTTGTAATAACAGTTTTGAACTCCACCAATTGCAGTGGTGCGATCACAATGAATTAATATAGGAGGAATTGGTTTTTCAAAATTAAGAATTTGAAACAATAAATCGGTTAACCAATTCGCTTCCTCACTAGCTGAAGCTAAAGAAATTACTTCAGCCTCTATTGTAGAGTTAGCAATTATAATTCTCTTTTTCGATCTCCAACAAACAGCACCACCACCTAAAGTAATGACATAACCTGTGGTAGAACATGAATTACCTGACAAAGTGTTCCAATATGCATCATAAAAGCCTTCAAGTACATCAGGATATTTTTATATAGAACAAACCACAATTTTTCGTTCAAATTGAATATCTCATAACTCTTGTTGTAGCATGCCAATGTTCATTACCTAGCTTCCTTGTAAACCTGCCAAGTACTCTTACTGCACATGCAATATCAGGCCTAGTGCAATCAGTCACATATCTCAAACATCCGATTATACTAGCATATTTGTTTTGATTTATTACATCATTTTCACTTTCAATTGGTAATAAGTGAAAACTTGAATCAAAAGGAGTATCAGCATGCTTGAAATCATGAAAGTTATATTTTTTCAAAATTTTATCAACATAATGTGTCTGGTCAAGGAAAATTACCTCACATGTTCCTGTTATTTTTATTCCAAGAATATAATTTTCCAGCCAAGAATTTTCATATGAAAATGGCTTCTAAGAATATTTTTAGCTTCATCAATAACATTCATGTTAGAGCCAAAGATCAACAAATC
Source organism: Solanum corneliomulleri (assembly GCA_027704805.1). Taxonomy (NCBI): domain Eukaryota; kingdom Viridiplantae; phylum Streptophyta; class Magnoliopsida; order Solanales; family Solanaceae; genus Solanum; species Solanum corneliomulleri. The sequence continues at coordinate 11,935,762 of JAKWIY010003063.1, read as the reverse complement.
ATCAACATATAAGCAAATAATAACATATGAATTATTCCAAGACTTATATAATATACACTTATCACTCTCATTTGTTTTAAAATCATTTTCAATCATGCAGGAATCAAACTTTTCATGTCATTGCTTTGGTGCCTGTTTCAAGTCATATAGGGATTTACTAAGTTTACATACTTAGATTTCTTGGCCCGCTTTAATAAGACACTCGGGTTGATACATATAAATTTCTTCATTTAGGTCTCCATTTAAAAGAATAGTTTTTACATCCATTTGATGAATTTGCAGATCAAAAAATGTAGTCATAGAAACTAAAAATCTAATGGATGTCATTCTTGTTACCGGAGAAAAAGCATAAAAAACTTCTAGGCCTTCTAGTTGTTTAAAACCATTTGCAACTAGCCTAGCCTCGTATTTATCAATAGAACAATCCAATTTCAATTTTTTCCTTAAGACCCATTTCAAACCAATTGTTTTACAACCCGGTGGTAAATCAACTAACTTTCAAGTTTTATCAGAAATTAGAGATTTCATTTCATCATTTACAGCCTCATTCCAAAAAAATAGAATAATGTGAAGATAATGCTTCTTTCAAAGTTCGAGGGTCATTATCAACATTAAACACATAAAAATCAGAACCAAAATCTTTTTCTACTCTAGCTCTTATACTTATTCTTACTTCAAAATCATTAACTTCTTTATTTTTCAAAATTGAAGTAGAAGAATCAGTTAGTGACAAAATATTTTCTTCAATCCTTTACCCCTCACTATTTTTAGTATCAAAAGGAAACTTATTTTCATGAAATATAGCATCACCTGATTCTATCACATTTTTAATTTGAATCATTGAACCGAATTGGCTTGTTATGGTCTCCCATCTTGACATCCATTGTTTTTTTTTCAATTGTAGCCATGTTTGATTCTCCATAAAATTGTTAGTAAAAAACTTACAAGATAATAAAAGTACAACATTACAACTGAAAATGAAATGAGGAAATAAAATCTCTTCAGGGTGAGGCGCGGATATCTCGTTCTCCATAAGGAGATCCAAGCCCACTACAACAAATGTTTTAACCTGTCCAGCAGTAGTTCTCTTTGACTTTTCCCCTCCAGGATACAACACCCTTCACAAAATATAACTCAATAACACTAGATAAGAGTTGAGTTCAAAGCTCCACAAAAAAGAACACCTCCCTTTAACTAATAAGATTTTTTTTGTACTAACACTTAATGCAATCTATATATTCTTTTATTTGTGTGTTACTAACCAAATGAGGACCATCACAATTATACTACAACAAGTCTTCGTAGCAATGAATAGGAAGATAATGGTGTAGTAAATAGTAAAGATAAGGCCTTAGAAGTTACATATGTTAAAAGGTATAATGGAGGAATTAAGAAGATGATAAAGTGAAGGGAAACTAATGCCACAACGTGCAAAAGAACCACAACGTTCATTGTAACGTTATATGGCTTATGTTGTCCGCCAATAAAGCCAAAAAATAATTGGCATTAATATGACCAATAAGAAATGGTAATTAGGCTATGTTAAAGCAGAAATGAATAGGTAGCATCAAGTCACAAATAGAAGAGCTATTTTAATAAAATATAATATTAAAACGCTTAATAGCCAACATAAATTCGTCCCTCTTTCACTCTCAACACATCAAATCTCAAAAGCTCTTTCTTTTCATAACTCCAATAGTAGCAAGAAATAACTTTACTTAACTTGAGTATGCCTATATAACAAAAAAATCATTTCTTTTCCTTCTTTAAGATGCATTTATATGTCTTCATACCTAACAAAGTCATTTATACTGCTTATTGACTTGAACTACAGTCACTTAAAAAACAATACACTTTTTCCTACTTTTGACGATTTTGTCGTTCACTTTCATAATTATGTTAATATTTAGGAATCAAAAAGTTGATTATGCCGGCCATTCATTTCCATCTGGAAAGTAAAAGAGTATTTACTTCTCTGGGTACTCCAATTTAAAAAAACTCAAACTTCAAGAAGTTTCATAGCTATAACTTACATATAATTAATTCAAATATTTTAATTGACTGAAACTAAAAATTTTAGTCTAAATTCCTTATTTTTGTTAACAAATTTATTGAATATGTAAAAAATTATTACTGTTGAATTAAGAAACATAAAATGTTGACCAAAATTTCAATTTTTTTCATACTTACATTTCAAATCCATAATAAATAAAAATAAATCCCCCACCCCCAACTTTCATTGTCCACGCACAAAATCTCAAGAGCTCTTTCTTTTGAGAGCTTCAATAGTAGCAAGAAAGAGCTTTACTTCACCTGAATATGTCTATATATCTAACAAAGCCATTTCTTTAATTTATTTTCCTCCTTTATGATGCATTTATATGTATGTATACATAACAAAGTCATTAAAACTGCTTGTTGACTCGACATACATTCAATTTGAAACAATACATTTTTTCATTTTGTTGACGATTTTATGGTTCAGTTTCTTAATTATGTTATTATTTTAGGATTCAGAGATTTGAGGATGCCTGCCATTCATTCTCATCCGTCAAGTAAAAGTGTATTCACTTAATATGGTACTCCGATTTACAAAGTCCAACTCGAGAAGTGTCTTAGCTGTAATTTTCAAAAAATTAATTCAAGTATTTTGTTCGACCAAATCTAATAACTTAAGTCTAAATTCTTTTATTTTCTAAAATAAAGTTGTTCCCCTTTCATTCTCCACACACAAAATTTCAAAAGCTCGTTCTTTTGAGTGCTTCAGTAGTAGAATAAAAAAAAAAGCTTTACTTCACTTAAGTTTGTCAATACACCCAACAAAGTCAATTCTTTCATTTCTTTTCCTTCGTTTAGATGCATTAATATGTCTATATACCTAACAAAGTCATTTATACTGCTTGATGACTCGAATTACAATCAATTAAACACAATACACTTTTTCCTTTTTTTTACGATTTTTTCAGTCACTTTCATAGTTATGTTATTATTTTATGATTCGGAGAGTTGAGCATGCCGACCATTTAATTCCCATCCAGCATGTAAAAGGATATTCACTAATTCGGGTACACCTATCTACGAAATTCAATTTTCGAGAAGTTTCTTAGCTATAACATTCATATAATTAATTCTAATATTTTGTTTGACCGAATATAATAACTTAAATCTAAATTCTATAATTTTGTTATTGCAAAATTTTGTTATTGCAGTTGTTAAATATTAAAAAAATATATATAAATGTTTAATTTAGCGACACAAGATGTAGAGACAAATTCTTAATTTTTTCATACTTACACTTCAAATCCAGAATGCCTATCAACAAATCCCCCCCCCCCCCCCTCACTCTCCAAACACAAAATCTCAAAAGCTCTTTCTTTTGAGAGCTTCAATAGTAGCAAGAAAGAGCTTTACTTCCGTTGAGTATGTCTATGTCACGACCCAAAATGATTCGTGAGTGGCATCCACACTTAACTACCTAGGTGGACGAACCAAAAAATTCAAATTCCAACCTGTACCAATAATTCAACTGTGAATAACAAAATATTGTGGAAGTTCCAAAATTTATTAACTATCATTTCCCAAAACCTGAAAGTCATCATAACAAGGACATTTAATCTCTCATTACTAAGTCTAAGAGTATCAAAGACACCAAAATAAATGAATAAAATGGTATGTGTCCGAAAGTATAGGACATCATGTCATGACCGAAAGAATACAAAACGAGCATGAATGAATAGCTCACCCTTGAACTTGATATGCGGGAGGCTGGCTAGAGTTGAGGGAAATCTGAAGTCATAGGTACACTCGCTGCATTTCATAAAAGGAAAACAAGGAAAAACACAAGTAGGACTCCGTACGGGGGCAAAATGTACTGAGTAGATATCATCGGCCAACCCAAAATAGGAACTAATATACAATAAATAATAGTATGAACTCAACTATAGCACTTAACAAGTGATAAACAACAAACAACATGAACAAGTATCAACAACATCAAAGTAAGCTCGTAATAAGTCAATGATATCAAGATCACACATCAGGACTCATGCCTCCTAACCAAACCATTTTGGGAGTTGAGTTCTTTGAGATTGAGTATCTTTCATTAATTCAACATGTTTTTCCTTTATTATTATCGTGTCGGAACGTGAAACTCCGATCCAAGAATACCATGTCAGAACGTGACACTCCGATCCAAGAATACCGTGTCGGAACGTGACACTCCGATCCAAGAATATTGTGTCGGAACGTGACACTCCGATCCAAGAATACCGTTTCGGAACGTTACACTACGATCCAATAATACCATGTCAGAACGTGACACTCCGATCCAAGAATACTGTGTCAGAACGTGACACTCCGATCCAAGAATATTGTGTCGGAACGTGACACTCCGATCCTATAATATCATTAGTTTATCATTTAGTATCACCACTTTTCCATTCGTTAATAATATTTCATCTAGCCTTCTTTATTCAAGGCATTACTTTGATAGAGATGGTTTAAGATTATACATTCTACGGTCTCGGGATTTCAGACCAATCACAAAACACACGACCAAGCCACACAATCACACAATCAAGTACATAGAAAACTTCACAATATCATTCAATGCATATCAATCACTATTAAGAGTTTACTATCAAATAGCATAAACCATAACCTACCTTCACCGAAGAACCGAAGTCAAGCAAGCTACTTCTCCAATATTTTTCTCTTCATCAACACCTTCGAACTTCTACGATCTATCAAGTATGCATAATTTGTAAGTTAACGAGTCTATAGGCATTCATATTACTATATGTCTAGCCTAGACCCGAAAATTCACCCAATTCTTTAATAAATTCCCAATGTTAAAGTCTAAAGGTAAGTTTTACTTCCTCCAATTAATCTAACTTTAATGGTATCTGAATTATATAATACACCTAATATTTAATTACCAATTTTAATAGGTTAACACTGGAACATAACGAGCTACTAAATTTACATGTCCAATAGTATCCACAACCTTCTCTTTTCTGCAATTTTATGCAATCTATACAACCTATGACTTGTAATAATTGATCAATCTTTAATCCATTATGAACTCCATTAGCCACCATATTCTTACTTTCCATGTCCAAGATGCAACTTAGATATACAAATTAAAATTTATCTCACCAGCCAATCCTTTTTCTTTATTCTTCACAAAGAAACTCAACATAATAATAAAAATTATCGTATATATAATATAATAATTTATGCAACTTATTCATGGAGCTATGCACTGCTACACATAAGGCCATTTAAGTTTCTATCCCAACAATATATATATAATATAATAATTCATGCAACTTATTCATCAAACCCAATAAACAAATATTCTAAATCAATCTTGATTAATCAACATGGCCATAAATTATATATTCAATATCACTATATAATATTAATTTTATTATTCATCTAACCCTAAAAAGGCACCAAGTCATATCAGGTAATTATACAAAACATTCTGCCGAACAATTTACATGAAAAGAACAATATTGATGGCTGTTGAAGATTTACCGGTGGGTACCGTCGTCTCGTGTTACAGGTAAGCATTCGCTTTATTGCTTCGTCTTTTCATTATTTAGGGTTAATAATTATCAACTAATTATTAATAAAAAACTACTTAACCTTATAATTTCTTTCTATAATATATTTACTCCATAATTATTATATATATGACCAACTATAAAAGTGTGAAAGTGACCCATTATAAATTTTAATATTATTTTCTTTAACCACTAACTAAATAAGTTATTAAAAGTACACCATTAATTCTATTATTATAGTTAAGAATAGTCCAAAATTATCAGTTAAAATATATCGAAAGAGTTTTTATGTAATCAAAATATCTAGTAGTCAAAACGAACACAAGGGTTTTTAACTCTCAAAACAACCAAAAGGGTCGTTACAGTCTATATACCCAACAATATGACTTCTTTAATTTCTTGTTGACTTGAACTACAGTCAAGTAAGAACAATACACTTTTCCTTCTTTTCACAATTTTGTCGTTCACTTTCATAATTATGTTAATATATTAGGAATCGGAAAGTTTAGGATGCAGGCTATTCATTTCCATCCGGAAAGTAAAAGGGTATTCACTAATTGGGGTACTCCAATTTAAATAATTCAAACTTCAAGAACTTTGTTAGCCATAACATAAATATAATTAATTCAAATATTTTGTTTGACATAATCGAATAATTTTAATCTAAATTTTTTATTTTTCTCAACGAACTTATTAAGTATTTAAATAATTATTCATGTTGAATTTATAAACACAAATATTGACCCCACTTCCTAATTTTTCATACTTACGTTTCAAATCCATAATCAATATAAATAGATCCCCACCCCCACCCGTTTCATTCTCCACGCACAAATCTCAAGAACTCTTTCTTTGAGAGCTTCAATAGTAGCAAGAAAGAGCTTTACTTCACTTAAATATGTCTATATATCAAACAAAGTCATTTATTTCAATTATTTCCCTCCGTTTAGATCATTTATATGTATGTTTACCTACTAAAGAAATCAAAACTGCTTATTGACTCGAAATACCTTCGATTTAAAACAATATCTTGTTTCATTTTGTTGACGATTTTATGATTCACTTTCTAAATTATGTTATTATTTTAGCATTCAGAGATTTGAGGATGCCTGCCATTCTTTCTCACCCGGCAACTAAAAGTGTATTCAACAATTTGGGACCTCTGATTTACAAAATTCAAACTTTGAGAAGTGTCTTAGCCGCAATTTTTAAAAAATCAATTTGAATATTTGGTTTTAACCGAATCTAAAAACATAAGTCTAAATTCTTTAATTTTCTTAAGGGATACATTATATATTTTTATACATATTAATGTTGAATTGAGCAACATAAAAAGTTGACCTAAGTTCTTAATTTTATCATACATACGCTTCAAATCCTGAATCACTATAAATAAAGTCTTTCCCCTTTCAGTCTCCACACATAAAATCTCAAAAATCCTTGTTTTCGTCGCTTCAACAGTATCAAGAAAGAGTTTTACTTCTATTGAGTATGTCTATATACCCAACAAAGTTATTTCTTTTCCTCCTTTAAGATGCATTTATATATCTTCATACATAACAAAGTCAATTATACTGCTTGTTGACATGAACTACAGTTAATTAAAAACAAAAACACTTCTCTTTCTTTTACCGATTTTGTCGTTCACTTTCATAATTATGTTAATATTTTAGGAATTCGCAAGTTGAGGATGACGGCCACTCATTACCATCCAGAAAGTAAAAGGGATTCACAAATTCAGGTACTCCAATTTAAAAAATTCAAACTTCAAGAAGTTTCTTAGCCATAACTTTCATATAATTAATTCAAATATTTTATTTTACCGAAACTTATTACTTTAGTCTAAATTCTTTTATTTTCTAAGAATATTCATTATATATATATATATATATATATATATATATATATATATATAAAATATTAATGTTGAAATTTGCAACATAAAAGTTGATCAAATTCATAAATTTGTCATACATACGCTTCAAATCCTGAATCACTATAAATAAAGATGTCCCCCTTTCATTCTCCACACACAAAATCTCAAAAACACATTCTTTTGAGTGCTTCAGTAGTAGAACAAAAAAAAGCTTTACTTCATTTAAGTTTTTAAATACACCCAACAAAGTCAATTCTTTCATTTCTTTTCCTCTGTTTAGATGCATTAATAAGTCTATATACCTAACAAAGTCATTTATACTGCTTGATGACTCGAATTACACTCAATTAAACAAAATACACCTTTTCCTCTTTTTTTGCCAATTTTATCATTCACTTTCATTGTTATGTTATTATTTTATGATTCGGAAAGTTAAGGATGCTGACCATTCATTCCCATTTGGCAAGTAAAAGGCTATTCATCAATTCAGATACTCCTATCTAAAAAATTAAAACTTCGAGAAGTTTCTTAGCCATAACATTCATATAATTAATTCTAATATTTTGTTTGACAGAATATAATAACTTTAGTCTGAATTCTTTAATTTTGTTAATGCACTTGTTAAATATTTAAAAAAATATTAATGTTGAATTGAGCCACATAACATGTAGAGACAAATTCTTACTTTTGTCATACTTACACTTTGAATCCAGAGAACCTATCAAAAAATCCCCCCCCCCCCTCTCACTCTCCAACACACAAATCTCAAATGCTCTTTCTTTTGAGAGCTTCAATAGTAGCAAGAAAGAGCTTTAGTTCGTTTGAGTATGTTAATATACCCAACATTGTGACTTCTTTCATTTCTTTTCCTCCTTATAGATGCATTTGTATGTCTATATACCTAACAAATTCATAAAACTGCTTGTTGACTCGAAATATATCCAATTAAAATAAATAAATCTTTTCATTTTATTGATGATTTTATGGTTCACTTTCTTAATTATGTTATTATTTTACGATTCGGAGATTTTATTATGCTGACCATATATTCAAATCCAGCAAGTAAAAGTGTATTAAAAAAATTGTGGTACTCCGATTTACAAAATACAAACTTCAAGAAGTGTCTTATCCGTAACTTTCACAAAATTAATTAGAATATTTTTTTTAGACAGAAATTTATAACTTTAGTCTAAATTCTTTTATTTTCTAGTCAATGGTGAGTCTATGGATAAAAATCCTTCCACAAACCTTCTATTATAACCCGCTAAACCTAAGAAAATTCTCATATCTGTAGGAGAGGTAGGTCTGGGCCATTGTTTCACTGCTTCTATCTTCTGTGAATCCACTCAGATCCCTTCGCTAGATAGAGTGTGACCAAGGATGGAAACAGTTTGCAACCAAAACTCACATTTGCTAAACATAGTGAATAATTATCGATCCTTTAGAGTCTGTTGAACAAATCTCAAACGACTCGCATATTATTCTTTATTCCTAGATTAAATGAGTATATCATAAATAAAGACGATAATGAACTAGTCCAAGTACTATTTGAACACTCTATTCCTCAATCCATGAAAGTTGTAGGATAATTGGTTAGTCAAAACAACATATCTAAAAACTCATAATGACCATACCGAGTTTTGATGGTTGTTTTCAAAATGTCACTATCTCTGACTTTAAGCTGATGATAACCCAATCTGAGCTCTATTTTTGAGAAGTTACTAGTACCCTGATGTTGGTCAAACAAGTCATTAATCTTGGGGATTTTATACTTATTCCTGATTGTGACCTTGTTCAAATGTCTATAGTCAATGAAAATTCTGAGAAAACTATCTTTCTTCTTACAAAAAAAAATTGGTGCACCCCACGGTGAAATACTATGTTTGATGAAGCCTTTATCTAGAAGGTCTTTCAACTACTCTTTCAATTCCTTAAGCTTTGTTGGAGCCATTATGTAAGGAGGAACAGATTTAGGCTGGGTATCTGGAAGGAGATCAATTCCAAAGTTTATTTCCCTTTTAGGAGGGACTACGAGAAGATCTTCTAGAAATACTTCTTAAAACTCACAAAATAATGGAACTTACTTAAGAGTTGGGGTTTTAGAGCTAGAATCTTTAACCCGAACTAGATGATAGAGATAACCCTTAGATATCATCTTTTTGGCCTTAAGGTAAGAATCAATCAACCCATAGGCGCTACGGTACTACCCTTCCATTCTAAAATTTGTTTGTCTGGTAACTGAAACGAACAATCCAAATTCTACAATCGTCTAAGGTATAATAGGAACTTAACCAATCCATGCCTAGAATGGCATCAAATTCTACCATTTCTAACTCTACAAGATCTGCTGAGGTGACTTTCTAAGAGATTGTGACAATGAAATTTATGTTTACCCGTCTAGCTATAACTGGGTCACCAATTGGGGTAGGTACTGAGAAAGGTTCTAAGAGAGTTTCTGGACTAACACTGAATTGGACTACTATGTAAGGAGTTACAAAGGAAAGAGTATCCCATGGATCTAATAATGCATACACATTAAGGTCAAATACTAGTAACGTACAAGTGACTAGATCAGGAGAACCTTTCTCATCGTGAAAAGCCTGAAGAGTATACAACCTGTTCGGGCATTGACCGCCACCTGTACTAGATGAGTTACCCTACTAAATCGGGTGACATGTTGGTGCTAATGAAGTTGTTGACTGAGTTCTACCATTACCACTTTCTTGACCTTGTCTAGGAGGATAATCCCTAAACCTATGACCAGAATGACCTCACCCAAAAGATCTATCCTTTCCTGCGAGACACTCGCTAGGATGCGTCTTACCACACTCTGGGCAAGTGGGGTAACGCTTGGTGCCTGAAAAACTTCCCTGAGACTTAGAGCCTGGTGCTCCATCCTTCTGGTCATTTCTGTTCTTGGAGGATGGAACACTAGCTGACGAAGGGGATGGAGTTGAAAAGTTTTGCTCTCTCTTCGAGAGATTTCCACCACTCAATTTCTACTTATCACCCTCGATTTGATGAGCATTAGTCATAAGCCTAGAGATGTTCATATCTCCAAGTAACATAGCATTTCTGTTTTATTTAAAAAATACTACCATTGTGTTTAAAATGGGAGAAATTGACTATGTTTCAAAAAATCAATTAATCTTATTATTTAAGAAAAATCAACTTTTCAAATTACGGAGTCATCACTTGATTTTTGATAAAATCAAGAAATTTTTTTAAAAGATTTAAAAACAGATTAAAAAATCGATAAAAGGTTCGAAGTTCAATGTACATCCCGAGAAGGTGTTAGGCCCTCGAAATGTCCGCTAACTTGCGGTTGACCGGCGATTTGACTGAATGACTTTTTAATATTTAATTTTTGCTTAAGTAAAGAGAAAAATTATTTTAATATTTTTTATTTCATTTTTTTAAATTATTTCTAAGGGAGATAATTAGAGGAATTAATTTAAGGAAAACTAAATGGTAATAAAAGTAAATAAAATAAAATAAGTAAATAAAATAGTAAAATTTAAAATAATGTAAAATGGCTACCCTTTAGGAGATTATTCAAATTCTACCAAAACACTAATTAATTTAAACAAATAATAAATAAAGAGGAGAAATATTTGAACTTGGGCTTGATTGCCCAAATTCATTCATTTGGGCTGTGGCCCACCTGTCCTAATCTATTTACTTAGATTTGGGCCCTTCAAAAACCTGCAGAAACAAATGGCCTTTGGGCCTGTTAATAAAAGGGGACTGAAGGGCCCTGACCCAATTTCCTGAAAAAGAGAGATAAAGTATACAAACGATGTATACTGTTCTATACAGTGTATATCCGATCCATTTTTGACCTTTTGAGCCCTGTATTTATTCGAATACGCGTTCTCACGATTCACCCTGTATTTCCCACATCGTTTCTGCGTATTTGTACCTGTACCCTTTTTAAACCTGTTTAACAATTGTATATCGCTGCCTAAAAATATATACGAATGTATACGGGCTGTACCCTATGTACGTATTCATTGCCTAGTCTTGTATTTTATTTAAAATCGACGTCCCTGTACGTTAACCTGCAATTCATATTTTTTACACATATTTAAGGTATATCGCGTCTGTATATCAGTGTATACAAAATGTATATAAGCCTATTGTTCAACTTTTAAAGGTTAAAATCCTTTTTCAGCAAAGTATCTTCACTGCTAAAAATCCAGATTTCAAACTTGGATTTACTGTGCATTTTTTACCTGAATATCAGTGTATACACTGTGTATATAGCTGGTATACAGCTTTCTGCAAATTTGATTTTTCAGCACTGAAGCTGCTGGTTTCACAACCTGTACGCCATTTTTGAGGAATCTACGACTCGAGGAGGATGTTTTGAGCCTTCATGGCTAAGCGAGGAATGCGACAATGGAATCCAAAGTGGACTCGTATCGATGTCACACAAGAAAACAAAACAAAAAAAATTAGCAAGGTTGAATGACAACATCAAAAAACAAGAAAGAAAAAAAAGGACTTCACCTTCTTCGGGGAAGCGAGCTGGAGACGAAACGAGCAGGGGAGGCAGCGAACACCCAAGCTTGACGCTAAAATCGGACATCTACGTATATCCTATATTGTGTGTTTTATGCTATCAATATTTCTTGCACAAAATTTTCTAAGAAAAGGATGAAATTTTTCAAAAAGAAGACCCCCCTCCTCCTCTTCTCTTCTCTTCTTCTCCCAAATTTTCTCCCAACCAATCCCTCTCTTTCTCTCTTTTTTCCTCTTTTCTCCGAATAAATAAAACCTCCTTCTCTCCTCCTCTTCCTCCTCTTTTATAAGCCAAATTATGGCCAAAAGTGGGGGAAAATTGTTTAAAATTTGAATTTTGAATTTTAGATTTTGAATTTTAAAAGGGGTAAGGTTGGAGGGAAAGAGAAAAGGGGAATTGGTTTGGGAATTAATTAAAACGGAATGGGTCATGTAATTGGGGCTGGGTGTCTGAAAATAAAGGTGGGATGGGCTGCTGAAATCTTTGGGTTTGGGAAAAATTGTTGGGCTGGAAAGGGAATAGAAAGGAATGGGCTGGAAGGGAATGAAAGTGGGCCTGGATTTAAATTATATTTTTTTTGTAAATGGCCCAAAATTGAATTGGAAATTTAAGATGGGTTAATTTAATACATAGCCAAATTGTGTTAGGAGGATAAATCTGGCTAAACCTTAAATAAAACAAATTTATATTAATTAATTAACGAGCTTCTTATTTAGTAATATAATTATTTAAATTGTAAAATAGTGATTCAATATATAACCATAATTTAAGCTAAATTAGTTAAATAGAATACTCACTAAAATTTAAAATATTTTGAGAAATAATCGCAAAATATACAAACTATGTTATTTTAAATTGTTTGGAAATTTAAGAAGCTCGAGAACTAATTTATACTGGAAAGAGTCGAAATTGGGTGTCAACAACTGTCCCTCATTTACTTGGGTTGATGCAAGCAATTCGAGGAAAATGAAATTGACCAAACCAATTTTGACCAACCCATTCATCTTTAAGGAAAGGATTTGGTAAAAGGTTTATGAATTATGGCCGAACCCTTGAAACGGGTTTCCTACATATCTCAGGCTATATGAGAATTCAGGCGACTTGTAGTTCGATAAGTTTGATTTAACGCACGATTTTTGAATGAAATCAAAAGCCACCTCGATACCGAATTATGAAGGTACCGAAATGCTCGAGAATAAAATTCGAGAGCGAATGTTGGAATACAGCCGAGTTTTCACCATTGAATCCGCCTACCTATCCTTATACATCAGGAATCAGGATGCTTGTAGTTCAACTCGATCGGTTGAAAAGGAAATCTATTATGCTAAATAACCTTTGGTTTTGGATAAGCGACAAATTAAACGAGTATAAAAAGGAGGCTAGTAACCTCTTAGAGATAAATGTGGCGCGCTTCACACCCATAATTAAGAGCTTACACCGACATAATTTCCAAAGCTCTTGGCGCATTGTCACTCAGATTGGAAACATGCTTCCGACATATACCGAAATGCGGATGCGAGACTGAAACTGACAAAACTAAATAAAAAAACCCACATGCCTTTGATAGGGGTGTGGTTTGATTGTGGTGGAAGTCGCTCCTCTGCTCGCGTCCTAAGAGTTTGACATTCCTCTTTGGACTATGTCCCAGTTCGTTGCTAAGAAAAAGTTCCACGTTGTGCTGCATCCCTTTTGATATCGTCCGCACCTATGGTTTTGGAGAATTCATCCTTTTGGATGCTCTCGACAAAGACTAAGATAAAACTCGTTAGCTTAAAAATGCAATTAGTATGGGAGACAATGTCTTTTTACCATGTCGACACTTCATTGTTCTCCTCCATATTCGACGTCGACTCGATCGGTCTGACGTACAGAAAATAAAGCTTATGTCTTTCTTTATCCGTGTATGTCTTCTTGCAGGGCATGAATATCTTCCCGCGATACCTAAATTCCTGCGAGGTATGAAATCTTCTCGCAATGCACAACTTTCGGCGAGGCATGAAATCTTCTCACGATGTATAAATTTTGACGAGGCATGAAATCTTCTCGTCGTGCATAATTATTGACTCGCGGTGCATGATTTCCGCGATGCATGATTTTCTGTGATGATTGATTTTTAGCGAGGTATAAAGTATGTCCGAATTTCAGCGAGACATGAAATCTTCTCGCGATGCATAAATTTTGACGAGGTATGAAATTTTCTCGTCGTGCATAATTATTGACTCGCGATGCATGATTTCCGGAATGCATGATTTTCTGTGATGCATGATTTCTGTGAGGTATAAAGTCTTCCCGCAATGTATAAATTTGACGAGGCCTGAAATCTTCTCGTCATGCATAATTATTGACTCGCGATGCATGATTTTCGCAATGCATGATTTTCCGCGATGCATGATTTCTGCGAGGTATAAAGTCTTCTCGCGATGTATAAATTTGACGAGGTATGAAATCTTCTCGTCGTGCATAATTATTGACTCGTGATGCATGATTTCCGCGATGCATGATTTTCTGCAATGCATGATTTTCCGCGATGCATGATTTTCTGCGATGCATGATTTCCGCGATGCATGATTTTTCGCAATACATGATTTTCCATGATGCATTATTTTCCGCAATGAATTATTTCCGCGATGCATGATTTTCCGCAATGCATGATTTTTCGCAATGATGCTTTTCCGCAATGCTTGATTTCTGCGAGGCATAAAGTCTTCTCGCGATGTATAAATTTGACGAGGTATGAAATCTTCTCGTCGTGCATAATTATTGACTCGCGATGCATGATTTCAGCGATGCATGATTTTCCGCAATGTATGATTTTCCGCAATGAATGGTTTTTTAGCGATGTATGATTTTTCGTGATGCATGATTTTCCGCGATGCATGATTTCCGCGATGCATGATTTTCCGTAATGCATGATTTTTCACAATGCATGATTTTCCGCAATGCATGATTTCTGCGAGGTATAAAGTCTTCTCGCGATGCATAAATTTGAAGAGGTATGAAATCTTCTCGTCGTGCATAATTATTGACTCGCGATGCATGATTTCTGCAATGCATGATTTTCCGCAATGCATGATTTTTCACAATGCATGATTTTCCGCGATGCATGATTTTCCGCAATGCATGATTTCGTGATGTATGATTTTCCGCGATGCATGATTTTTCGCAATGCCTGATTTTCCGCAATGCATGATTTCTGCAAGGTATAAAGTCTTCTCACGATGTACAAATTTGACGAGGTATGAAATCTTCTCGTCGTGCAAAATTATTGACTCGCGATGCATGATTTCCACGATGCATGATTTTCCGCAATTCATGATTTGCTGCGATGCATGATTTTCCGCGATGCATGATTTCTGCAATGCATGATTTTCAGCGATGCATGATTTCTGCGAGGTATAAAGTCTTCTCGCGATGTATAAATTTGACGAGGCATGAAATCTTCTCGTCATGCATAATTATTGACTCGCGATGCATGATTTCCGCAATGCATGATTTTTGCGAGGTATAAAGTCTTCTCGCGATGTATAAATTTGGCGAGGCATGAAATCTTCTCATCATGTATAATTATTGACTCGCGATGCATGATTTCCGCAATGCATGATTTTCCGCGATGCATGATTTTATGCGAGGTATAAAGTCTTCTCGCTATGTCCAAATTTGATGAGGCATGAAATCTTCTCGTCATGCATAATTATTGACTTGCGATGCATGATTTCCACAATGCATGATTTTCCGCAATGCATGATTTTCGCGATGCATGATTTTCCGTGATGCATGACCGTGATGCATGATTTTTAACGAGGCCTGGATGGCGCGATAATGTTCCAACTGTAACGAGGTGGATGCTCGATAATGTTTCAACTGTAACGAGGTGGATAGCTCGATAATGTTCCAACTGTAACGAGGTGGATGTCTCGATAATGTTCCTTCAAGATAAAAAGAAACTTGTTTATAAATCACTTGAGGCAATATAAAGAAATAGAGATAAAATGAGATGGAAGATTTCTAGGGTTTGTTGATGAGTCCACGATGGGTGCAAGTGATGCCTTTTTGTCATTCTTGACAGCTTTACATAGCCCATTTTGTGACTTCAATGTTCCTGCATCCAAAGAAAAATTCTTAGTTTAAAAGACTGATTTGTGTTGGTCTTGTCTCCATGCTCCTTCTTGCAGTTGACTTACACGCTTGCCCATTCTTTATATGACATATTTGATGAAATTTTTTTAGGACCCTCCTCAAAAATTTGTCCCGGTCTAAAATATATAAGAACACTCATTACTTGCTCTGTTAACTCTGAGGTTGCTCATTCTTGAATTTTGAGGCCCCTCCTCAAAATTTTGTCCCAGTTTACCTCAATAAGTAACAAATGACATTTGTGGAATTTTTTGAGATTATCTCAAAAATTTTGTCCCAGTTGCAAGCTAGATTGTCGTAATCTTTGAGATCCACCCAAGGCTAATCTCTGTAGAATTTTGGTCTTCTGTTTTGACTTGTTAAAGAAGTCCAACTTCAAATGAAAATTTGAGATCCTCTCAAAAATTATGTCCCAGTTTTCATTATGAAGAGAAATGGAAATCTTACTGGGTATATGACCGAGCCGTTGTGGCGCCTACGTATCCCATTTGAGCAGGAATCAGGTCAAACGTAGTTCAGACCGTAGAATTTTGGTCTTCTGTTTTAACCCGTTAAAGAAGTCCAACTTCAAATGAATTTTTGAGATCCTCTAAAAAATTCTGTCCCAGTTCCCATTATGAAGAGAAATGGAGATCTTATTGGGTATATGACCGAGCCGTTGTGGCGCCTACGTATCCCATTGGAGCAGGAATCAAGTCAAATGTAGTTCAGACCGTAGAATTTTGGTCTTTTTTTTTTACTCGTTAAAGAAGTCCCACTTCAAATGAATTTTTGAGATCCTCTTAAAAATTCGGTCTCAGTTTCCATTATGAAGAGAAATGAAGATCTAACTGGGTATATGACCAAGCCGTTATGGCGCCTACATATCCCATTGGAGCAGGAATAAGGTCAAACGTAGTTCAGACCATAGAATTTTAGTGTTCTGTTTTGACTTGTTAAAGAAGTCCAACTTCTAATGCATTTTTGAGATCCTCTCAAAAATTCTGTCCCTGTTCCATTATTAAGAGAAATGGAAATCTTACTGGGTATATGACCGAGCCATTGTGGCGCCTACGTATCCCATTGGAGCAGGAATTAGGTCAAACGTAGTTAGACCGTAGAATTTTGGTCTTTTGTTTTGACTCGTTAAAGAAGTCCCACTTCAAATGAATTTTTGAGATCCTCTAAAAAACTCTGTCCCAGTTTCCATTGTGAAGAGAAATGGAGATCTTACTAGGTATATGACCGAGCCGTTGTGGCGCCTACGTATCCCATTGGAGTAGGAATCAGGTCAAACATAGTTCAGACCGTAGAATTTTGGTGTTCTGTTTTGACTCGTTAAAGAAGTCCAACTTCCAATGCATTTTTGAGATCCTCTAAAAAATTTTGTCCCAGTTTCCATTATTAAGAGAAATGGAGATCTTACTGGGTATATGACCGAGCCGTTATGGCGCCTGCGTATCCCATTGGAGCAGGAATCAGGTAAAACGTAGTTCAGACCGTAGAATTTTGGTTTTGAGGGAGATGAAGGATTAGAAGGTTGGTATTTTGAGGATGATGTGGTGCTTGACACGATGTGGTGGCGTGACGGGGATTGGGGGTGGTTAAATCAATGGTTGGAGGATTTTGAGTGGAGTTAGAGAGGAGGTTTTGAACCTGTTCCTTGCTTGGTAGAGGAAAGTGGAGTGGAGGTCTTCCATCTCTTGGAGGGTTGAAGGATGAAATTGGATTAGACACATCTTGCATTCTTTGCATTTCGACCCTCATTTTGGCAATCTGTTGCATCAATTGCATAATCAATTCATTTTTATCAGCAGCGGCGGGTTGAGCCACGACAACATCATTCATGTCAATCTCATCATTGTTATCCTCCATTATTGTCTTTTCTTTTTTGCAGATTTTGATCGGAGAAGGAATCTTTAGGGGCCTTAGACCTTGTGAAATACGGATGATCAACCAACTTACCAACACAGATCAATTTTAAATACCTGACAAATGAAAAAAAATCAAAAGACAAATGTGTTAGTGCCTGGAGGTAATAAATAATACAAGATATCACATATAGGTGTAAACACATAAGAGTTGCTTTATTCGGAGATAAACTGGCTCATCAATATAGAGAAACCAATATGGAGAAATGACTAGATAGACAGGAATTTGTCTACTTGACTTTGGGATTAGTGAGTAAAATGTCGACTTGAGTCGAGACAAAGTTGACGGTATCTTTCATTACCGTACTTTGATTTTTCATTGAGATGTAACTCTAATTTCCTTGTAAGAGTCGAAAAAGACAAAATTTTCAAAATTCTTTTGATTTGAAATGATGAATCTTTTTCTGATATGGGAGTAGTACTAAAGAAAAATGAAGTTCAATTTTTGCTTTAATTTTTTTTTAGGAAACTAAAGACTCGAAGAGTATTTGGACGCACTTTTGATAGTGACTTGATATTTTGTGCTTAGAGGTTCTAAAAGTATGTGAAGAAGAGTGAGCTAGAATATCTCCAGATAAAACAACATATTCACATAAGCAGATATAACACATAAACAAATATTGCGCGTTCTAAACAGATATGTGACCCTTTTGTGCAAGGGTGGGCCTACCGATTTGAGGAATGTATACGTCATTTGAAATATTTCATTGCCTAAAGCTCAAATTTATACGAATTTTATGAATAAAACTTAATGGTGATACATAATAGGGAAAGGTATACAAAATAATTAGTCCCACGCAGGGGTACGACCCTAAACTATGCCTCCATGAAAGATCCTTTTTTTTTTTTTAACTTTTGCAATCTTCCGGCGCCAACGTTTTTGGATGGACCAGTAGCTTTTAAAACTCTTTCTTTAACTATAATCTAATCCTTACCCTATGAGACAATGATTTTCTCAAACAACGTATACATCCTTCAAATTTAAACAAATAACTATGAATGTCCATTTAGGCCGTGGGCCGTTTTGGACTCAAGGTGGTCTTCTAATGGACCCAACACGCCTTAGGTATTGGGTCATCTTAGTTCAAATGCTCCTAAATTCGGGATTTGGCTTGGCTCTACGCTAGTTGACTAGGAGTGGCTTTTTGAAAGGACCGAGAACCCAAACAGACAATTTGGGTTGAAACTCGCGACAACCATTGGACGCCTGACGAACCAATAAATTGCCGCTAATTTCAAAAAGGGTGAGTATAAAAAATTTCGGCTGCGGTTCCGCAAACCGTCCTTTAATATACTATACATATATATCAGAAATATGTCTTCAACCGTCCTTTAATATACTATACATATATATCGGAAATATGACATGAATGCAATGACAGTTTATGAAAAATTTAAACATATTCAGCACAAACAATATTTTAACAATTAAAAGAACTTAGTCAAACAGTCAAATTTTATGGTTACAACTTAATTAATCCCCAGCGGAGTCGCCATTTCTGTTTTATTTTAAAAATACTACCATTGTGTTTAAAATGGGAGAAATTGACTATGTTTCGGAAAATCAATTAATCTTATTATTTAAGAAAAATCGAATTTTCAAATTACGGACTCGCCACTTGATTTTTGATAAAATCAAGAAATTTTTTTCAAAAGATTTAAAAACAGATTAAAAGATCGATTGAAAAGGTTCGAAATTCAATGTACATCACGAGAAGGTGTTAGGCCCTCGATATGTCCGCTAACTTGCGGTTGACCGCCGATTTGACTGAATGACTTTTTAAAATTTAATTTTTGCTTAAGTAAAGAGAAAAATTATTTTAGTATTTTTTATTTCATTTTTTATTATTTATAAAGGGAGATATTTAGAGGGAATTAATTTAAGGAAAACAAAATGGTGATAAAAGTAAGTAAAATAAAATAAGTAAATAAAATAGTAAAATTTAAAATAATGAAAAATGGCTACCCTTTAAGGGATTATTTAAATTCTACCAAAACACTAATTAATTCAAACAAATAATAAATAAAGATGAGAAATATTTGAACTTGGGCTTGATTGCCCAAATTCATTCATTTGGGTTGTGGCCCACCTGTGCTAATCTATTTACTTAGATTTGGGCCCTTTTAAAAACTTGCAGAAACAAATGGCCTTTGGGCCTGTTAATAAAAGGGGACTG
Source organism: Solanum corneliomulleri (assembly GCA_027704805.1). Lineage (NCBI taxonomy): Eukaryota > Viridiplantae > Streptophyta > Magnoliopsida > Solanales > Solanaceae > Solanum > Solanum corneliomulleri. Next base: position 11,915,570 of record JAKWIY010003063.1, on the reverse strand, counting down.
AAGGGCCCTGGCCCAATTTCCTGAAAAAGAGAGATAAAGTATACAAACGATGTATACTGTTGTATACGGTATATATCAAATCCATTTTTGACCTTTTGAGCGCTGTATTTATTCGAATACGCGTTCTCACGATTCACCCTGTATTTCACACATCGTTTCTCCGTATTTGTACCTGTAACCTTTTTAAACCTATTTAACAATTGTATATCGCTGCCTAAAAATGTATACCAATGTATACGGGTTGTACCCTATTTATATATTCATTGCCTAGTCCTGTATTTTATTTAAAATCAACGTCCCTGTACGGTAACCTGCATTTCATATTTTTACACATATTTAAGGTATATCGCGTCTGTATATCAGTGTATAGAGAATGTATATAAGCTTATTTTTCAACTTTAAAAGGTTGAAAGTCCTTTTTCAGAAGAGTATCTTCACTGCTACAAACCCAGATTTCAAACTTGATTTACTGAGCATTTTTGACCTGTATATTATTGTATACACGGTGTATATAGCTGGTATACAGCTTTCTGCAAATTTGATTTTTCAGCACTGAAGCTGCTGGTTTCGCAAACTGTACGCCAGTTTTGAGGAATCTACGACTCGAGGAGGATGTTTTGAGCCTTCATGGCTCAGCGAGGAATGCGACAATGGAATCCAAAGTGGACTCGAGTCGATGTCACACAAGAAAACAAAACAAAAAAAATTAACAAGGTTGAATGACAACATCTAAAAAGAAGAAAGAAAAAAAAGGATTTCACCTTCTTCGGGGAAGCAAGCTGGAGACGAAACGAGCAGGGGAGACAGCGAACACCCAAGCTTGATGTTAAAATCGGACATCTACGTATATCCTATATGTGTGTGTTTTATGCTATCAATATTTCTTGCACAAATTTTTCTAAGAAAAGGATGAAATTTTTCAAAAAGAAGACCACCCTCCTCCTCTTCTCTTCTCTCCTACTTCTCCCAAATTTTCTCCCAACCAATCCCTTTCTTTCTCTCTTCTTTCCTCTTTTCTCCCAATTATAAAAACCTCCTTCTCTCCTCCTCTTCCTCCTCTTTTATAAGCCAAATTATGGCCAAAAGAGGGGGAAAATTGTTTTAAATTTGAATTTTGAATTTTGAATTTTAAAAGGGGTAAGGTTGGAGGGAAAGGGAAAAAGGGAATTTGGTTGGGAATTAATTAAAACGGAATGGGCTATGTTATTGGGCCTCGGTGTCAGAAAATATAGGTGGGATGGGCTGCTGAAATCTTTAGGTTTGGGAAAAATTGTTGGGCTGGAAAGGGAATAGAAAGGAATGGGCTCGAAGGGAATGAAAGTGGGCCTGGATTTAATTTTTTTTTTTTTTTTGTAAATGGCCCAAAATTGAATTGGAAATTTAAGATGGGTTAATTTAATGCATAGCCAAATTGAGTTAGGAGGATAAATCTGGCTAAACCTTAAATAAAACGAATTTGTATTAATTAATTAACCAGCTTCTTATTTAGTAATATAATTATTTAAATTGTAAAATAGTGATTCAAAATATAACCATAATTTAAGCTAAATTAGTTAAATAGAATACTTACTAAAATTTAAAATATTTTGAGAAATAATCGCAAAACATACCAACTACATTATTTTAAATTGTTTGGAAATTTAAGAAGCTCGAGAACTAATTTATACTGGGGAGGGTAGAAATTGGGTGTCAACAATTTCTACACTGACTTTTCACATAATTTGTCAATCTATACAAGAACTTATTCATTTGAGTCCTGGAGTCAGCAACCACGTGAGGAGCATGCCTGGAGAATTGGTTAAACTTTAGCCTATACTCTTGGATTATGATGTTTCCTTTCTTTAAGTTCATGAATTCCTGAGCCTTTGATTCTCTCAACTTTATTGGGAAAAACCTTTCCAGAAAGATCTCACTAAAGAAATCCCAAGTAATAGGAGTTGCATCTATACCCCTAATTTCCTTCCACGGAGTGTACGAGATATGAGAAAGATCCTTTAACTGGTATGATGTCAACTCAACCCAATAATCCCCGGTGACTTGCATTACCTAAAAAATCTTCTTAATCTCATCCACGAATTTCTGAGGATCCACATTAGTTTCTGATCCTAAGAAATTAGTCGGATTCATTCTAACAATGTCACGGACTCTTGTTGCTGATGATCCACCATTTGCATTCATAGGAGTAGGAACCCGATTGTTTTGGTTGGTCATAATCTGAGCCAACATCTGTGTAGCATTTATGAACTCGACATTAGAGACTTCCTGATCTGGGACTGGGGGAGCTGAGTTTGCATTGCTGGCATTCACATTCCTAGTGTTAGCTCTACGAGGAGGCATGATACCTTACGCATGATAAAAATAACAAGAAAGTAAAGTTTTCCTAAAACACTTTGTAGCCTCCCTCTCATTAGATGTAGTGCAGTTCACACACATGATAAGGACTTTACTTAGTGAGGCTTTTCAGAAATCCTAGGATACTTAAACCTAGTTCTATGATACAAAGTTTTGTCACGTCCTGAGCTTACCCCAAGACAAGGACACAGAACCTAGGACTACAAGTGATCCTAAGCTAACTCTGCTGGTATGATCATGAGCATACTTAAGATAACAAACTTAATGCGGAAGCTAAATCATAATTTATTTTGAAAGGATGGGGAATACCCATATTCTATAACTGAGATATTTGAAAATAATGCGTTTAATATAAACAAGTTATTAACTCAATACTCAGCTGAAACTAACTATATATGAAAATAGCCTCTAAACTGACTATATATGGTGGGATAAGCCCTAACTTAGTATAGCAGAACCTAAAATAAATTACTAAAAGACTAAAATGAACTCAGGACTATTATTCTCGGAGAATGAGGACTTACCACAGAATCTGCTGATCTATAGATCCTGAATCAATCTATGCGTGATTTGGATGCTGAAAACCTCAACCTACATCATGAGAAAATGTAGTGCATGTATGAGTCAGTACTTTAAGTTACTGAGCATATAGGATAGAGTAAAGCTAAAAAAAATACATAACTGAACAAGCACAAAAGCAAGTATAATAATCTGAACGTGATATGCTAAATTAAGAGCTAACTATATGCAATGACCAAATTTATAAGATGGTGAGACTGAATAATAACTTAACTATAAATATGCATTAGAGTCTAACTGATCTCTGGGAGCTACTAATAACCGATAATAAAATCACATGAGCTAAAAATGGAGTCCGATGTATACGCCCCATCGAGAGGACACAATATACTCTAATAGAGGTATAAAGGCATGCAGGCGTGATCACAAAACTGATTGCCCACAGAGGTCACTTACAACCTACTTATCTTGTAGTTCTCAGACTAATTTGGGTACACTGAACCCTAGTGCAACTCGTTATTAATTATACTCCTAATAAATTATGCAATTAATGTATTATGACTAATTTTCTATAAATACTTGATAGATCAAAATCGAACATACAAGCAGAGAATGCAAAATTAATCTGGTAAATATGCATTTATAATTAAGACATTTATATTTGAAGTAACTAAAATATCTGACTTAGCGTGTGTAATTCAAGAATTGAAGAAATACATAGGTAGGGTTTAGATATTAATGCTATAAACTTAATAATAACATGGTAATCTAATTTGGAACAACACATAATTAATTAATTCATGAAGTTCTGTTGAGGTTCAAGAAACCCTAGGTCTAATCATGATATGGAATCAACAATCTGACTGGAAACCAAGGATCTAATGGGTGAAAGGAACCCATTAGTGAAATCCCACATACGTGGTGATGAAATTCACGGAGAAATGTTTAGATTTCAGGATTTGAAGTGCTGGAGCCTTGCTGCGTTCTTGAACTAGGGTTCTTGATATTTTTCTCCTTTCTTGCTTCTAATTTTCTTAGTTTTGATTTATGATTTGACGTAGGTAAATTTTTATTTTATTTCTAGGCTTAAACATGACTAAAATATGATGATTTATGGTAAAAACAACGTATCTTAGGGTTTAAACGAAGTGAAAAAAGACAAAAAACCATTAAATTAATTGTTGTTGGAAAAAACGATGACCTGGACTGATGGGCTATCGTTCAATTGATGGTCCATCATTTGGGTCTGTAGGTTGGGATGTTTGACAGACATTTACTTAAGCAAACATAACTTTATACTCAGAGGTCTGATTTTAGCAAACTTTGTGGCCATGGAAAGCTAATTCAATTATTTATGATTTAATAGGTCATGGGATACCTAATTCCTATTTAAAGTGTTATGATCAATTAAACTTGACCCAACTGAATTTTCCCTCTAACTGTCTGCTAATTTCCACTTACGGTCATACCTACGGTTCGTAGGTCCATCTACGAATCGAGTCGGTCAATCGTGGTTTTTGTCAGAGTGTGGTTAAATAGGGACTTGATTGGCGAACACAGACTATGGACCGTAGTCCGACCTACGGACTATAGGTTCGTCCGTCGTTCTACACTTAGTCAATTTTTCTGGGCTGCATTTTATGAGAGTTTCACTCACAAACGACGGATGTGCAGTATGGGACGTGGGTCAGGAAACGGTCCGTCGATTGAACCTGTAGATTTCTGAAAACCTTTTTTTTGGTCTTTTCTGGGGTGTTACACTAAGATCTTTGTATATGGTGACTTTCCCTTGTTTCCCTTATGTGTTGGTCCCTTAAGGGTGACTTATGAAGATTGGGTTGAGTGAGAGAAAAGATGAGATTTGACTTGTTAGATGGGTGTGAAAGATGGCGTTGATGACCTTATGTTGGTTAACTTACCTTTTGAAGGGTATTGTAGTTGGAACGAATGGTAAGGTATATTGTTAATAATGTGAAGAAATGGATGTTGAGATGGTTTTAAGTTGTTTAAGATCCAACCATAGAAATGAAGGTTATGAGATTTGAAAGAGTAAATGTGAGTTTCTTATAGTAAGTGGTATGTAGTGGTTAGATGGTTTGACCTTTGAGAGTCTTTGTTTTTCATGAGATAGACTTGGCAGAGAAAGTATTAGTAAGTTTTAAGGTTCTTTGAGGGAGTTCATTGTAGTATGATGTTTTGTAGACCTTAGAATGAGTTTCTCCTATGTGGGGGAGTATGGTGAAGAATATGGTTGTTGGGAGTGAGGTACCCTTAACCTTTCTTTATGTGTTTATTCAATCCTAAAACAAAGAGTTCTTAGGAACTTGATTTATGTAGCAGTCTTTTGTGTAAAGTTTATTCCAAACATTATCCTTATGATATACATGTATTGGTTGAAATTTTGTTGAATGAGAAAATGAGTTTTCATGCACGGTATCTTCCTCATGGTTCATGTGCATCTAGTGTAGGCTGCTAATTATTTCATGAAGAAGAATAGTGAGAATGTCTAAATGATTATACGAGATTGAATTTTTGAGCATTTATAAGGAATTTCTCACATGTTGCATTGTTAGATTGTGAATCATGCACACTATAAAGCCGCTAGGGATGTCTGTTCTCTGTAAGGTTTTGTTTAAATTGACTAATTCATTCTTGGATGGATAATTTTTAAAATGTTGTTAGAATTTAAGTATATGAGCATAATAACGTATATACAATGTGTTTTTGCTAATTGGAATGAATAATGTGAGTCTTATGGCATAATGTGTTGTAGAATTTATTCTACTTTCTTGTTGTGTTGTGATTCTCTTGATTATGATAAATTGATGTTTCTCGTTGACTGTATGTTGTATAATGTGTTTTATGGTATTGTCATGAGCTTTAAATTTGATTCTCTACTCCTTGAAGTGTTCGGAGAGTGGCAAGTATCATTCGAGGATGAATGTTATCCAAGTGGGGGACAATAGAACACCTCCAAAAATGACATAGGTAGAACTAGGTCCTACTGTGTGATATATGATGTCTTGAATTCATAAGATGGTTTAAAATTATGTTTGAGGCAGTGTCTCAAGATTTGGGTTAAGTTTGATGTCAAACGTCAAGGGATGACTAAGACATTCGACGAATAGTCACCTATGTGCCTTAAGTGTTTTCATATGCTTATGAGTGACTATTGAGTTTATGAGGTCCTTATATGATTTATAATAGTTTTTAGAGTCAGCATGTTGAGTTTTGTAAGGTTTGGAGGTCAAACATTCAAGAGCCGCTGACGTTCAAAATATAGCCTTTAGACGTCCTTGTGAGTTTTGATGTGTTTTAGCATGTTGTGTGGCTTGTTAGATGTTTAAATTGTTTGTAGATGTTCCTAATACATAGAAGTTTGTGATCATTGGCTTAAGATCTGTGTAAGGCTCCAAGTAGGAACAAAAAAGGATCCTAGAAGGAGGTTCCCAGCTTTGAGCTCAATCGTGCCAGATAGTAGCAATCAACTGCCCCAAACGGTGGCCAGTCGAACATACGATGGACTGTCAATGGGTGGTGTCGATGGAGCCATGTATCCTTCAGGTGTAGGATCTGCATAAGCAATCAACGAACCCCGTCGACAGGGCGTGATCTCACCCACGGACCGTCGATGGTGCTGCAATCTGCCAGCTTTTCTATTAAGACATGGGGGGTTTTGGAAAATTCAGCCCAAGTCTTATAAAATTGGAGGATGGTTATGTCAGCTTTTATGGGTATTTTAAGAGTATATATGTCATAGAACTCTCATTTAAACCCTATCACCTAAATCAAAACTCATTCCCTCTCAAAGTTTCTTCAAAAACTTACATGAGAGCTCAAGGTGAAGATAGAGATGGAAGATGTATCTTCAATGTAGTTTATTCTTCAATTATCACTAAAATATTCTAATAAGGTGTGGTAGTTCTTTATCTAAGGCTTTCTATTACTTTAGATTAAATTTCAAAGATGATTTTCAAAGATTTGAAAAAGATGAAAAAGTCCAATTACACTCTATGTTTTGGGTTTCCGCATGAAAAGATTTCAAATATTAAGATATGATATTATTAATGTATAATTGATGCTTTCCAATGAAATTCTACATTAACCCTTGATCTTCTCAAATCTCTCAATTAGACAAAAATATGGGTTATGTGATCATGCTTTGATATTAATGAATTCATGTGTAGATTGTTATGGGCTTTTGATTTATGTATAGATTATGATTGTATGGTTTTAAAATTTGATCAATTGAGTATTGTATATTCTTAGATCCATTGAATATTAAGATTATTGAATTGATATTGACTTAATGCTTAGGAAATCTAGTGTAGTTTTCTATGGGCTATTGAATGATATAAGAATTGTATTTAATTGATGTCTAGTTGGTCTTAAATTGATAAATATATATTGAATTGACCAAGATTCATTGAGCATTATAGTTTATGTATTAAATTGATGTTCATGGCTATGGGTAAGGGCCTATTGGTATTGGATTGGATGATTTAGCTTTGGATTGACGTGGTGAGATTGAATGGGTGGTATGATTCCCTAACTCTCTTAATATTATGTATAGCTTTTGTATTACAATGATGATTGGTATGGTACACTTATGGTGGCGGTGCTATGTGCTTTACTTGAAAATGATGTGGCCTTGTCGGCGTTACTTTATGTAATATGATGATCATGGCCTTTGTTGGCACTACTTGAATTATTATGATGATTTGTTTAGTTGAGTTATGTGAAGTATGAGCATATCTATATACATGTAACTAAGTGAAAGTAAGTGTTCGATTGATGTTAGGTGATCGTGTTAGACTATGGCTATGTCTTATGTTGTAGTCTTAGATTTGATGCATGATTATTCCTAATTGTCTATATGAGTCTATGATGGTTATATTGAAGATGTTATAATAATGAATAAGATGGTATAAATATGATAAGGGTCATTCCTAAGTGTTTTAAAGAATGATATGGTATATGGAATAAAGTAAAGAATGTTGTGTCTTATTTTGGTAGACTTGTGTCCATTACTTGATACATGTATGGAAGATATGTGAATAAGAGATGGCTTGACTAGGTAGGAATAGTTCACCCTTTTTATCTATTAATGAATGATATGTGAGACCTTAAATGATGTTAATAAGGTTATCTATACGTTGATGTATTAAGTGAGAATAATTCTATATTAGGTAGTCTATAGGATCTCTTAAGTGTGTGTGTAAGGGATTGTATGGTTGTTCGCTTCACAACTCACTCAAGTGACCCTTAGAATCACCTTTGGTAGAAGGATCTCATGTTTATGTTCTTGGTGTGTATCTCATTATAGGTGGTCTTAAGGATCATTTAGGTGTGCTTAGAGAGGGTATATGAGGGATCTCTATTTGACTTACTTAAGTGAGTCTTAGGATAACTTTTAGTTAAAGAATCACATGCTAGGAAGTGTCCAAGATGATGTTAAAGGACTTCACTGTACGGTGAAGGAACTTCAATGTAACAATTATATAGCTCACCGTAAAGCTTTCCTAAAAATGTGAATAATTGCTTAAATGATTTATAACATGTTTCTAAGATGTTTAATGTTGTTCTTATGCTTATAGTATGATGTTTTAATCAAAATTTATGAAAAGCGTATTATTTAAAAAATGTCCCTTTTCATGGTTTTTGCATTGTTTCCATACTTAGTGCATCTAATGTGCTAACCCTTTTTTCCCCTTTTTGACTGAAGTATAGGGAATTGGAAGTCTTGATATGCCATGGAGGATGGATAGGTTTCCAAGGGTTGAAGATGAAGTATTTGTGAGTCCTCATCGATTCGAGGACAATATCCACATGTTCCTTTATGTCTTAGTCTTTATTTTATGTCTTGCATGGTCTTAGTCCGAAGTGCTGTATACTTCAAAGTTTAGATGGTTCCATGAGATGTCGTAAAGGTTTAACATTTTAAATGAATGTCTTCCGCTTGGGTATTAATTATGGAAAAAGTTATATGTGTGTGAAGAAAATTTTAAATTCTTACTCATTTTAGAATGTTTATTATGAAATGAATGATACGCGTAATACCCCATATAAAAAACAGACCAAAAACAAGTTTTTTCAGAAAAATCTCCAAGTGCATCGACAGTTGCAATCGATTGACCGTAGCCTAACCCAAAATCCGTCCTGCACATATGTTGATTGGGTTAAAAACCCCGAAATCGCAGTCCAGAAAATTTAATTAAGTGTCGAGCGACAAATGGACCTATGGACCGTAGGTCAAACTACGGTCCATAGTCTATATCCATCGATAAACACCCCTTTTACACACTCTGTTATATGAACCATGATTTACCAGCACGGACTGTCGTTTGATCTACGACCCGTACGTCTTACTGTAGGTGAGAAATTGCAGATAGTTAGGGGGGAAATGTAGTTGGGTCAACTTCAGATGGTCATAACTCTTTGCACAAAATGAATTGGGTGTCCCATGACATACCCTCAAATAGATAATTGAATTATCTTTCCATAGACAACAACATTTCTAAAATCAGAACTTTGAGTAAAATTTTATGCCCATTTTAGTAATGGCCTATCGAACAAACCCAACTAACGGACCCAAACGACGGACCGACTGTGCAGGTCGTCATTTGGTCCGAAAACAATTACCTCAAGGGTCTTTTGGGTATCCCCACTTTGTTTAAACCTTAAGATACGTCGTTTTGACCCTAAATCATAAGAGTTTATTCAATTTATGCCTAGAGATATAACAAAAACTTACTTAAGTCAAATCATTAATCAAAACATAGAAAATTAGAAGGAATAAAAAGGAGAAAAAGGTCAAGAACACTAGTTCAAGAACGCAACAAGGTTCAATCAGTTCCATCCCCAAAATCTGAATATTTCTCCATAAATTTCATCACCAGGTATATGTGATTTCACTAGTGGGTTCCATTCACCTATTAGATCCCTATTTTATGTTAGAATCTTGATTCCCATATAACGATTAAACCTAGGGATTCTAGATATATGATATATTCTAGAACAGATTATTAAGTTATTATATTGTTCATCACATGAATTTCAGAACCCTAGGCTTGTATTTCTTTTGTTATTTAATTACATATTCTAAGTAAGATATTTTAGTTATTCAGTTATACATGACTCAGTTTTTAATGCATCATTATCAGATTAAATGTTGCATTCTCAGTTTGCATGTTTAGTTTTAAGTTATCCAACATTTATAGAAATTCATACATAATCAGTTATCTACATAAATCAATGGGAGTACAATAATACCGAGTTGTACTAGGGTTTAGCGTACCCAATTAGTCCCTGAACTACTAGCAAAGTAGGTTGTAAGTCCCCACTGTGGGCACTAGTTTAGTGATCTTACCAACATGTCTTTATACCTCTGGCAGGGTATATTGGGTCCTTTCGATGGGGCGTATACATTGGACTCCATATTTAGCTTATGTTGTTTTATTAATCGGTTGTCAATAGCTCCCATAGTTAAGTTAGAATCACTTGCTTTGACCATTTATTAGTATATCCAACATTCAGTTTCACCATGTTATAAATTGGTCATTGCATTTAGTTAGCTCAGAAATTTAGTATATAATGTTTAGATTATTACACTTGCTTTTGTGCTTGCTCAGTTATGTTTTATTTCAGCTTTATTCTATCTTACTTCACCACCTTTCAAGTACTGGTGCATAGGTGGGCTAAATCTTCTCGTGATGTAGGTTCATGTTATCAGTATCAAACTAGATCACGCATAGATCGATTTCCTAGTTCAGTAGATTCACTAGTAAATCCTTATTTTCTGAGGACAATAATCATGAGTTTATTTCAGTCATTTAGTCATTTAGTTTATGTTTTTGCTAGATTTAGTTGGGGTTTGTCCCAATATTTCTTGTCCTGTTTAGAGGCTATATTCATAAATAGTTAGTTTCAACTTTGTAGTGAGTTAATATTTTCTTTGTAATAAACTCATCAATTTTCAAATATCTGAGTTTTAGCATTTGGGTATTCCCTGTCTTATCATTTTAAGTATGATTTAGCTTTCGCAACAGTTCATATTTGTTAGTATGCTCATGATAATACCAGCAGGGTTAGATTGGGATCACTTGTGGTCCTATGTCTCATGTCCGCATCTCAGGGGTCTCTTGTCACGTGAAAATCTTGGTATTAGAGTAGTAAGTTTAAGAGTCCTAGGATGTCTAAAAGGTCAAATTAAGTGGAGTCCTTTTCATGGGTGTGAAGTGCACCACATCTAATGATAGAGAGGTGATGAAGTTTTTTAGGAAAAACTGTACTTTCTTGTTACCTTTATCATGCGTAAGATATGATCTTATTCCATTCTAACTTTATGTTCTACGTCTAAGATCATGCCTCCTTGTAAAGGTAACACTTGGAATGTGAACGCCAGGAATGCAAATGAAGCTCCTCCTGTCCCAGATCAAGAAGTCTCAAATGTTGCGTTAGGGAATGCCATACATATGTTGGCTCAGAGTATGACTAACCAGAACAATCGGGTTCATGCTCATGTGAATGAAAATGGGGGATCAGTAGCAGCAAGGGTCTATGACTTTTTTAGGATGAATCCGCATGGGTTCTTAGGAAAGCAAACTAATGAGGATCCTCATAATTTCTTGGGTGAGATCATGACAATCTTTTAGGTAATGCAAGTCACTGGGAATGATCGGGTTTAGTTGGAATAATACCAGTTGAAGGATGTTGCTCATATTTGGTACACTCAGTGGAAGAATAATAGGAGCTCAAATGCAGCTCCTATCACTTGGTATTCCTTTAGTGATACTTCCCTCGACAGGTTATCCCAAAAGAATCGAGCGAGGCAAAGGCTTAGGAATTTATGAACTTAAGGTAGGGTAACATGACAGTCCAATAGTATGGGCTGAAGTTTAACTAACTCTCCAGGTATTCTCCTCACATGGTTGTTAACTCCAGGGCTCAGATGAATAAGTTCTTGTATGGAGTGTCAAATTTGGTAAAAATTGAGTGCAAAAATTCTATGTTACTGGGATATATGAACATCTATAGTCTTATGACTCATGCTCACCAAGTTAAGGGTGATAAGCTTAGGGAAAACAGTAAGGAGAGTAAGAAGTCTAGTATTGGTAACTATGACTATTCCCAGAAAAAATTGGGTAGTGAAAATCGCTCACAGAGTCAGCAAAAATTTTAAACTCTAGTTCCTTCGTCAAATAGTGTCCCATCCTCCAAGAACATGTATGACCAGAAGGCTAGAGCACCAGGTTCAGTCACGTGAACTAGCAGGGTAACTCACTAGTACACATGGTGGTCAGCGCCAGAACAAGTTATATGCTCTCCAAGTTTGCCTGGATCAGGAAGGTTCTCCTGATGTAGTTACTGGTATGTTACGTCTCTTGACCTTGATATTTATGCATTGTTAGATCTAGGGTCTACTATTTCCTTTGTAACTCCTTACATAGCAGTCCAATTCAGTGTTAGTCCATAAACTCTCTCAGAACTTTTCTCAATCACTACTCTAGTTGGAGACCCAGTTATAGCTAGACGGGTATACATAAATTTCCCTTTCACAGTATATCAGAAAGTCATCTCAGCAGATCTTGTAGAGTTAGAAATGGTAGACTTCGATGTAATTCTAGGCATGGATTGGTTACATTCCTGTTATGCCTCAGTCAATTATAGAACTAGGATTGTTCGTTTTTAGTTTTCAGACGAAACAATCTTAAAATGTAAGAGTAGTAGCTTAGCGCCTATGGGTTGATTCATTTCTTACCTTAAGGCCGGAAAGATGATCTCAAAGGGTTATATCTATCATTTAGTTTGAATCAAGGATTCTTGCTTTAAAACCCCAACTCTTGAGTCAGTTCCAGTAGTCATTGAGTTTCCAAAAGTATTTCCAGAAGAGCTTCCCAGAGTCCCTCCCAAGAGGGAAATCGACTTTGCAATTGATTTTTTTCCAGATACCAACCTATTTCTGTTCCTCCTTACAGAATGGCTCCCACAAAGCTTAAGCAAGGGAAAGAGCAGTTGAAAGACCTTGTAGATAAGGTCTTCATTAGACCTAGTATTTGACCATGGGATGTTCTAGTATTTTTGTAAAGAAGAAATATAGTTCTCTCAGAATGTGCACTCACTATAAAAAGTTGAACATGGTCACAATCAAGAATAGGTATCCCATCCCAAGGATTATGATTTGTTTGACCAACTTCAGGTGCTAGCCATTTCTCAATGATATACCTTAGATCGGGATATCATCAGCTTAGAGTCAGAGATAGTGACATTCCTAAAACAGCCTTCTTAACTCGGTATGGTCATTATGAATTTATAGTTTTGTCATTTGGACTAACCAATGCTCCTGCATCTTTCATGGATTTGATTAATAGAGTGTTCAAACAGTACTTGGACTTGTCCGTTATCGTCTTTATTAATGATATCCTCATTTACTCAAGGAATGAGGAATAACATGCTAGTCATTTGAGATTTGTTCTAAAGACTCTCAAGGATCGACACTTATTATCTAAGTTTAGAAAATGTGAGTTCTGGTTGCAATTCGTTGCTTTCCTTGGTCATATTGTATGTAGAAAAGGGATCCAAGTGGATTCATAGAAAATAGAAGTAGTGAAACAATGGACTAGACTTACTTCTGCTACAGATATCAGAAGTTTCTAAGGCCTAGCGGGGAATTATTAAAGGTTCGTGGAAGGATTTTAATCCATAGCCTCACCATTGACTAGATTAACTCAAAACATGGTCAAGTTTAAATGGTCAGATTATTGTGAGAAAAGCTTCACAGAATTGAAAACTAGATTAACTACATCTTCTTTATTGTCTCTTTCAGAGGGTTCATATGGTTATGTGATTTATTATGATGCATCCAAAGTTGTCGTAGGTTGTGTGTTGATGCAGCGAGATAAGGTTATAGCTTATGATTCTAGACATCTTAAGGTGCATGAGAAGAACTATCCAACTCATGACCTCGAGCTTGCAACAGTGGTGTTTTCACTCAAGATCTGGATACACTACTTGTATGGTGTTCATCTAGATATTTTCACTGATCATAAGATCCTTTAGTATGTGTTTACCCATAAAGAGTTGAATCTTCGCCAGAGGAGGCTTGAGTTCAATAAGGATTATGATATGAGTGTGCATTATCATTCTAGTAAGGAAAATGTAGTAGCAGATGATCTTAGTAGATCATCTATGGGTAGTGTAGCCCACATAAAAGAAGAAAGGAAAGATCTAGTGAAGGATGTTCACAAGCTTGCTCGCTTAGGAGTTCACCTTATGAGCATATCAGATAGTGGTGTAATAGTTCAAAATGGGGCAGGATGTTTTTTGGTATTGGAGTTTAAGGAAAATCAAGACAGTGATCCAGTTTTTCTTGAACTTAATAATGTAGTCCATAATCTGAGAGTAGAGGTTTTCTCCTAAGGGGGAGATTGTGTACTTCCCTGCCAGGGTAGATTGTGTGTTCCTGTTGTGGGTGATTTGAGAAAACATATCCTTGCAGAAGCCTATAACTCCAGATATTCTATTCATCTAGGTGCCATTAAGATGTACCGTGAGTAAGTGCCCCAATTGCCAGCAAGTCAAGGTAGAACATCAGAAAACGTGAGGTATGACTCAAGAGATGTATATTACTACTTGGAAGTGGGATGTGATCAATATAGATTTTATCATAGGGTTACCTCGTACTCGTAGACATCATGACTTCATTTGGGTGATTGTTGATAGGATGACTAAGTCTTCTTGCTTTTTAGAGGTCAAGACTACAAATTCGATAGAGGACTATGCCAAGCTTTACATTAATGATATTGTGAGGTTAGATGGGAAACCTTTGTCTATTATCTTAGATAGAGGTCCTCAGTTTACCTCTCATTTCTGGATGTCATTTGAGAATGGTCTTGGTACTCAAATTAACCTTAGCACAACATTTCTTCCACAAACGGTTGGGCAGGAAGATCGTACCATTTAGACCTTAGAGGATATGTTGAGCGAATGTGTGATAGATTTCAAGGGTAGTTGGGATAATCACCTTGTTTTGATTGTGTTCGCCTACAATAGTAACTACTATTCCAGCAATCTGATGGCCCCTTATGAGGCGTTGTATGGGGGTAGGTGTAGATCTATTGTTGGTTTGTTTGAATTAGGTGAAGAAGCTTTGATAGGGATAGATTCTTTCATTTATGTTATGGACAAAGTGTAACTCATTAGAGATAGACTTGAGATAGCCTAGAGTCGTCAGAAATCTTATGCAGATGTAAGGAGAAGGGAATTAGAGTTCCAAGTTGATGATTGGATTTTCCTGAAACTTTCCCCTAAGAAAGGAGTGATGAGATCTGGCAAGAAAGGGAAGATGAGCCCTAGATATGTAGTCCCTTACAAGATGTTGAAAAGGATTGGCAAGGTGGCATATGAGTTAGAGTTACCGGCAGACATAGCAGTAGTGCATCCAGTCTTCCACATCTCGCTCTTGAAGAAGTATGTGGGTGACCCAGAATCTATAGTGCCATTACATAGTGTAGCGGTGAAAGATAGTCTTTCCTATGAGGATGTACCGGTTGAGGTTCTTGACCGTCAAGTTAAGAGGTTGAGAAATAAAGAATTTGCTTCAATTAAGATTTTGTGGAGGAGTCAGTCCATATAGGGAGCTACTTGGGAAGTAGAAGCAGCCATGAAAGCAAAGTATCCTCACCTCTTTCCTTCCGATTCAACTCCAACATGAGGTAATAGTTCCTCTTAAGTTTTCCAGTCATTCATGCGTGAATTCAGTGTTAAAATTATGTTCCCTCAGTTTGTACTTGCATTTTTATCGTATTTGCATGTTTTAGGAACTCAAGTCATAGAGAGAGTTCTCAATGTTTAGCAGTAGGGATTGTAGATCTCTCCCTCTATTTCTTCTAGTTTAGTCTTCATTCGAGGACGAATGTTCCCAAGGGGGAGATAATGTAACACCCCGTCCAAAATGGACCAAAAACAGACTTTTCAAAAAAATCTGCAGGTATATTTATGGTTACAGTCGATGGACCGTATCTTGACCCGCAGTCCGTTTTGCACATCCGTCGATTGCATCAACCCCCCCCCCTCCAAAAAAAAAATAGAAGTCTAGAAAATCTGACCAAGTGTTGAACGACAGACAGACCTATGGTGCGTATTCTGTACCTGTCGATAAATACCCCATTTACCCAATCTCTTATATGAATCACGATTGACCAGCATGGACCGTCGTTCGATCTACGGCCCGTAGGTCTGACCGTAGCTCAGAAATAGCAGACAGTTAGGGGGTAAATGTAATTTAGTAAACTTCAGATGGTCATAAAACTTAGCACAAAATTAAGTAAGTGTCCCATGACATACCCACATATCGATAAGTGAATTATCTTTCCATAGCCACCGACCTTGCTAAAATCAGATCTCCGAGTAAAACGTTATCCTGTTTTAGTAAAGGACTATCAAACAAACCCAAACGACATACCCAAACGATGGACCGTCAATGGAACGACAAACTGTCTGTCCACGTTGTCATTTGGTAAAACAACAATTCAATCAGTGGTCATTTGGTATTTTCCCACTTTGCTTAAACCTTATGATACATCATTTTTACCATAATTAATCAAATTTTAGTCAGTTTAAGCATAGAAACATAACAAAAACTTGCCCAAGTCAAATAATTAATCAAAACTTAGAAAATTAGAAGCAAGAAAGGAGAAAAAGGTTGATAACCCTAGTTTAAGAACGTATCAAGGTTCGAGTAGTTCCATCCCCAAAATCTGAGTATTTCTCTGTGAAATTCATCACTAGGTATATGGGATTTAACTAGTGAGTTCCTTTCACCTATTGGGTTCCTAGTTTTCAGTTTGATTCCTGATTCCCATATTATGATTAAACCTAGGCTTTCTAGAACTTTGATAGAACTTCATGAAATTATTAAATATATGTTCCAAATCACATTGTTAAGTTATTATTCAGTATGTCACATGATTTTCAGAATCCTAGATTTATATTTCTTTATTTATTGAATTACATATGCTAGGTAAGATATTTTAGTTACTAAGTTATATATGCCTCCATTTGGAATGCACCATTATCAGATCAAATGTTGCATTCCCATTTTTCATGTTCAATTTTGAGGTTTTTGAGTATTTAAAGAAATTCAAGCATAATGAGTTAACTACATAAATCAATTGGAGTAGCATAATACTGAGTTAGACTAGGGTTTAGCATACCCAAGTAGTCCCAGAACTACTAGCCAAGTAGGTTGTAAGTGCCCTCTATAGGCATCAATTTAGTGATCACGCCAACATGCCTTTATACCTCTAGAGGGTATGGGGCTTATACATCAGACTCCACGTTTAGGTTATGTGGTTATATTATTGGTTATTAGTATCTTCCATAGTTTTGTAACAACCCTAAAAATTGATATGCTAAGTAATGCTTAAGGTGTCTCGAATGCCTATGATTAGACTAGGTTCACACGGATTGATGCGCGTAGAACCAAGCCTCTTAACCCTTGTGAAAGCCAAGCCAAATAACTTGGAAAGTTAGTTGAGCTAAGAAAGGTCGGTTCCATCCATATAGGGATCCAAATAGTAAGATTTACCCTAATGAGTCTTTAGCAGATGTAAAAAGGGAAAATCTTTAGTTTGGAGGGTCTAGGGGTAAAATAGTCTTTTTCCAAGAAATGGATAATATAGTTATTACCCTAAATATGAAATTAATTATTAAATTAATAAGGTGAAGGGAATTTTGGGGTGAGAGGGCCAAAAATTGGCATTTGAGTGAAGTCATGTTCCACTCGGGTTCGAACCTAGGTGGAAGCAATCATTTAAATTGTTTTATTTAAATTGATACATTAATTTAATTAATTAATCATTATTACCTGATTAAAGAAAAAGGAAAAAGCAAATTTTTTTAAAGGATTGAAAGAGTCCTAGTGTGACTAAGTCTTTAGCTAAGCCTAAACCACCTTTCACGTTTAACTCTCTCTCTCTCACACGTCAAAACCTCTCTTTCTTTTCACGTTCTCTCTGCCAAAATACAAGAACTGACCAGCAACTAAAAGTTCTTTACACTTGAATAACATTTACGTTAAAAATATAATTAAAACATATCCAAATAGTTTAGGCAAAGGGAGGGTTTTTCCGTCGAAGTTTGGTGTTGAAGCTTGGATTTGGACGTGAGTTGGAGGAGGTATTTTGGCAGCAAGTTCAAGGTTTGAACGTAAAAATAAGGTATTGTTTTCTTACCCTTGGTGCCTTTCCCAAGAGACCCTTAGGACTCAGATGAATCTATTCCGGAAACTAGAGTTGTTCCCCGTTGGATGTCCCTGTCACTAGCTCCTATCTATGGTTGTAGGTTGGTATGTCTGCTGGTATATATTAGGCATGTAATGTGTTTTTGTGATTAATATGTTCATGAGTGTGTGTTTTGAATCGTACGAATCATAACCTATGTTTTCCGAAAATATGTGTTTATGTGTATCCGTGACTTTGAACACGGATTATAGCATGAAAATGACTTGTTTTGTCATTGTATTTCACGTGAACAAACTTGCATAAATCGTGATGTTCATACAAAGTATAATGTGGGTGATTTGAGTGGACAATATTAGCTAAATTAATCCATGAAAATAGACCCAAAGATGTACTACATGATCCATGAATTATCCTAAAAACTGAAGTGTAATTTTGATGAAAAGGATGCTTAAAAATGTACATAACATCCAGCTATATGTTGATGTGTTTCAGTCAAGCTAAGTGGTTTAGTATGTTATGAATAATTAAATAAAATAAGTGAGGTCATTGAGAATCGAACCCGTGACCTCACCATGTTAAAAGTCATAGAGATAATGTAAGTTAAAAAGAATGGGCAAGGGGGAACAGAACCGGTGACCTCGTCCGAAAAAATGAAGTAAAAAAAAAGAAATGAGAGGAGTGGGATTCGAACCCACCTCCTCTTAGTCAAATTTTAGGAAAAATTTAAAAGAAAAATAAAAGGTTGAGGCGTGTGGGAATGGAACCCACGACCTCTAGGTAGTATGAAGGGAATATATAGAGAAAAATAAAAGAGGGGCTGTGGGGGATCGAGCACACACCCTCTCGGACAAGAAGGAAAGGAATTTGAGAAAAGAAAATAAAAGGAATGAGGTTGTGGGGGTTCTATCTCACATCCTCTAGGCTCGAATGAATGAACAATCAAGAGAGAAATTAAGGAAATATAAAAGGAAGGCGTTCGGGGTGGATCTAGGGTCTCCAAGCCGAGTTGATCAAATTAAAATGAAATAAAATGCATCCACTAAGGATTGAACTTGGGTCCCTTGGCTGCATGTGTAAAATGCATAAGTCATACATAACATATACTTAGATTGTCATGAAACACTTAGTCAAGTATTAGTAACCTAAGGGTAAGAACATGTGTAAATGGTAAGATTATTAAATGAACATTCACATAATGAGGTGAATAATTACATTATACTATGATGCTAATGAAAATAATGACAACATGATAAGAGTATAAGATGAATGCATAAGAGAGTTAGGAGAAAAATAAAGGAGAAAAATAAATGTGGTGTGTGGGGATTGAACCCAAAACCTCTTGAATAGATGAGAGAGTTAGGAGAAAAATAAAGGAGAAAAATAAATGTGTTGAGTGGGGATTGAACCCAAAACCTCTAGGATAGGTGAGAGACTTAAGAGACAAATTAAAAGAAAAATAATGAGCTTGTGGGGGATTGAACCCACAACCTCCTTGCCTTAAAATGAAAAAGGAGAGGAGAACAAGAAAAAAATATTATGGGGTTGATGTGAATCGAACTAGGGTCTCCCAAATCTGAAAAATGCAATTCTCAAGTTTAAAATAATATTAAGTATTTTTCAAGGGATTCAAAATCAGGCTCTCTTTCCCAATTCTGTATTGACACATAAGTCATACGTAATTAAATATTTAATGAATGCTGCCTCTAACGATAGAAATCAATACCTTGGCATTTAGCTAAGATGCATACTTTTTGTACCACATAATCTTGGGTAGGCATGAATAACTTTGACAAACTATGAATGAAGCCTCATGGCTTGTATGTGTGGAATCATAAGTCTAATATACATTTAAAATTAAGTGAGACTAAAGTCTATGTGATAAAATGATATAACCCTAGAAGGGTTAGGTAAGAGTGTGAAACATACTAAAAGGCCAAGTGCATTGGCATATGATGAAATGAACATTCACGTGAAGGGATGAGTAATTATGAAAAGCAAATGTGTCAAAGTTAATGAATGAGGGGAAAATATGATAAGAGGCTAATGGGAAAGATGAGATCAATCTCAAATGAGCCTAAGTAAATGTTACCAAAACGTACACACCTATGAGAGTGTAAAGCTAATGAAGAGACCAGTCTCTATGAACACTCTAACGAAAGTATTGAAGTTAATTCATACTTAATCCAAATGATTAGATTAGAAATAATCTAATGAGATATGATATCCTCATGCTAGAAGTAAACTTCCATGATGTATGAGTTAAATGTAATGTAACTTTACGCTGAGAACCGATAGACTAGCTATGAGCGGTGATCTCTTATTCGGGAACGGCAGAGGTTCACGTAACTCTCATGAGATGATACTATCCGGAATGCCGGGTATGGGTCTCCTTATGTCTCCTAGCCTTTTAACCTATACTTCCAATATAGGGATTTAGCAGGGTTAAATTCCCTATATACGCAAGCATGTTTTGGATCACTTTGGCAGGTGATTCCACCTCTTTTAGGTG
This sequence comes from Solanum corneliomulleri, assembly GCA_027704805.1. Taxonomy (NCBI): domain Eukaryota; kingdom Viridiplantae; phylum Streptophyta; class Magnoliopsida; order Solanales; family Solanaceae; genus Solanum; species Solanum corneliomulleri. The sequence goes on along the minus strand of JAKWIY010003063.1, from coordinate 11,894,948 downwards.
TGGGCATTACAGACTAGATTTCGTGATGCTCACATGATCTATGTCGGTTAAGGTTAAAGTTCCCAAAGAAAGAATGAGGCAAGCCTCAAAGAATACACATAATGAAATGAATGATACCAAAGGTGTTAGAATAGAATAATCAAGAGGTGAGCTAAACATAAGTAATGACGCTAGGTTATTCTTGGTCATTGCACAACAAACCCGATGAGAGTCTTAAACTGCATCCTAGGTATGACTTGTGTTTGCACTAGTATATAAAAGAATGAAAATGAAATATGTTTGAATAAATGAAGCAGAATCTGTGTTTTCTATAGAAGTCTCCCTAGTTGATATCCCATATGTTGAGACCTCATTTTTGGAAGGCCTAATGTCATGTCCGTGATTCCAAGGTCTCATGGCATATGAAAGAATGATATGAACTATGTGATATGATATGTGTAATATGGTATGTGCTGTTTGCAAAATGATACGTATGATGATACATGTTACTCTCTTGGCATGACTTTCCTAATCCAATTTGGCAAGTCCACTAACTTTCCTAATCAAAATTGGGCATGTCCACTAACTTTTCTAATCCAAATTTAGAAAGTCAATTGACTGGACTTTCCATGAATCATGTTGTTAGGAAAGACCTATTCTTACTCATGCATGTCCTTGGTGTATGCTTGCATATATCCATAATTAGTACAAGTGTGTACTAATACCATACAACTCTATATTTTTAGGTGCAGGCACACGTGGACGTTAAAGCTTACAGGTAGACGCTGAAGCTATCCGGACGTGGAGCATTCATTTGGACTTAGTAGGCCCTCATGTATTAAAGGACGCTTGCCCATTTTATTCTAGCTTAGATATACAATTTAGCTAGTGGAGTATGTTCCTCTAGCATTTCTTTCCTATTTTTATTTCAGACATTGTATTGGTACCATTTTGGCAAATATATATTTAATGCAACATTTTACTATTTCTTTCATTTGATGATATTAATGTTAGATGGTTGATGATAAACATATATAAGTTTAAGTAGAATGACTTACATGCATGTTATGAAACAAAAATTTCTAATTTTCTGCTAAAATTAACCTAGATGAAGTAACGATGACGTATGTAGGCTTGTCTGCGACCTCTGTGAGGTCAACGGCGTCGATCTTGTATGGGGTCTAGACTCCGGTCATGACAAAGTTGGTATCATAGCACTATATTAAATTCCGAGGATAATAAGATCATATCAACCAAATTGAGTAGTTTTTAAGTCATAGTAGTGAAGTGCACCACTATCATGAATTAGAGACTATATGGTTCGTAAGAAAATTCCCTTCTTCTTATATTATCGTACCTTTTCCTAATATCTGATTTCTTGATGTTATGAGTGTGTCAAACATCATTCCTTGTTGCTTTAAGAAAATGAATAGTAGGAGAACCATTGGTCAGAGGAGAGGAGGAGCAGCTATTGGGGACAATCAGGTCCCACCCCAGGCTCTAGCTAAAGGAGTAGCTATGCCGGTTAACCAAGCGGAGTTGACTGATGCGGAGGTGAGGGCATCTCTGGCCTAGATGGCACAAGATATCACTATGCAGGCCCAAGCCATGACTACCCAGGTCAACCGGTAAAATGTTAAGATAGAGAAACACAGGAACATAGCATAGCTGATAGGTTACGAGACTTCATGAGGATAAATCCTTCAATTTTTACCGGGTCCAAGACTTCAGAGGATCCCCAGGAGTTCATGGATTAGTTACACCAGATTTTTGTGGCCTTGGGGCCCACACATACTGAGAATGCTGAGCTGGCTTCCTATTAGCTCAAGGATGTTACACAGACTTTAGTGCAAGATGTGGTAGGATAACAGAGCATTGAGCGGATTTTCGGTCACTTAGGAGCTGTTTAAGACAGCCTTCCTGGAGAGATTCTTCCCTAGGGAGATGATGACATTCTTAGGTACCAGGGTAGGCTGTGTTTACAAGATGTGGATGATTTGCGGAGCAGTATCATTGTAGAGACCATGGTTCAAGATATTCCATAAATTCAGGTTCCACCAAGATGCATCATGATCTTAAGTAGATATATTGGTGGGATGGCATGAAGAAGGACATTGTAGAATATGTGGCCAAGAGTCCTCATTCTGAACATCTTAAGTCTGACGGTCTTACTTAGATTATTAAGGTTCTGACAGGGAAATGGAAGGACATTAATATGGACTTCGTGGTTGGTCTTCCGAAGACTAGGAGACAACATGACTACATATGGGTTATTATGGATAGGATGACTAAGTCTGCCCACATTATAGCTGTGAAGTCTACTTAAAGAGCTGAGGATTATGAGAGACTCTACATTGATAAGATATTGAGATGACATGGGATTCCTTTGTATAATATTTTTGATAGAGGAGCTCAATTCACTTCACACTTCTGGAGATCCTTCGAAAAGAGCTAAGGCACAGTGAATCTTAGTACTGCCTTTCATCCTCAGGCTGATGGGAAGGCGGAGCGCACAATTCAGACATTGGAGGATATGTTTAGGTCATGTGTGATTGACTTCAGGGGTAGCTGGGATGACCATCTGACCTTGATAGAGTTCTTGTATAATAATAGCTATCACTCCAGCATTGGGATGGCACTGTTTGAGGAGTTGTATGGCTGAAGATGTAGGTCTCCAGTTGGGTGGTTTGAGGACGGAGAGTCATCCATTATTGGTTCAGATATCATTCATGAGGCCTTAGAAAAGGTCAGAGTGATTAGAGACATGTCGGTTATTGCTTACAGTCGGCAGCAGTCTTATGTAGACAACAGAAAAGGACCCATAGAGTTTGATGTTGGTGACCAGGTCTATTTGAAAATATCACCTATGAAGGGTGTGATGAGGTTTGGCAGGAAAAGGAAGTTGAGTCTGAGGTATGCTGGGCCATATGAGATCCTACAGCGTGTGGGTGAAGTGGCCTATGAGTTGGAATTGCATGCGGAGCTAGCTTCTATTCATCGAGTCTTTCATGTCTCTATGTTAAAGAAGTGGCCTAGGTGATCCAACATTGATTCTACCTATTGAAGGTTGGGGGGTCAATCAAGACTTGTCCTATGAGGAGGCACCTATTGAGATTTTAGATAGACAGGTCAAGCGGCTAAGAAACAAGGAGATTGCCATAGTCAAGGTATTATGGAGGAATCATCTTTTTGAGGGTGCTATATGGGAGACCGAGGCCGATATGAGATCCCTCTACCCTCATCCTGTCAGCTGTTAAGGTTAGACTTCCTACTCTTAAGTCTATGTTTCCTTATATCTTCATTCGTTGTTGCTATTTCTTGATTGTGTATAGTAACTATGTTATGATATGACTGGCATTATGCTAGATACTTAGTAGTGTAATTCGGGGACGAATGTTGCTAAGGGGGGATAATGTAACAATCCTAAAAATTGATATGCTAAGTAATGCTTAATGTGTCTAGAATGCCTACGATTAGACCGTGTTCACACTGATTGATACGTGCAGAACCAGACCTCTAAACCCTTGTGACAGCCAATCCAACTAACTTGGGGAGTTAGTTGAGCTAGGAAAGGTTGGGTCCAGCCATGTAAGGCTCCCCAATATGATGATTTACACGAATGAGTCTTTACGGGATTTAAAAGGAGAAATCTTAAGTTTGGAGGGTCTAAAGATAAAATAGTCTTTTTCCATGATAAGGGTAGTATTGTATTTTCCCTAAATATGTAATTAATTATTTAATTAATATGTTGGTGGGGCATTTTAGGGAGAGAGGGCCAAAAATTGTCCTTTGAGTGAAGTCTTGCTCCACCCAGGTTCGAACATAGGTGGAAGCAATTATTTAAATTGTTTTAATTAAATTAGTAAATTAATTTAAATAATTAATAATTATTAGATGATTTAAGAAAAACGAAAAATAAGATTTTTTTAAGGTTTGAAAGAGTCCTAGTTTGACTATGTCTTTACTTAACCCTAAACCACCTTTCACGTTTAACTCTCTCTCTCTATCACGTCAAAACATCTCTTTCTTTTCACGTTTGCTCTGCCAAAATACATGAACTGACCAGCAACTAAAAGTTCTTCACACTTTAAGAACATTGACGTTATAAATATAATCAAAACATATCCAAATAGGTTAGGCAACTGGAGGGTTTTTCAATCGAAGTTTGGTATAGAAGCTTGCATTTGGACGTGAGTTGGAGGAGGTCTTTGGGTAGAAAGTTCAGGGTTTGAACGTCAAAATAAGGTATGGGTTCTCTTACTCTTGGTCCCTTTACAAATATACCCTTAGGACTTAGATGAATCTATTCCGGAAACAAGGGTTGTTCCCCATTGCATATCCCTGTGACTAGTTCCTATCGACGGTTGTAGGTTTGTATGTCTGCTAGTAGATATTAGGCATGTAATGTGTTTTCTCGATGAATATGTTCATGAATGTGTGTTTGGAATCGTACGAATGATAACCTATGTTTTTTGAAAATATGTGTATGTGTCTGCAATGTGAAGTCGTGACTTGAACACGAATTGAAGCATAAAAATGACTTGTATTATTGTTGTATTTCACGTGCACAAAATTGGATAAATCTTTATGTTCATATGAAGTATAATGTGGATGATTCGAGTGGAAACTATTAGCTAAGTGAATCCATGAAAATGCACCCAAAGATGTACTACATAATCCATGAATTACCCTAAGAACTAACGTGTAATGTTAATGAAAAGGATGCTGAAAACATACATAATTTACAGATATATGTTGATGAGTTTCGGTCAAGCTAAGTGGTTTAGTATGTTATGAATAATTAATTAAAATAAGGGAGGTCATTGAGGATCAAACCCGTGACTTCACAATGCTAAAAGTCCTAGTGATAATGTAAGTTGAAAAGAATATGGCAAGGGGAAACTGAACTAGTGACCTCAACTAAAATTGATGTACAAAAAAATGAAATGAGAGGAGTGGGATTTGAACCCACCACCTCTCGATGTGATTAACCAAAAAGTTAAAAGAAAAATAAAAGGTTGAGGCGTGTGGGAATCGAACCCATGACCTCTAGGAAGAATGAAGGGAATTTTAGGAGAAAAGTTAAAGTGGGGTTGTGGGGGTTCGAACCTACACCGTCTCGGCCAAGGAGGAGAGGAATTTAAGAAAATAAAATAAAAGTAAATTAGGTTGTGGGGGTTGGATCCCACATCCTCTAAGTTCCAATGAATGAAAAATGAAGATAGAAATTAAGGGAAAATAAAAGGAAGGTGTTGGGGACCGATCTTGGGTCCGTAAGCCGTGTGGATCAAATTAACATGAAATGAAATGCATCCACCAAGGATTTAACTTGGGTCCCTTGGCTGCATGTGTAAAATGCATAAGTCTTACATAACATATACTTAGATTGTTCATGAAACACTTAGTCAAGTATTAGTAACCCGAATTGGGTAAGAATATGTGTAAATGGTAAAATTATTAAATGAACATTCACATAATGAGGTGAGTAATTATATTATACTATGATGCTAACGAAAATAATGACAACATGATAAGAGTCTAAGTTGAATGCATAAGAGAGTTAGGAGAAAAATAAATGTGGTGAGTGGGGATTGAACCCATAACCTCTTGAATAGATGAGAGAGTTAGGAAAAAAATAAATTTGGTGAGTGGGGATTGAACCACAACCTCTTCGATAGGTGAGAAAGTTAAGAGATAAATTAAAAGAAAAATAATGATCTTGTGGTGGAATGAACCCACCAACTCCTTGCCTTAAAACAAAAAAGGAGAGGAGGACAAGAAAGAAATATTATGGGGTTGATGGGAATCAAACTAGGGTCTCCCAAATCTGAAAAATGCAATTATCAAGTTTAAAAAAAGATTAAGTGTTGTTAAAGAGATTCTAAATCGGGTTCCTCTGCCCAATTCCGTATAGACACATAAGTCATACGTAAATAAATATTTAATGAATGCTGCCTCTAGAGATCGAAATCAATACCTTGGCATATCTACAAGACGCATAAGTCTTGTACCACATAATCATGGGTAAGCATGAATCACTTAGACAAACTATGAATGAAGCCTCATGGCTTGTATGTGTTGACTCCTAAGTCTAGCATATGTTTAGAAGTAAGTGAGCCTAAGATGTATGTGATAAAATGATGTAACCCTAGAAGGGATAAGTAAGAGTGTGAAACACACTAAATGGCCAAGTGCATTGGCATATGATGAAATAACCATTCACATGAAGAGGTGAGTAATTATGAAAATCAAATGTGGTAAAGTTAATGAATGAGGTGAAAATATGATAAGAGGCTAATGGGAAAGATGATAGCAATCTCAAATGATCCTAAGTAAATGTTACCAAAATGTACTCACCTATGAGAGTGTAAAGCCAATGAAGAGACCAGAATATATGAACACTCTAATGAAAGTATTGAAGTTAATGTATACATAATACTAATGATGAGTTGAGAAATCATCTAATGAGCTATGATGTCCTCATGCTAGAAGCCATCTTCAATGATGTATGAGTTGAAATAAATGGAACTTTATACTGAGCACCGATAGGCTAGCTTTGAGCGGTGATGCCTTCCTTCGAGAAGGGCGGAGGTTCACGTAAATCTCATGAGATGCGATTGTCCGGCATGTCGGGTATGGTTCTCCTTATATATCCTAGCCTTTGAACCTATACTACCAATATAGGGATCTAGGAGGTTCAATTCCCTATATACTCTAGCATGTTTTTGCTCTTTGGCTAGCGATTCCACCTCTTTTCCATGTGGGGATTACACACTAGATTTCATGTTGCTCACATGATCTATGTTGGTTAAGGTTAAAGTTCCCAAAGAAAGAAAGTGGCCAACCTCAAAGAATATACATAATGAAATGAACGATACCAAAGGTGTTAGGATTAGATAATCAAGAGGTGAGCTAGACTTAAGTAATGACACTAGGTTATTCTTGGTCATTGCACAGTGAACCCGATAAGAGTCTTAAACTACATCCTAGGTATGACTTGTATTTGCACTAGTATATGAAAGAATGAAAATGAAGTACGTATGAATGAATGAAGCAGAATCTGTGTTTGCTAAAGAAGGCTCCCTAGTTGAGGTCCCATATGTTGAGCCTTTATTTTGGGAAGCCCTAATGTCAGGTCCATGATTTCAAGGTCTCATGGTATATGAAAGAATTATATTAACTATGTGATATGATATATGTAATATGTTATGTGTTGCTTGCAAAATAATACATATTATGATGCACGTTACTCTCGTGGCATGACTTTCCTAATATAATTTGGCAAGTCCAATGACTTTACTAATCTAAATTTGGCAGTTCCACTTACTTTCCTGGTCCTAATTTGGCAAGTCTACTGACTTGACTTTCCATAAATCGTGTTGTTATAAAAGAGCTATTCTTACTCATGGATGTCCTTGGTATGTGCTTGCATATACCATACTTAGTACAAGTGTGTACTTATCACATAAAACTCTATATGTTTAGGTGCAGGCAAAGGTGGACGTTAGAGCTAACAGGTCGACGCTGAAGCCATCATTCATTAAAGGACGCTTGCCCATTTTACTCTAGCTCAGTTATAGGATTTAGCTAGTGGAGTATATTCCACTAGAGTTTCTTTCCCGTTTTTACAATAGACATTGTATTGGTGCCATTTTGGCAAGTATACATTTAATGCAGCATTGTACGATTTCTTTCATTTGATGATCTTAATGTTAGATGGTTGATGGAAACCTTTTATACGCTTAATTAGAATAACTTACACGCATGTTAGGAAACAAAAATTCTAAATTTTCTACAAAAATTAACCTAGATGAAGTAACGATGACGTATGTAGGCTTGTCTGCGACCTCTTAGAGGTCAACGACACCGGTCTTGTCTTGGGTCTAGACTCCGGTCGTGAGAAGTTCAACCAGACTCTCTTGCATTCACCATTTATCAGTATATCCAACATTCACTTTACGTATGTTATAAATTGGTCATTGCATTCAGTTAGCTCAGAAGTTTAGTATATCATCTTCAGATCATTATACTTGCTTTTGTGCTTGTTCAGTTATGTTTAATTTCAGCTTTGTTCTATCCTACATGTCCAGTACCTTTAAAGTACTGACGTATACATGTGCTACATCTTCTCGTAATGTAGGTTTAGTTCTCAACATCCAAATCATGCATAGATACATTTCCCGATCTCTAGTTCAGCAGATTCAGTAGTGAGTCCTCATTCTCCGAGGACAATAATCATGAGTTTATATTAGTCTCTTAGTCATTTAGTTTCAGTTTTTGCTAGATTTAGCTTGGTCTTGTCCCAATATTTCTAGTCCACTTTTGAGGCTATTTTCACACATAGTTAGTTTCACTTTAATAGTGAGTTAGTATTTTATTTGTATTAAACTCATCAGCTTTCATATATCTGAGTTATAGCATATGGTTATTCCCCATCTTTGCATTTTTAGTATAATTTAGATTCTGCAATAGTTTATATTCTTCAGTATGCTCATGATCATGCCAGCAGGGTTAGCATGGATCACTTGTGATCCTATGTCCCCTGTACGTATCTTGGTGGTGGTCTCGGGGAGTTACAATATGTGTGGCTTTGATGAGACTTCTTGAATTCTCATATTCCATCTAGAGACACAAGAATGCTCTAACTTCTACGATGTACTTGCGGGTCGTTAAAAAATCTCAAAACCTCTTCTTTTGAGAGCTTCCATAATAGAAAGAAAGAGTTTAACTTTATTTGAGTATGTCTATACACCCACCAAAGTCATTTCTTTTATTTATAACCTCTTTTTAGATGTATTTATATGTCTATATACCTAACAAAGTTATTAAAACTGCTTGTTGACTCGAAAAACGTACTATTAAAATTAATACACTTTTTCATTTTGTTGATGATGTTATCATTCACATTCATAACTATCTTATTATTTTATGATTCGGAGAATTGAGGATGCCGACCATAGGTTCCTAGCCGGCAAGATAAAAGCGTATTCACTAATTCAGGTATTTTGATTTAAAAAATTCAAACTTCAAGAAGTTTCTTAGCAGTAATTTTCACATAATTAATTTGAATTTTTTCTTTGACTGAATCTATTAACTTCAGTCTTAATTCACCAATTTGTTAACACATTCATTATATATTAAAAAATATTACTGTTGAATTGTGCAACATAAAAAGTTGACAAAAATTCTTATTTTATCATACATACGGTTCAAGTCCTAAATCATTAAAAATAAAGTTGTCCCCCTTTCATAGTCGACACATAAAATCTCAAAAGCCCTCTCTTTTGAGAGCTTCAATAGTAGCAAGAAAGAGCTTTACTTCACGTGAGTATGTCTATATTCCCTACAAGTCTACTTCTTTCATTTCTTTTCCTCCTTTTAGATGCATTTATATGTCTATATTCCTAATAGTGCCATAACTACTACATGTTGACTCGAAGTTTATTCAATTAAATTCAATACACTTTTTCATTTTGTTTACGATTTAATCGTTAACTTTCTTAATTATGTTATTATTTAGGATTTGGAGATTCCAGGATGTCGACCATCCATACCCATACGGCAAGTAAAAGTGTATTCACTAATTCGGGTAGTCCTATTCAAAAAATTCAAACTTTGAGGAGTGTCTTAACAGTAATTTTCACATAATTAATTCAAATATTTTCTTTAACTGAATCTAATAACTCTAGTCTTAATTCGTTAATTTGTTAAATTTATTCATTATATATGTAAAAAAATTGACACAATTTGTCATGCCTTAAGATACCCCCGAGACGTGGACATGGAACCTAGGACCACAAGTAATCCCAAGCTAACCCTTCTGGCATGATCATGAACATACTAAAGATAATAAATTGTTGATAAAGCTAACTCATAAGTTATAATGAAAAGATGGGGAATACCCAATATTTTAAAACTGATATAATATGAAAACTGATGAGTTTAATACAATGAAGTTACTAAATCAACACAAAGCTGAAACTAACTATGTCTGAAATAAGCCTCTAAACTGGACTAGAAATACTGGGACAAGCCCCAAGCTAAATCTAGCAAAAACTTAAACTAAATGACTAAAAGGAAACCGAAATGAACTCATAACTATTCTCCTCGAAGAATGAGGACTCACCACTGAATCTGCTGAATTGGAGATTTGAAATCGATCTATGGGTGATCTGGATGCTGAGAACTTGAACCTACATCACGAGCAGATGTAGCGCATGTATGCGTCAGTACTTGAAAGGTAATGAGCATGTAAGATAGAGTAAAGTGAAATAAAACATAATTGAACAAGTATAAAAGCAACTATAATAATCTGACATGATAAACTGAATTTTAAGCTAACTGGATGCATTGACCAATTTATAACATGCTAAAACTGAATACTGAATATACTAATAAATAGATAATGCAGAGAGTCTGACTGATCTGTAGGAGCTACAAATAACTGATAATAAAACCACATGAGCTAAATGTGGAGTCCGATGTATACGCCCCATCGAGAGGAACCAATATACCCTGCCAAAGGTATAAAGGCATGCTGGCGTGATCAGTAAACTGATTTTCCATATAGGGGACTTACAACCTACTTTGCTAGTAGTTTTGGGACTATTGGGTACGCTAAATCCTAGTCCAACTCGGTATTATCCTACTCCCATAGATTTTCTATAAATTTCTGGATTATGTCTGAGTTTCTGTAAATACTAGATAGGTCAAAACTGAAAAGCAAAAGGATAATGCAACAATTAATCTGGTAATTATGCATTTATGACTGACGCATGTATATGTGAATTGTCTGAAATATTTGACCTAGCATATGTATTTCAAGATCTAACGAAATACAAAGCAAGGGTTCTAAAATCCATTCGATAATGTGAGTAATGACATGATAATCTTTTTTGGAACATATATTTAATAAATTGATGAAGTTCTATCAAAGTTTTATAAACCCTAGGTCTAAGTATGATACGAGAATCGAGAATCTGACTGAACACTAGGGACCCAATAGGTGAAAGGAACCCAGTAGTGAAATCCCATATACCTGGTGATGAAATCCACGGAAAAATACTTAAGTTTCAGGGCTGGAAATGCTGGAGCTTGTGGAGTTGTTGAACTTTTTCTCCTCTCTTGATTCTAATTTTCTAGGTTTTGATTTAATGAATTGACTTCGATATGCTTTAATGATGTTTCTAGGCTTAAACTGACTAAATTCTGATGATTTAGGGTCAAAATGACGTAACTTAGGGTTTAAACAGAGTGGGAAAGATAAAAAAGATCCCTAGCAAAGTTGATGTCGGACCAAACAACTGCCAGGACTAACGGTCCGTCATCTCATCGACGCCCCGTTGTTGGGTCCGTCAACTAGGGTTGTTCGACAAGTCTTTACTAAAATGGGCATAACTTTTTACTCGAAGGTCCTATTTTAACAAGGTCGATGGCTATGGAAAACAAATTCAATTATATATATCTTGTAGGTCATGAGACACCTAACTCACATTGTGCTAAGAGTTATGACTATTGAACTTGATCCACCTGCATTTCCCCTTAACTGTTTGCAAATTTTCCACTTACTGATCGTGATGGTCATCCGTAGCTCTTGTTAGATAGTGGGTGAAGGGAGTATTGATCGAAGGTCATGGACTACAAACCATTGTCTAACCTACAGAATGTAAATCCGTCCATCGTCCAAGACTTAACAAATTTTTTCTGCGCTTAATTTTTTTTTGGAGTTTCTAATCCCATCGATGAATGTGTGGGACGGACCGTGGGTCAGGCGACGGTCTATCGATGCCACCGTTGGTTGCACCTGTAAATTTTGTCTGTAAAGCTAGTTTTTGGACTGTTTTGGATACATGATGCTACAAAAATTCTTAATTTTATAATAATTACTCTTCAGATCCTGAATCACTATAAATAAAGTTGTCCCCATTTTGATTATCCACACACAATATCTCGAAATCTCTTTCTTTTGAGAGCTTCAATAGTAGCAAGAGAGAACTTTACTTCACGTGAGTATGTCTATATCACCTACAAGGTGACTTCTTTCATTTCCTTTCCTCCTTTAGATGCATTTATATGTCTATATACCTAGCAAAGTCATTAAACCTTTTTGTTGCCTCGAAAAATATTCAATTAAAATCAATACACTTTTTCAGTTTGATGACGATTTTAAGGTTCACTTTCTTAATTATGTTATTATTTAGGGTTCGGAGATTTGAGGATGCCGGTTATAGATTTAAATCCTACAAGTAAAAGTGTATCCATTAATTAGGGTTGTAACAACCATAAAATGAATAGGATAAATACTTAAGGTGTCCCGAATGCTTGCGATTAGACCATGGTTCACACGGATTGATACGCGTAGAAACAAACCTCAGAAATCTTACTACAACCAAGACAACTAACTTTGGGAGTTATTTGAGCTTGGAAAGGTTGGAACCAACAATGTGAAGCTCTCGAAAATGAAGATTTAATCGAAAGAGTCTTTACCTGACTTAAAAGAGAAAATTTTAAGTTTTGAGGGTCCAGGGGTAAAATAGTCTTTTCCAAGCAAAGGAAAATATTGTAATTAACATGAGGAATTAATAAATTATTTAATTAATTAATTTAAAAGAGTAATTAAGGTTGGGGTGACCTGAAGTGACCCATTTTTCGCAAATGGGGTGTCACACGGGTTCGAGCCCCACTAGAAGCATCAAATTAAGGATTTAATTGTTGGTTAAAAATCTGAATTGTTGTAAGGGAATAATAGTCATTTCACATAATATAAATAAATCAGATTTTTTAAATTAAATTAGAACTTACTTTGACTAAATTCAAACCTACACTCCTAATCCTAATAAATCTCTTTTACGTCACTCAACTCTCTTTCACGTCTCTTAACTGTCATTCTCTAACCCTCTACCTAAAAAAAGAAAACTCAAGAACTATTTAACAACAAATTTTCTTCATCTTGAAGAACAAACACAAAAATTCTAGGAAAGCAAGTTAACAAAAAACGTTAGTAAAAAGGGAGGGGTGGTCCATCGAGAATTGGTGAAAGTTTCGGTGTTGGATGTGATTGGAGAGGGTTTTTGATAGCACGGTCGTGTGTGGATTAAACGTCAATAGGTATGGGTTTCCTATCTCTTGGTCTCTTTCCCAAGAGGCCCCTTACGATTCAAGATATTCACACTAAGGTTGTTCCCTCGTTGCATGTCCTTGTCACTAGTTCCTAAATGACTTCGTAGGTTGGGTATTTGGTGCTGGAAGATTTATGCATGTATGATGTTCTTGTATTGAATGAGAGTACGTTTATGTACATGAAATGACGAAAATGACAAGCAATGTATGATGAAAAAAATGATGTGTGTCGGTGGACGTTGACAGTGAACTTTGGCAGTGAATGAGCTCACTGTTAGACGTATGAATTAACAACTTCTTTATGTGTATTTTATGTGTGAAATGGGTATAAAATGTGATGTTCATTTTAATGAAATATGGTTTATTGAATAACATCTTTTAGCCAAATAAACTTATGAAAGATGCGCCTAAATATGTATCAAAACGATTTATGAATGCACCCTTTGAATCATGTGAAAATGTTGATGATAATGAGTTGAAGAGTGACTAAAATTTCCAGCAACTATGCCATATTATTTTAGGCTAAAGCTTAACCAAGAAATGTGGAAATTAATGCATTTTAAAGAGGTGAGGCAACCAGGATTCGGACATGTGACCTCACGCTTTAGCTACTGATTTCTCGACAAGGGAAAAAGAAAATGGGGCTAAGGTGAATCGAACCTTGCAACTGTGAATTCACGAGAAAAGAAAAAAAAATCAAAGAGGTTGTGTGGATTTGATCCCACAACCTCTTGGTTTGGGAAAAAATGGGCAAAGTGATGTTAATGAAAAATAAAAAGGGGTTTTGGGGGTTCGAACCCACAACCCTTCGGCCAATTTAAGAAGTAAATCAAGTAGAGAATTAAAGATATATTATTAATGTTGGGGTTCAATCTAGAGTCCTAATGTCATGGAGATTAAAAGTAAAATCAATGAAAATGCAAATGTTATCCAAGAGATTCGAACTTGAGTTCCCTTGCCCAAAATTCCGTGTTGATACATAAGTCAAACATTAACAAAATATCCAAGAATAACGCCACCTACTTATATCAAAATCAAGATCTTGGCATATATACAAGATACATACGTCTTGTACTACATAATCTTAGGTAAGTAAGAATCACTTAACGAATTATGAATGAAACCCCATGTCTTGAAACTGAGATGGTCTCGCCTTGAAATGTTGGGTATTCTGGCCACACTACTCCCCACGGTTTATAGGCTCATGTGCACTAGCCTATGATGGTGCATGCCACTTTGACTTCTGAAATTGTGGTCGACCTAACACCCTCTTCTATTGACCAGTCTAATTGCCAGTCTTTGCTTTCATGTTTCGTTATTCCTCTGTGTCCCTCAGCTTCTGCTCAACGGCTTCATAAACTCCATAGGACTCTTGAAACCATTGCTCTGATACTAAGTTTGTCATGCCTCGAGCCAACACCCTGGGCAAGACTGACACTTGGTGACCGTTGCTGGTCTCAAGGGAACCTTTGGTCTGGCTTACTTAACTCAGCAAAAGACAATAATCATGCTTATAAGGATTAAAGAACTTAACTTGAGTAAAAAACGTTATTATCTTGAATGCTTCAAAGGTTTAAACATTCAAACTGGCCAAAATTGCAACCAATTCGTTAGCATAAAACTGAAAAGTAAATAATACTAGACTACTAACTTTATACAAAGCCTCTACAATGATTAAGATAGATGTTGGGATAGACCTCGCAACATCCTAATGAACTAAGCTTGAAAGCAATAAAAGGGATGTCCTCTATATGGCAAATAAGGCTCACCAACTGACTATGGAGAGCTTAACTGGATCAACGACATGCTGGATGTTGATCCTCGCTATCTGCTTCCGCATCATGATACTATGCAGACAAACTGCCATCAGTACATTAAATGAACGAGTATGCAAGTTGTAAAGCTAAACAACACATAGGCTTGAAAAGGAGTAAGAATGAACACTTACCTTGACTTTACTAAACTCGTGATCTACTAACTCTTATTCAATATACACATTATAAAAGTAAGTGGAATATAAAGAAATACTGACTGAAAAAATATTGAAAACTCTAAATGTATAGAGGTATACAATAATATCTGAGATGTACATACAATAACTTATTTATTTGAGGATACAATAACTGATGTATACAAAAATATAATAACCGATGCATATGAAAATACATAAATGTTGTGTATGAAAATACAATAACTGATGTATATGAAAATACAATAATATTGTGTATGAAAATATAATAACTGATGTATATGAGAATACAATACTGTTGTGGGAGTTTCTCTAACCGACAACTATCACTTAAGATCTATTGTGATGATACAACATTTCTTGATCCACGCTGCCCGGCCACCCTAACCTTGCTAAAGTATAGGACCTGAACAGCCATCCACTTGTAAATAATGAGAGGGTTCATTAAAAAAGTGTGACATTTTCTACCCATGATGGCTACATGGTTTACATGGAAACTTAATTTATCTGAACTCCCATCCCCAAATCGGTGCTCCATACTACTCCAATATATATATATATACTCGCTCTTATGTTTTTAAAACATGCTAATTCTGTGCTTTGAGATTAATGCTCAAAACATTGATTTTAAAAATCTCTCTTGGAAATAATAGTTTCCTCTTTCTTCTATTAAAACTAGCCATAGGCTCTGTGGAAGCTTCCTTTATTTCTCAAAATTTTTAAACTCTGAGGAAATACTTAGTCCCTCTATAACACTTGAGAACTGAACTAAACTTGATACACTTTGCTGACTCGAAACTTAACTATTAGGGAATACTTATTTCCCTTATAGCTTTTAAGAATTTAACTCAAACTCTTTACTCTTTATTGACTTGAAACTTGATTCTTAAAAACAATGTTAAAAGTGCTTAAATAAGACTCTTGAAAACCTTTCAATAACTATACTAGGACTTACTTCTGAACATTAGACTTGATTTCTTAGCTCTCTTGACTTTGGTCTTAACTTCCCTTGAATGTATTATGGATTCAAGGGTTCGACTTGAGTTCATTGATGATTTATAGGTATTTATAAACCATTTGAAGTGATTAGAATCATTGGAGGATGTTAATGTACCTTGGAAGGACATAAAAGGGCTAAACTACGAAAACTAAATAAAAAACGTCGGGCCGGGTGTACTGATGGCGCGCCGCGCCAGGACTTGGTTGACTAAGGCCAGTTTCTGGCGTACTGCATGTGCACCGCACTTGCCCATACCCAGGTGCGTTTGATGAACTTTTCAACTCGTTTTCTATCTCAAAACTCTCCAAAACTTCCTAGTTCTTTCACTAAATACTGGGAACACTTAGTACTATCAAAATCTAATGAGTTCCACTCAAAATAACTCGAAGAAATAATAATCAAACCAATGATGGCAGCCAACACTCAAATCAACAAGAAACCAAAACTTTCTTTCAAGAACTTCAAGATTTTCATTCATATAGTATTGAATAAAATTGTTGTGTGGGTGAAAGGACCCAACACCGAATGATCTCACATACTTTGATAGGGATCACCCCTGCCGAAATCCACGCAACGTTCTTGGCGTTCTTGGATGAATCTTGGTCTTCTCTTCTCCTCTCTTTTTATCCCAAGCCCTACGCGTTTCAAAACTTGTAATAACTTATTTGGGAATTAGTATTTACCCCTAAATATCCTTAAAACAAATTAGAAACTAATAGGGTGAGAAGTAAACTTTGCCCTTACAAAAATCCGAATTTGGAATTTCACTGCCCAACAACCCAAATTCATGATGTCATATCTCCCTCATACGACCTTGGAATTTAGAAAACTTGGCGTCGTTTGAAAGATCTTCTGGCGATCTTTCCATCCATATAAAGAACTCATCCAAACTTCTCCTGAGCTGGTAGTTATGGCTATTTGAAAATGACCAAACTCACTTTTCAATGCTGGAGTGTATAACAAATTCTTTACCTATTTCCAAAAAGGATTATGCTTGGTTTGTAAGCTTATTCTTAGTTAATCTAGCTATGAGAATTTACGATAAAATGTTGACCCAAATTCTTATTTTTTCATATTGACGGTTGAAATCATGAATCACTATAAATAAATTTCTCCCCGTTTCACTCTCCACACACAAATTCTCAGAAGCTCTTTCTTTTCAGAGCTTCAATAGTAGCAATATAGAGCTTTACTTAACTTGAGTATGTCTATATACCCAAAAAGGTGTTTTCTTTCATTTCTTTTTCTTCTTTTAGATGCATTTATGTCTATATACCAAACAAAGTCATAGAATCACTTGTTGACTTGAAATACATTCAATTAAAAACAATTAACTTTTTCATTTTGTTGTCAATTTTATCGTTCACTTTCTTAATTGTGTTATTATTTTAGGATTCGGAGATTTGAGAATTCTGGCAATTCATTCCCATCCGGCAAGTAAAGGTGTATTCATTAATTCGAGTACTCCGATTTAAAAAATTCAAAGTTCAAGAAGTGTCTTTGCTGTAATTTTTCACATAATTAATTCAAATATTTTTTTTGACGGAATCTAATTACATTAGTGTAAATTCTTCAATTTTGTTAATCTTAATCTTGAATTGAGAAATATAACAGGTTGACCCAAATTTTTAATTTTCATACTAACGATTCAAATACTGAATCACTATAAATAAAGTCGTCCTCCTTAAACTCTCCACACACAAAATCTCATAAGCTCTTTCTTTTGAGAGCTTCAATAGTAGCAAGAAAGAGATTTACTTTACTTTAATATGTCTATATACCATACAAAGTCATTTATTTCATTTATTTTCCTCCTTTGAGATGCATTTATATATTTATATACGTAACAAAGTCATTAAAACTACTTGTTGACTAGAAATACATTTAATTAAAAATAATACAATTTTTCATTTTGTTATTGATTTTATCGTTCACTTTCTTTATTTTTTTATTATTTTAGGATTCAGAGATTTGAAGATGTCGGCCATACATTACCATCCGGTAGGTAAAAGTGTAATTACTAATTAGGTGTCTTAGCCGTAATTTTTACATAATTAATTCGAATATCTTGTTTGACCGAATCTAATAACTTTATTCTTAATTCTGTAATTTTCTTAATGAATTCATTATATATTTTTAAAAATATTAATGTTGAATTGAGAAAAATAAATATTTGACCCAAATTCTTAATTTTGCATACTTACGCTTCAAATCCCGAATCACTATAAATAAAGTTGTTCCCCTTTCACTCTCCACGCAAAAAATTCAAAAGCTCTTTCTTTTGAGAGCATCAATAGTATCAAGAAATATATTTACTTCACTTGAGTTTGTCTATATACCCAACAAAGTTATTTCTTTCATTTGTTTTCCTCCTTTAACATGCATCTATATGTCTATATACTTAACAAAGTCATTTATACTGCTTGTTGACTCGAATTACACTTAACTAAAAACAATACAATATTTCCTTTTTTTGAGAATTTTTTCATTCACTTTCATATATATTATTATTTAGGATTAATGGAGTTGAGGATGCCGACCATTCATTCCCACCCAACAACTAAAAGGGTATTCACTAATTCAGAAACTCCAATTTATATAATTCAAACGTTGAGAAGTTTTTAACTATAACTTTCATAGAATTAATTCAAATATTTTTTGGACCGAATCTAATAAGTTTATCCTGAATTCTTTAATTTTCTCAACCCATCTATTAAATAATAGTAAATTTAAAACTATCGGTCATTAAAACTAAAATACTATATTATGTTATATACAAGATTACGCGATAAGGAACATTAATAATGTAACGGAAAATAAAACTTATTACATCTTATCATTTTTTTAACGATACGGATAATTTATCCTTAATAACACAAGTATAAATTAATGACTTTAAAAATACATACCAAGATCTGTAACATAAGAATTGGTGTTAGTGAATCACTCAACAAGAACCAAGTACACAAATATTTAGTTGATAAAGGTAACTTATCTTATCATTTATACTTAATAACATAAGTATAAATTAATGATTGTAAAATAAATATCAAGATCTATAACATAAGCAATGCAGTCAGTGAGCCACTCAAGCGGAACCAAGTACACATATATTTAGCTGTGAAGAAGAAGAAGAAACGTTTAGACTTTTCGTTATTTTAAAATGAGAGGAAAGCCCTCTTTTTATAGTAATCAAAGGTTAGTCTGCACAAATGTTTATTGTGAGTTATCATAAAGGTTATAACTATTTGAAAAAGTTACAACTTTTCATAAAAGTTGCAACTCTTCATTAAAGCCACAACTTTTCACGAAAGTCGCAACTTTTCATAAAAGATCCAACTCTTCATAAAAGTCACAACAAGTTAATATATATATATATATATATATATATATATATATATATATATATATATATATATATATATATATATATATATATTATTATTATTATTATTATTATTATTATTATTATTATTATTATATTATTATTATTATTATTATTATTAATGTTGAATTGAGCAACATAAAATGTTGACCAAAATTCTTTCATTTCTTTTCCTCCTTTAAGATGCATCTATATGTCAATATACCTAACAAAGTCATTTATATTGCTTATTGACTCGTATTACATTCAATTAAAAAAATTCACTTTTTCCTTTTTTAACGATTTTGTCGTTCACTTTCATAATTATGCTATTATTTTAGGATTCGGAGAGTTGAGGATGCCGGCCATTCATTCCCATCCATCAAGTAAAAGGGTATTCACTAATTCTGAAACTCCAATTTCAAAAATTCAAACTTCGAGAAGTTTTTTAGCTATAACTTTCACATAATAAATCCTAATATATGTTATTTGACCGAATCTAATAACTTTAGTCTAAATTCTTTAATTTTCTTAACACATTCATTAAATATTTTTAATAAAATTAATGTTCAACTGAGCAACATAATATGTTGACCCAAATTCTTAATTTCTTCATATTTACTCTTTAAATCCTAAATCACTATAAATAAAGTCTTCCCAAACACAAAATCTCGAAAGCTCTTTGTTCTGATTTTCCCTCTTTTTAGATGCATTTATGTTAGGATCAAATTCACGCACACACACTAGATGAATGAAGAACACAAGAACTTTCAAGAGAAAGAGATGAGAGATATAGAGAGAGAAAGAGAAAACCCAATATTTCGTGGTAACACCCCGTGAGTAAACTTCCACGGTAGTGAGGTATATTTATATTTACAAATCAGAGTATTTTTGGTTACAGAGAAATAAATAGGAATACCTAAAATAGAGAATAAATAGGAAAGCCTAAAATAGAGAATAAATAGGAAAACCTAAAATTAATCAGGCTCCACTACCTAACAATTCTCCCACTTGGAGACTGACTCAGTCATCCAAAAAATACATTCTCAAAAAAAATTCTCTTCATCATCAACATCTTTACCGCACTGCAACACCTGTAGCAACAACTAAAGAAGACCAACCGAGGTTTTACATAACCTCAGTTTCCCAACATCAACACATTTCGTCAACATGTCTGTCGGGTTCTTTGCACCCTCTTTATTCTCCAAGCACATATCACAATCTTCCACTGCCTTGCGAGTGAAATGGTATCGCCTTCTGATGTGTTTTGTCTTCGAATGATAGACTTGATTTTTCACAAACTATATGACACTCTGGCTATCTGAGTAAAGAATCTTCTTGCTCTGCTTCTTGCCCATTTCCTCAAGATAATCTGCCAGTCATATCATCTCTTTCCCAGCTTCAGCTATTTCCACATACTCAGCTTCAATAGATGAAAGAGAAACACACTTCTGAAGCCTGGACATCCAACTCACTACTGTTCCACCTATAGTGTAAATGTACCCGGATGTAGAGTCACCTTGACTTTGCCAAAACAAGGTGAAATACTGGATGTACCTCTTAGATATCTCAAAATCCACTTCACAGCTTCCCAATGCTCTTTCCCAAGGTTCGCCATGTACCTGCTAACAACTCCCACTGCATGTGCTATATCTGGTCTAGTGCATACCATAACATACATCAAACTACCAACTGCTGAAGCATATAGAACAAGTGCCATGTGATCACGCTCCTCGACAGTCTTGGGTGACTGCTCCTTTGACAATTTAAAGTGATTTGCCAATGGTGTAGTCCTGAGTTTAGCATCATTAACCCTGAATCTGCTCAGCACCTTCTCAATGTACAACTCCTGAGATAGATTTAAAGTTCCAGCAGATCTATCCCGAGAAATCTTCATCCCCAAAATCTGCTTCGCTGGACCCAAATCTTTCATCTCAAACGCTGCAGACAACCTTGTCTTCAGATTGTTAGTCTCCCTCATACTAGATCCTGCAATCAACATATCATCCACATACAAGAGTAGAAAGACATATGAATCAGTGTATTTTTTGAAGTAACAACAAGGATCCTTTTCGGATTTGCAGAATCCACTCTTGATCAAGAAGGAGTCAAATTTCTTATACCACTGCCTTGGTGCTTGCTTTAGTCCAAACAAGCTCCCGGTGAGCTTGCACACCATATGTTCCTTGCCTGGAACCACAAATCCTTCCGGTTGCTGCATATAGATCTCTTTGTCCAAATCTCCATGTAAAAACACTATTTTTACATCCATTTGCTCTAAATGCAAATTCTCCAATGCAACAATACTCAACAGAATTCTAATAGAGGTTAACTTCACAACAGGAGAAAATATTTCAGCATAATCAATACCTTTCTTTTGTGAATATCCTTTTACCACTAAATGAGCTTTGAACCTTCTTTTGCCATCTGGTTCAGTCTTGATTCTGAACACCCACTTGTTCAACAAAGCTCTCTTCCCTGCAGGTAACTCAGTCAATACCCATGTGTCGTTCTTCTCAAGTGACCTCATCTCATCATCCATGGCTTGCTCCCACTTGATCGAATCCTCCACCTGTAGGGCCTCATCAAAAGACTTTGGTTCCCCCTAATCCTTCAGCAATAGATAGTGTAATGAAGTTGAATACCTATCTGGTGCCCTGATAGATCTGGATGATCTCCTTAACACGTGCTCAAGTGTAACTTCCTCCACTTCAGATTCTTCAGTAGGAGTTGGTTGAGTATCTGCTTCGACATCTCTTGGGTTACTCTTTTCCAACTCAACCTCAACTCCCACTTGCTTTGTAATCTCTAGAATCCTCTGCTCTCTGTCCTTGTACAGGACAGACTCATCAAATGTCACGTCACAATGTCTCAGGATCTTTCTGTTCTTGTCATCCCAAAACATGTAACCAAACAAATCAGAACCATAGCCTATGAAGTAACACTTCACAGCCTTGGCATCAAGCTTGTCTCTCTTTTCTGGATCAACATTAACATAAGCAGTGCAACCAAAATATCTCAAGTGTGAGTACTTGAGTTCTTTTTCCTATCCACACCTCCTCTGGAATCTTGAACCCTAAAGGAACTGATGGTCCCCTGTTGATCAAGTATTCAGTTGTGCTCACAGCATCCGCCCAAAGTGTTTTGGGCAGCCCATTGTGTATCCTCATACTCCTTGCACGCTCATTCAATTTTCTGTTCATCCTCTCAGCAATTCCATTATGCATTGCCTTACTAGGAACTGTTCTCATCAATCTGATTCCCTCAGCTGCACAGAATGCCTTAAACTCTGATTTATCATACTCTCCTCTATTGTCAGACCTTACGCATTTGACTTTCAAACCGATCTGATTCTCAACTTCAGCTTTCCACTTCTTGAAAGTTGCAAAACACATCTGACTTATGCTTCAAAAAGTAAACCCATACCTTCCTACTGAAATCATCAATGAAGGTAACATAGAATCTGGATCCTCCAAGTGATGATACTGGAGATGGTCCCCAAACATCTGTATGGACCATTTCCAACCGCACTTTGTTTGGCTCTCTAGGAGTCTTTGTGAAGCTTACACTTTTCAGTTTTCCAATAACACAGCTCTCGCAAAGACCCATATCAACATACTTCAGACCCTCTAATGCTCCTTTTGCAACCAGCATCTTCATTCCTTTAGTACTCAAGTGTCCAAGTCTGTTGTGCCACAGACATGAATCAGAAGCACCTTCAGCAACAGCGGCCATGTTTATACACCCTGCAGTGGTGTACAAGGTTCCAGATTTGGTGCCACGAGCTACTACCATAGCACCTTTCATGATCTTCCACGAACCTTTCCCAAACTCTGCTACATATCCCGTGCTATCCAACTGACCAACAGAGATCAGATTTTTCTTGATCCCAGGAATATATCTAACATCCTCCAATGTCCAGTGGTTTCCCGAGGTGGTATTTATGCAAACATCCCCCTTTCTTTCAATCTCTAAGTCTTTATTTTCAGCAAGATATACTTTTCCAAAATTTCCAGATTTGAAATTTTGGAATAACTCCTTGCTTGGAGACGAATGGAATGATGCACCAGAATCCAAAATCCATGATTCAATCGGGCTGTTCACACTAAGGATTAGAGCATCCCCTATGTCCTCTGCTGAATTTATAGTATCATTGTCATCTCCAAATTTCTGATTCTGTTTCTTCTTTTGCTTTGTACAGCTCGCCAGAAAGTGTCCTTTTTCTCCACAGTTCCAACATGTCACGTTTGATCTATTCAGGGATTTTCCTCGATTCTTTGATTTTGATCGACCATGGTGATTTTGGCCTTTCGTCTTACTTCTCCCCCTTCGATCAACATTGAGAGCACTGCCCGATGAATCTCCAACTTCTCGTTTGCGAATACTTTCGCTATGAACAACATCACGCATTTCATCAAACTTCAGTTTCTCAGATCCACGGGAACTACTAATTGCAGCAACCATAGTATCCCAAGACTCGGGCAAAGATGATATCAAAATCAACGCCTTAATTTCATCTTCAAAATTAATATCCACAGAATTGAGTTGACTCACAATCATATTGAACTCGTTTATATGATCCGAAATGGATCCATTCTCATACATCTGTAAATTGAACAATCTACGAATCAAATATACCTTGTTCATAGCCAATGGTTTTTTATACATGTTTGACAGTGCCTTCAACAGTACGGACGTAGTCTTCTCATTCACGATGTTGAACGCCATGTTTCTTGACTATGTCAACCGGATCAACCCTAAAGCCTGGCGATCCTTGAGTTTCCACTTCTCCTCCGTCATGGATTCCGGCTTCACCGCGGTCAACGGTTCGTGAAGATCTTTCTTGTACAGATAAACTTCTGTGTGTATCTTCCAGAAACTGAAATTGGATCCACCAAACTTCTTGATTCCATGCTTCGAACTATCCATCTTCTGTGATCGTGTTGAATCGCCTTAGCTCTGATACCAGTTGTTAGGATCGAATTCACGCACACACACTAAATGAATGAAGAACACAAGAACTTTCAAGAGAAAGAGATGAGAGATCTAGAGAGAGAAAGAGAAAACCCAATATTTCGTGGTAATACCCCGTGAGTAAATTTCCACGGCGGTGAGGTATATTTATATTAATAAATCAGAGTATTTTTAGTTACAGAGAAATAAATAGGAAAACCTAAAATAGAGAATAAATAGGAAAGCCTAAAATAGAGAATAAATAGGAAAACCTAAAATTAATCAGGCTCCACTACCTAACAATTTATATGTCTATATACCAAACAAAGTCATTAAAACTACTTGTTGACTGGAAATACATTAAATTAAACACAATACACTTTTTCATTTTGTTGACAATTTTATCGTTCACTTTCTTAATTATGTTATTATTTTAGTATTCGGATATTTGAGGATGCCGACCATTCATTCCCTTTCGGAAAGGCAATTCTGTATTATTAATTTGGGTACTCCAATTTAAAAATTTTAAACTTCGAGAAGTGTCTTAGCCGTTATTTTCACATAATTAATTTGAATCTTTTGTTTAACCGAATCTGATAACTTTAGTCTAAATTCTTTAATGTTATAACACATTCATTATATATATATTTTTAAAAATAATGTTGATTTGAGGAACATAAAAAGTTGACCCAAATTCTTATTTTTTCATACTTACGCTTCAAATCCTGAATCGCTATGAGTAAAGTCGTCCCTCTTTTACTTTCCACACAAAATCTCCAAAGTTCTTTCTTTTGAGAGCTTCAATAATAGCAAGAAAGAGATTTACCTCACTGGAATATGTCTATATACCCAACAAAGTCATTTTATTCATTTATTTTCCTCCTTGTAGATGCATTTATATGCATATATATCTAACAAAGTCATTAAAAATGCTTGTTGACCCGAAATAAATTCAATTAAAACAATACACTTTTTCATTTTGTTGATGATTTTATCATTCACTTTATTAATTATGTAATTATTTTATGATTCGTATATTTGAAGATGCCGACCGTACATTCCCATCCAACAAGTAAAAGTGTATTCACAAATTCGGGTACTCCGATTTAAACAATTAAAGCTTCGAGAAATGTCTTCGCCCATACAATTTGAATTATAACTTTAGTCTAAATTCTATATTTTTCTTAACGCATTCATTATATATTTTAAAAAATATTAAAGTTGAATTTACCAACATAAAAAATTGACTCAAATTCTTAATTTTTCCATTCTTTCGCTTCAAATCCTGAATAACTACAAATAAAGTCGTGCCCCTTTCACTCTTCACACATAAAGTCTCAAAAGCTTTTTATTTTGAGAGCTTCAATAGTAGCAAGAAAGAGTTTTATTTCACTTGAGTATGTCGATATACATAAATAAGTCATTTCTTTTTCTCCTTTTAGATGCATTTATATGTTAATATACCTAAAAAAAGGCATTCATACTTCTTGTTGACTCGAATGATAGTAAATTAAAAAAATACAATTTTATTTTTCTTGATGATTTTGTCTTTTACATTCATAATTATGTTATAACTAAGTAATTTACCCGCGCTTTGTGCGGCCATAAATTATCTTTCTAACCTTTTGAACACCTTCCCAATAAAGATTTTATACAGAAAAAAAAAGTAAGGTATTGTAGGTTTTTAGGAAATTTCTAAAGAAATTTAATTATTTGACATTATCAAATGTTTTAAGAATTGTAAATATATAATTATTGTTTAAAAATATCTTAGTATCTATTTTTATATCTTTTACATTATTTAACTTGTTATATGTTATATTGTATAATTATCTTGTTAAAATTGATTAATGTTTTTATGTAGCGACTAAACATCACTTTTTATATATGTTTTTATATATGAAAAATATAGAATCTTATAATTTTATAATTAGAGTAAGTCCTTGTGTAAATAGATTTATTCAAAATTTTCGATGATAAATACTAGTTATAAATAAATTAAGACTATTAAAAAATGTACACTGCAACAACATAAATAATTTTTTTTCGAGACAATCTACTTATCTGAGTTCAAATGTTCACCACTTTTTGTTATTATTAATTTGTTACTCCAACGAAAATTTATAGAAGGAGAAAATTAATTTTGAACAACAACAAATTATATTGTTGACCACTATAGAAGATCATTCGTCATTAAACTGCGAATGACTTTTCCAAATGCTTCATCAATGAAACTTTATGAATTTTTCAAGAATATTTACGTATGATTGTGGCATTATGAAAGCACAAATAGATCAAAATTTTTTATTCTAGACTCATGCTAAAAATATATTCTAGAATATTTTTTTAAAAAAAGATTCTAACTGGATTATTCGAACGCTCGACAATGACTTGGGACATCAATGATAACAAATCTATGTTAATACACATATATTTTGTAGATTAAGATATTAATTTTATTTAGAGTAGGTTTTGTTTCATATTCTTCTAATTAAGCTTAACGAAAGTAATGCAACAAAAATATTTAGAAGAGCCGAATGAAAAAGAAAAAATAGGAAAACATTAAAAGGGCGAGAATCCTTATCATAGTTATATACATACCAAACAAAAAAATAATATAATTGTAAGGAGACAATAAAATAGCGAGGAAAAAGATACACTATAGGGAGTCAACTATGAGATATTCAATGATGATAACACATCAATATAACACAAAATTTCCTCTATTTTGAAATAACATATCTCAAAAAATTGACTAACACTTCAATCAAGTTTCAATCCTTAAAGTATCATAAATCCAATGGTAAAATTTCGTAGAAAGAGAGAACACCATCAAAATTAAAAAATATGGGCGTGCAAAGTCATTGACTCTCAGAGGATTTTCTGAAGAACACAAAATTGCATCTTTGTATCTGAAGGAATAATGTTCTTGATGAAGAAATTTGAGATTTGAAAGGTCTTTATTAATGTACCTTCAACAATTTCAGTAGAGAAAACTTGCTTGATTATTCAATTGACATTTGTTATTTAATCTGTAAAAATAAATACTTCTAACAATAACTTTGCATAAACATAAATAAAATATTTTAAGCATATAATCAAAAAGGACAATTAATAAAATAAACCTAAACTAATGATTGTAAAAACATACCAGGATATACAACATTAGAATGAAAAAGAACAAAAAAAATCGAGTCTGCTAAATACTCAGTGTAGTCCTCAATATATAGACAAAAACGGGTATTGTAGAAAAACTTATTGTGTCATATCAAATAGGTCACAACTCTTTGGAAGAATTACAACACTTGGGAAAGCGCACAACATTTCGTAAAAGTTTCAACTCTTTATAAAAGACGCAACTCTTCATAAAAGTCCTTACTTTTCATAAAAGTTACAACTTTTCATGCAAAAAGTTAAAATGTTTCATCAAAGTTGCAATTTATCATGATAAAATTTACAAATTCTCTTAAAGTTATAACTTTTCATGAAAGAGGAAGGCTAGTTTTGAAAATAAAATAAATTTAAAGAGAATTCTTGCTTGTGGTGGCTCAACATAGGCGGACCTAAGGTTATCTTATATATATATATATATATATATATATACCCGACAGGTAAAATGGTATTCACTAATTCGGGTACTCTAATTTAAAAAATTTAAACTTCAAGAAGTGTCTTACCCGTAATTTTCACATAATTAATTCTATTATTTTGTTGACCTAATTTAGTAACTTTAGTCTAAATTCATTAATTTTTAACACATTCAGTATGTATTTTTAAAAATATTAATGTTGAATTAAGTAACATAAAAAATTGACCCAAATTCTTAATTTTATCATACTTCCTTTTCAAATCTTGAATCACTATAAATATGGTTGTCCCCCTTTCACTCTCCACACATAAAATCTCAAATGCTCTTTCTTTTGAGAGCTTCAATAGTAGCAAGAAAGAGCTTTACTTCACTTGAGTATGAATATATACCCAACAAAGTCATTTCTTTTAACAAAGTCATTTATACTGCTTGCTGACTCGAATTATATTCAATTAAAACAATACACTTTTTCATTTTAATTTTGGACGATTCGATTATTCACTTTGATAATTATGTTATTATTTTAGGACTCCGAGAGTTGAGGATGCCTGCCATTCATTCCTATCTGGCAAGTAAAAGGCTATTCACTAATTAGGTACTCCAATTTAAAAAAATTAAAATTTTGAGAAGTTTCTTAGATATAACTTTCATATAATTAATTCAAATATTTTGTTTGACCGAATCTAATAACTTTAGTCTAAATTCTTTCATTTTTTTAATGCATTTATTAAATATTTTGAAAAATATTAATGTTGAATTGAGCAACATAAAATGTTGACCCAAATTCTTAATTTTTTTCATACTTGCGCTTCAAATCCTGAATCACTATAAATAAATCCCCCCTCCCCCCTTCACTCTTCACACAAAAAATTCAAAAACTTTTTCTTTTGAGAGATTCAATAATAGCAAGAAAGAGCTTTACTTCACTTGACTATGTCTATATACCCAACAAGATGATTCGATTCATTTCTTTTACTCCTTTTGGATGCATTTATATGTGTATATACCAAACAAAATCATTAAAACTTCTTGTTGACTTGAAATACATTAAATTAAAAGAAATTACATTGTTTCATTTTGATGACGATTTTATCATTCACTTTCTTAATTATGTTGTTATTTTAGGTTACAGAGATTTGAGGATGTCGGACATTCATTCCCATCCGACTAGAAAAAGTATATTAATTAATTTGGGTACTCCGATTAAAAAAATTCAATCTTCGAGAAGTGTCTTAGTAGTAACTTTCACATTATTAATTTGCATATTTTGTTTGACTGAATCTCATAAATTTAGCTTAAATTCTTTAATTTTCTTAAAGCATTCATTTTATATTTTTAAAAATATTAATGTTGAATTGAGAAACATAAGAAGTTTACCCAAATTCTTAATTTTGTCATACATACGCTTCAAATCCTGAATAAATGTGAATAAAGTCGGCATCCCCCTTTCACTCTCCACACACAAAAATATGAGAAGCTCTATCTTTTGAGAGCTGCAATAGTAGCAAGAAAGAGATTTACTTCACTTGATTATGTCTATATACCAAAAAAAGTAATTTCTTTCATTTATTTTCCTCCTTTTAGATGCATTTATACGTCTATATACCTAACAAATTCATTAAAACTGCTTGTTGACGAAAAATACATTCAATAAAAAAATAGACTTTTTCATTTTGTTTTCGATTTTATCGTTCACTTTATTAATTATGTTATTATTTTAGGATTACATTTCCATCCAACAAGTAGAAATGTATTCACTAATTCAGGTACTCTAATTTTTCAAAAATTCGAACTTCGAGAAATGTCTTACCAGTAATTTTTACATAATTAATTCGAATATTTTGTTTAATTGAATCAAATAACTTTAGTATTAATTCTTTAGTTTACTTAACACATTCATTACATACTTTTAAAAAATATTAATGTTAAATAGAAAATACAAAAAAGTCTACCCAATTCTTAATTTTGTCGTACTTACACTTCAAATCCTTAATTACTATAAATAAAATTTTCCACCTTTCACTCTCCAGACATAAAATCTCAAAAGCTCTTTCTTTTGACAACCTCAAAAGTAGCAAGAAAGAGTTTTACTTCAATTGAGTATGTCCATATACCCAACAAAGTCATTTAATTCATTTTTTTTCCTCCTCTAAGATGCATTTATGTGTTTATATACCCAACAAAGTCATTTATACTTCTTGTTGGCTCGAATTACAGTCAATTAAAAACAATACATTTTTTTCATTTTTTTACGCTTTTGTCCTTAACTTTAATAAATATGTTATTATTCTACGATTCAGAGAGTTGATGATGTCGGCCATTCATTCCCATCCAACAAGTAAAAGGGTATACACTAATTAAGAAACTCCAATTTAAAAAATTCAAACTTCGAGAAATTTGTTAGCAACAACTTTCATATAATTATTTAAATATTTTTTTGACCGAAATTAATAACTTCTGTCTAAGTTATTTAATTTTCTTAATGCATTAATTAATATTTTAAAAAATAGTAATGTTCAATTAAGCAACATAATATTTTGACCCAAAATTTTAATTTCTTCATACTTACGCTTCAAATCCTAAATCACTATAAATAAGATCTTCCAACACACAAAATCTCAAAAGCTCTTTGTTTTGAGAGCTTCAATAGAAGCAAAAAAAGCTATTCAGTATATTTATAAAGCCAACAAGGTCAGTTTTTTCATTTCTTTTCCGCCTCTTAGATGCATTTATATGTCTATATACCTACCAATGTCATTAAAACTGCTTGTTGACTCGAAATACTTTCAATTAAAAATAATACACTTTTTCATGTTTTCGACGATTTTATCATTCACTTTCTTTATTATTTTTTTATTTTAGGATTTCGAGATTTCAGGATTTCGGCCATACATTTCCATCTTGCAAGTAAAAATGTATTCACCAATTCGGGTACTTTAATTTTAAAATTTCAAACTTAAAGAAAAGTCATAGCGGTAATTTTCACATAATTAATTTTAATATTTTGTTTTACAGAATCTAATAACTTTAGTCTAAATTCATTAATGTTCTTAATACATTCAATATATATTTTAAAAATATTAATGTTGAATAGAGCAACACAAAATGTTGACACAAAATCTTAATTTTGTCATACTTATGCATATAATACTGAATCACTATAAATAAATTCCTCCCAATTTCATTCTTCCGCACACAAAATCTCAAAATCTCTTTCTTTTCACATATTCTATATTAGCAAGAAAGAGCTTTACTTTACTTGAGTATGTTTATATACCCAACAAGGTGACTTCTTTCATTTCTTTTCCTCCTTTTAGATGCATTTATATGTCTATCTACTCAACAAAGTCATTTAAGTTGCTTGTTGACTCAAAATACATTCAATTAAAAACAATACAGTTTTTATTATGTTGACGATGTTATCATTCACTTTCTTAATTATGTTATTATTTTAGTATTAGGAGATTTGAGGATGTCGGTCATACATTCACATGCATCTAGTAAAAGTGTATTCACCAATTGGGGTACTCGAATTTAAAAAATTCAAACTCCTTGAAGTGTCTTAACCATAATTTTCACAAAATAAATTCGAATAATTTGTTTGACCAAATCTAATAACTTTAGTCTAAATTCTTTAGTTTTCTGAATTCATTCATTATATATTTACAAAAATATTATTGCTGAATTGAGCAACATAAAAAGTTGACCCAAATTCCTAATGTTGTCATACTTACGCTTCATATCCTTAATCACTATAAATAAAGTCGTCCCCCTTTCACTCTACACACATAATATCTCAAAAGCTCTTTCTTTTGAGAGCTTCTATAGTAGTGTCGCACTCCGAGCCTACACCTTGAACGTGGCCACACTCGAAGACCATTTTTGGCCCCATGCGAACCGTTGGCCAGTCTTTCTTAACTCAGTGGTAGTCTTAAAAAATAAAGATAAAACTGAAAGAGAATAACTTTATAATAATACTTAGAAAAAATGACAACTCAAGTCTTATCACTTACAAAATAAATGAAAAGCCTAAATAAACTAACTCTATCTGTCTATGAAGTCTCTAATATAAGGACGGATGTTAGGACAGGACCCCCAATCATCGTAGTAGATAAAAACTAAAAATAACAACTTGGAAGAAAGAGTTTTTGATATTCTTAGAGTTTTGGTTTCTTATCTTATTCATAGTTTTCTCAAGTTATGAGCTGTTATAGTAAAGCTCGTTCTTGCTACTATTGAAGCTCTCAAAAGAAAGAGTTTTTGATATTTAATGTGTGGAGAGTGAATGGGGGATGACTTTCTTTATAGTGATTCAGGATTTGAAGGGTAAGTATCACAAATTTTAAGAATTTGGGTCAACTTTTTAGGTTGCTCAAATAAACCTTAATATTTTTTTCAAATATATAATGAATGCGTTAAGAAAATTACAGAATTTAGACTAAACTTCTTACATTCAGTCAAACAAAATATTCAAATTAATTATGTGAAAATTACGGCTAAGACACTTCTCGAAGTTTGAATTTTTTAGATAGGAGTACCCAAATTATTGAATACACTTTTACTTGCCAGATGTAAATGTATGGTCAGCATCCTCAAATCTCTAAATCATAAAATAATAACATAATTAAGAAAGTGAATGATAAAATCGTCAACAAAATGAAAAAGTGTATTATTTTTAATTAATTGAAATTATTTGAAGTCAAGAAGCAGTTTAATGACTTTGTTAGGTATATAGACATATAAATGCATATAAAAAGAGGAAAATAAATTAAAGAAAATGACTTTGTTAGGTATATATACATACTTAAGTGGACTAAAGCTTTTTCTTGCTACTATTGAAGTTCCAAAAAAAATAGTTTCGGAGATTTTGTGTGTGGAGAGTGAAAGGGGGAGGAATTTATTTATATTGATTTAGGATTTGAAGCGTATGTATGAAAGTATTAGGAATTTTTGTCAACATTTAATGTTTCTCAATTCAACATTAATATTTTTAAAAATATTCAATAAATGTATTATGAAAATTTTAGAATTTATATTAAAGTTATTAGATTCGGTCAAAAAAAATATTTGAGTTAAATATATGAATGGTATGGCTATAAAACTTCTTAAAGCTTTTTAAATTGGAGTAACCGAATTAGTGAACACCATTTTAGTTGCCGGATTGGAATGAATGGTCGGCATCCTCAACTATCTGAATCCTAAAATTATAACATAATTTTAATGTGAACGACAAAATCGTCAAAAAAAAGGAAAAAGTGTATTGTTTTTAATTGGCTTTAATTTGTGTCAACAAGGAGTATAAATGACTTTATTAGGTATCTATACATATAAATGCATCTTAAAGGAGGAAAACAAATGAAAGAAATGATTTTGTTGGGTATATAGACATACTCAAGTAAAGTAAAGCTCTTTCATTCTACTTGTAACATCTCGCAACTAGAAACGACTAGAAAAGAGGTTAAATCTGGAAACATTTGTTTTTTGAAAGAACAAGAAAAATCTTGAAAATTGAATAGATTGAAAAAGTGAGTTTTTGGCAATTTTCAAACAGCCATTACTTCTAGCTCAAGAAGAGTTAGGGTCAGTTTTTTATATGATTGGAAAGCCCTTCGAATGATCTTTCAAACACCGCCATGTGTGCAAATTTTCAATATTGTTTGAGTGAAATATGCCTTTGGAAGTTGGTCTATTGGAATAAAGATAGTCCAATCCGGCTTTGGGAAGGGTAAAGCTATCTTTGATAGTCCAATTCGGCTTTGTGAAGGGCAAAGATGTCTTTTACTTACCAAATTATTTCATATAGTTTTTTAGTAATAAATAGGGGTCTAACATTATCCCATTCAGTTCACAGTGTTAGAAAACAAATTAGGGTTTTGAGAGAAGAGAAAAGAAGAGATGAAAAGATGAGAAAAGAGAAAAGAAAGCAAGAACATTCAAGATCGTTGAAGTTCAGCTTGTGGAAATTGTCGGGGGTGATCCCTATCAATGTTTGTGAGATCTTTTTGTGTAGGGTTCTTCCAAAAATGTTAAAGTGGATTGAATGATTTACATTGATATTATTATGAACAATTATCAAATTCTTGATTGAATGGGTTGTAGCATGTTCTAGTTGATTGGATTCAACTATATTACGATTCTAATCTATTGTGTATTGAGAACCTTATTAATTCTAAGTGTTTGGGGGAAAGATCCATGGAAGAGTGGAAGGTATAGAGATGAAAAACGGAGAAGAAGAGTCAAAAGGTTCTCTTGTAAGGTCTTGGGGCTCTGCGCCTTCCATAGCCCCACAAAACAATGTCTTTCCGTAGGGGATTGGGAGACGCACCAGCCAGAGCGCCCCAACTTGGCCTCTGATGTTTGGGGCCAGGCGCCCG
This sequence comes from Solanum corneliomulleri, assembly GCA_027704805.1. Lineage (NCBI taxonomy): Eukaryota > Viridiplantae > Streptophyta > Magnoliopsida > Solanales > Solanaceae > Solanum > Solanum corneliomulleri. Next base: position 11,860,601 of record JAKWIY010003063.1, on the reverse strand, counting down.
ACGCCTCTTAGAGCGCCAAGGTTTCCAATTCACCCATTCATTCCCCATCTTTACATACTAGTTCCTAAATGATGTGCCCACGTTTCCTAATTGATTCAAACACTCTAAGATACTTATAAACATCATGAAATCATCTATAAAAACGAGATCATGAACATTGAATCCGTAATATAACTCAAGAAAAGTTTATGATCAATGCAAAAGAAGTTAAGATTCAAGTCTAAAAGTTACGAAGCAAGTCAAAGTAAGTTTGTAAGGATTTCAAAAGTCTTAACAAACATTATTAACTTTGATTTAAGATTCAATCTACAACTTGAGAAAAGAGTAATGAGTTGAATTTAAATATCAAAAGTTATAAGGGAACTAAGTATTCCCTAAGAGTTAAGTTTCAAGTGAAGAAAAGAGCAAAGAGTGAGTGCATTTCTCAAAATATATAAGGGAAGTATTCCCTAAGAGTCAAATGTATTTTTGCATACAGAGTCTAAAACTATGTTTTAAAAAAAATTTCAATATATTGATCATCTCTTTAAACTGTTTTATAATGAATGAGTTAGTTTTAATGAGTTAATTATTAATGAGTTGAGCAGAGCTAAGTTAAGTGTTCGTTCTAATCAATTTTCGAGCTTAAGTTGGTGTTTAGCATTCCAACTTGCATGATCGCTTATTCAATGTACTGATGCCAGTTGGCCTGCATTGTATTATGATGCAGACACAGGTAATTAGGATTGGCATTTGACGCACCGTTGATCCGGTGAGCAGCTCAAAGTCAGTTGGTGAGCCTCTTTTCATTCCGAAGGACATCTTTATCATTCAAGTTATTATTTTTAGTTTACAATTGTTAGGATGATTAGGGGACCTGTCCCAACATCCCTCCTTATTTTAGACGCTTTATAGACAAATAGAGTTTTTTATTTAGTCCTTTTATTTATTTTGTAAATAATAAGACTTGAGTTGCCATTTTTGTTGAGTATTATTTTAAAGTTATACTCTTTAATTTGTCTCTTTAGTGTTTAAGTCTTTCAATGAGTTAAGAAAGCCAGACAAAGAGTTCATTTTAGGCCATCAATGGTCTTCGAGTACCAGTCAAGTCCATGGTGTAAGCTCGGGGCGTGACAAACTTGGTATCAGAGCAGAAAATTCAAGAGTCCTAGGGAGTCTATGCGTTCTGTTTGTAGAGTCTTAGTCATCAGTGTGAAGTGGGCCATATCTATGATTAGGAGGCTACAACATTTAGGAATTCCTTGTTTCTATCATATTCCCTTATTGCGTTAGAGTTTATCTCTAAAAAGTATCCTTCTAATATGTGCATGTGTGTGTTTTTAGAGATCATGCCTCCATGAAGAGTAGTCACAGGTTTTCTAGCTAGGAGGATAGTCGAGGAAGAAGAGTTGCCAAATTGTCACGACCCAAACAGAGTCGCGAGTGGCACCCACACTTACCCTCCTATGTGAGCAAACCAACCAATACAAAAACCCAACATCTCAATATAATATCAACAAAAGTAATGCGGAAGACTTAAATCTCATTAATGAACATCGATTAAATAACTTCTAAAACTCAATAACTATTATTATCCCCAAAATCTGGAAGTCATCATCACAAGAACTTCTATCCTCAAATTACTAACTCTAAGAGTATCTAGGAAGCTAAAATAGATAAAAGCTAGTCCATGCCGGAACTTCAAGGAATCAAGACATGAAGAAGAAGATCCAGTCCAAGCTAGAAGCATTAGCTCACCCTGAAATCCGGTGTAATGAAGACTGGCTAGAGTTGCGGTTGAATTGAAGACGACGGTACGTTTGCTGCACTCCACAAATAACAAAGAAAGAAACATACAAGTAGGGGTCAGTAAAAAACACAAGTACTGAGTAGGTATCATCGGCCAACTCAAAATAGAAAACAGTATATATCAGATAATATCATAAAAACCAAGTGCAATACTCAAAAGATAGCAACATCAAGTTCTGTAATCATAAATAAGTAACGCCAAGTACCATACATGAAGACTCAAGCCTCAATACCATACTCATTTGGGAAATAGGTTCATTAAATTGAGTATATTAACATCTTTAAAGATTCATTATCTTTATTTCTCTCGTGTCGGTACGTGACACTCCGGTCCATATACTATCCTGGTGTCGGAACGTGACACTCCGATCCTCATATACTATCCTGGTGTCGGAACGTCACACCCGATCCATATGCTATTTTGGTGCGGGAACCTGACACTCCGATCCTCATATACTATCCTGGTGTCGGAACGTGACACCCGATCCATATACTATCCTGGTGTCGGAACGTGACACTCAGATCCTCATAAACTATCCTGGTGCCGGAACGTGACACCCGATCCTCTATTACTATCCTGCTGTCGGAACGTGACACCCGATCCCCTAATCTCACTACTTTCGTTCATCAAGCCTTCATTTATACCAAGGCATCATCATTAACAAAGTAGATTAGGGTTTTTCAAGATTTAGGATTCAATAGCTTCATCATGCTTATTTTATCACAATTATATAATCACATTCATGCAAGCATACAATTAAGCATATAGAAGGCTTTACAATACTACCCAATACATATCATTCGCTATTAAGAGTTTACTACGAATAGCATAAACCGCAACCTACCTCCACCGAAGATTCGTGATCAAGCAAGCAAATTTTCCAAAGCGTTGTTTCCCTCTTCGTTCCTCTCTCTCTCGATCGCTTCTCCCTCTCTTGTTCTTTCTATTTTTCTTATTCAAACCCTCTTTCTTTTACCCTAATTAGCATATAATTAAGTATAAAAGATGACGAATTAACCCTTTAATTAATTCAAGGTTATCTCCTTTAACCCCAAAGTAATTGAATTATTAATATTAAACCACTAACTTTATAATTATAAGCAGTAATAGTCCAAAACGCCCCTTAAAACATTTAACAGAAATCCGACCCAGCCTGGGATTACGCTGCCTGTGACGGCCCGTCGTGCCTGCTACGGTCCGTCCTGCTGCTTCCGTCACAGAGTTCAGAGAATTAAATTTTACCAAGGGTCTGTGACGGCCCGTCATGCCTGTGACGGTCCGTCCTGCCATTCCGTCGCGAAGTTCAGAGAGTCAATTTCTGTACCCAAATTTCTAAATTCTATGTGTTTTGAAAAGAGACCCCCTCGATGGTCCGTCGTGCCCATGACGGTCCGTCGTGGGATCCGTCGTCTCAGCCAGTTTTTGCAGAAATAAAATCAGCTACTCAAAACGACTAAACAGGTCGTTACAATAGATACCAATTTACCCATCGTTCATCCTCGAACGATCACAAGAAAAGAAACAAGGGCGAAAAGGAGTACCTGAATCTGTAAACAGATGTGGGTATTTTTCTTGCATATCAGCCTCATTCTCCCAAGTAGACTCTTCAACCGGCCGATTCTTCCATTGAACCTTGATGGATGCAATCTCCCTCGACCTCAACTTGCGGACTTCTCTATCTAAAATAGCAACAGGTTCCTCCTCATAAGACAAATTCTCATCAAGCAGAACTGAATCCCAACGAATGATGTAATTTCCATCCCCATGGTATCTTTTCAACATAGACACATGATATATCGGATGCACTCCTGACAGCCCTGGAGGCAAGGCTAATTCATAAGCCACCTCCCCTACTCGCATAAGTACTTCAAATGGTCCAATATACCTTGGGCTTAGCTTACCTCTTTTACCAAACCGCATCACCCCTTTCATGGGCGAAACCTTCAGCAAGACTTGCTTACCCTCCATGAACTCCAAGCTCTAACCTTTCGATCTGCATATTCTTTTTGCCTACTTTGAGCCGCGAAAAGATTTTCTTGAATAGACTTCACCTTCTCTAATGAATCCCTCAAAAGGTCAGTACCCCAAGGTCTAACCTCAAATGCATCAAACCAACCAATGGGAGACCTACATCTCCTCCCATAAAGTGCCTCAAATGGAGCCATATCAATACTTGAGTGGTAGCTATTATTCTATGAAAACTCCGCTAAGGGTAAGAAGTTATCCCAATGACCACCAAATTCTATCACACATACACGAAGCATATCCTCCAACACTTGAATCGTTCGCTCAGACTGACCATCGGTCTGAGGGTGAATTGCAGTACTAAGATCCAACCTAGTACCTAATCCGCATGCAATGTTCTCCAAAACTTAGAAGTAAACTGCGTACCTCTATCTGAAATGATGGAAAGTGGAACTCTATGCAATCGAACAATTTCTGAGATATAGAGTTTGGCTAACTTCTCCGCATTGTCAGTCACCTTGACCGGAATGAAGTGAGCAGACTTAGTTAATTTGTCCACGATTACCCAAATAGAATCAAACTTACCCGATGTCTTTGGAAGACAAACCACGAAGTCCATTGCAATTCTCTCCCACTTCCATTCAGAAATGGGCATTCTCTGAAGTGTTCCTCCGGGCCTCTGGTGTTCGTACTTTACTTGCTGACAGTTTGGACACTAGGCAACAAAATCAACAATGTCGCGCTTCATTCTACTCCACCAAAAGTGTTGCTTTAGGTCACGGTACATCTTGGTTGCACCAGGATGTATAGAATATCCGGAACTATGAGCCTCTGTAAGAATAGTATGGATCAAATCATCAACATGGGGCACACATACCCTTCCCTTAATCCTCAAAACACCTTCCTCATCAATTATTGCCTCTTTAGCCTCTCCTCGCAACACCATATCCCGAATTCGACTTAGTTTCTCATCATCAAACTGTTTTCCCTTGATCTTGTCAAGAAAAGAAGATCTCGCCTCCACACGGGCCAAAAATCCTCCCTTCTCATTTACTTCTAGCCTCATAAAGTCATTAGCCAAGTTTTGGATTTCTCTAGCCAACGGGCGTCTAGAAACCTGTAAGTGGGCTAGACTTCCCATGCTTCCTGCCTTTTTACTTAAAGCATTTGCCACAACATTAGCTTTCCTCGGATGATACAAAATAGTAATATCGTAGTCCTTCAGTAGTTCCATCCATCTCCTCTGTCTCAAATTCAAATCTTTCTGAGTAAAGACATACTGTAGGCTACGATGATCCGTATAGACTTCACACTTAACCCCATACAGATAGTTTGTCACGACCCAAACCGAGCCGCGAGTGGCACCCACACTTAAACTCCTATGTGAGGGAACCAACCAATACAAAAACCCAACATCTCAATATAATATCAACAAAAGTAATGCGGAAGACTTAAATCTCATTAATGAACATCGATTAAATAACTTGTAAAACTCAATAACTATTATTATCCCCAAAATCTTGAAGTCATCATCACAAGAACATCTATCCTCAAATTACTAACTCTAAGAGTATCTAGGAAGCTAAAATAAATAAAAGCTAGTCCATGCCGGAACTTCAAGGCATCAAGACATGAAGAAGAAGATCCAGTCCAAGCTAGAAGCATTAGCTCACCCTGAAATCCAGTGTAATGAAGACTGGCTAGAGTTGCGGTTGAGTTGAAGACGACGGTACGTTTGCTGCACTCCATAAATAACAAAGAAAGAAACATACAAGTAGGGGTCAGTACAAAACACAAGTACTGAGTAGGTATCATCGGCCAACTAAAAATAGAAAATAGTATATATCAGATAATATCATAAAAACCAACTACAATACTCAAAAGATAGCAACATCAAGTTCTTTAATCATGAATAAGTAACGCCAAGTACCACACATGAGGACTCAAGCCTCAACACCATACTCATTTGGGAAATAGGTTCATTAAATTGAGTATATTAACATCTTCCAAGATTCATTATCTTTATTTCTCTCGTGTCGGTACGTGACACTCCGCTCCATATACTATCCTGGTGTCGGAACGTGACACTCCGATCCTCATATACTATCTTGGTGTCGGAACGTGACACCCGATCCATATAGTATCCTGGTGCCGGAACGTGACACTCCGATCCTCATATACTATCCTGGTGCCGGAACATGACACCTGATCCATATACTATCCTGGTGTCGGAACGTGACACTCCGATCCTCATATACTATCCTGGTGCCCGAACGTGACACCCGATCCTCTATTACTATCCTGGTGTCCGAACGTGACACCCGATCCCCTAATCTCACTACTTTCGTTCATCAAGCCTTCTTTTATACCAAGGAATCATCATTAACAAAGTAGATTAGGGTTTTTCAAGATTTAGGATTCAATAGCTTCATCATGCTTATTTTATCACAATTATTTAATCACATTCATGCAAGCATACAATTAAGCATATAGAAGGGTTTACAATACTACCCAATACATATCATTCGCTATTAAGAGTTTACTACGAATAGCATAAACCGTAACCTACCTCCACCGAAGATTCGTGATCAAGCAAGCAAATTTCCCAAAGCGTTGTTTCCCTCTTCGTTCCTCTCTCTCTCGATCGCTTCTCCCTCTCTTGTTCTTTCTATTTTTCTTATTCAAACCGTCTTTCTTTTACCCTAATTAGCATATAATTAAGTATAAAAGATGACGAATTAACCCATTAATTAATTCAAGGTTATCTCCTTTAACCCCCAAGTAATTGAATTATTAATATTAAACCACTAACTTTATAATTATAAGCAGGAATATTCCAAAACGCCCCTTAAAACATTTAAAAGAAATCCGACCCAGCCTGGGATTACACAGCCTGTGACGGCCCGTCGTGCCTGCGACGGTCCGTCCTGCTGCTTCCGTCATAGAGTTCAGAGACTTAAATTTTACCAAGGGTCTGTGACGGCCCGTCATGCCTGTGACGGTCCGTCCTGCCATTCCGTCGCGAAGTTCAGAGAGTCGATTTCAATACCCAAATTTCTAAATTCTAAGTGTTTTGAAACGAGCCCTCCTCAACGGTCCGTCATGCCCATGTCGGTCCGTCGTGGGATCCCTCATCTCAGCCAGTTTTTCCAGAAATAAAATCTGCTGCTCAAAACGACTAAACAGGTCGTTACACAAATACACCTGAAGTGAAACCTCAATAAAAAGTTACACATGTTGAATACTGTGAGACTATCCATATGTTAAGTTATGTTGTAACTCATCAATTTGGAAATAGAGGTTATCAACATGAAGTAGCTGATACAACAAGGATTCATGAGTTATTAGGGATGAATTCACCGAGATTCGCAGGTTCAAGTGTCACGGAGGATCGTGAGAAATATTTTGAAGTACTTCAGAAAATTTTGACATATTGCATGTTAATGCTAAGAGGTTAGAACTAGTTCCATACCAATTAAAGGGTATATCTAGAGTCTGGTTCGACCAAGAAAACAAAGAATAGGGCTGAGAATGCGCCAATAGTGAGTTGGGTTATTTTTTAGTACGCTTTCATGGGACATTTCATTCCTCGTGAGTTGCGAGAGGTAAACATTAGAGAGTTTCTAATCCTTATATCTGGATTCCATGAGTGTCCGTTAGTACAATATAAAGTTTGCATAACTTTCCCACTATGCTCCGAAGATGGTTGTTGAGATGACTAGCCAGAGTAGTTCATTTGTTGCTTGATTGTCTCATCAACCAACAAGGAAATCAAGGAAACAATGTTTAGAAGGGATATGTACATAGTTAGGCTAATGATGCATGTGCTTTCTGTTAATCCATGTTCAACGATCTAAGGAGGATAAGGTTAAGGATAGATAAGGGTTTAAGAATAAGACGGCTAAGCCATCAGGAAACGAGTTCAGGCTGCAAAGAGTAGTACAAATTCTTCGTTCTAATAGAAATAGAAGAGGCCTACTCCACCATATTCTAGCGCCCTTCCACCCAGAAAAACAGTGAGAAAATTGGTTAGAGTTCTTAATCTTTTAGAGCTAGACGCGCAAGTCTCAAGGCAGTGAGGTGCATAGAGGTAACTGGGCTCTTACATGTGCTAGGTGTGGTAGAACTCACCCAGGAAAGTTTTGTCAGGGCCAGATAGGTTGTTTTAAGTGTGGATAAGAGGGTCACTTCATGAAAGAGTGTCCAAAAAATATGCAAGAAAATGGTACTGGTGGAGGAAAAAATCACCTATATGTTATCAACGGTCGCTAGGAGCAAGAGGATTCGCGAGATGACATCACTCGTATGATTCAAGTCTTATGCTTTATTACTTATGCTTTGCTAGACCCAGGAGCAAGTTATCTTTTGTACCTTCATATGTTTCTATGAATTTTTATTTTATTCCTGAGCAACTTAGTGAACCGTTTATTGTTTTTACACCTATTGCTGATTCTTGTCAAGCAGACAAACTCTATTGTGATTGTACCATTTCCTTTCAATCACAAGACAAACATGGATGACTTAGTCTAGTTAGACATCATAGATTTTGATGACATTGTAGGAATGGACTGGTTTCATGCCTATTATGCATCAATATATTTTAACACTCGAGTAGTAAAGTTTTAGTTTCAAGTAAAGTAGTTATTGAGTTGAAAATTAGTTCAGCGGTGTCTATAAGTCATTCCATTTCATACAATAAGGCAAAGAAGTTAATTTCCAAAGGGTGTGTATATCACTTAGTCCGTAATGACTCAAGTGTTGAGAGACCTCCTATTCAGTCAATTCCACTATTAAAAGAGTTTCGTGATGGATTTCCTGATGATTGACCCTTAGTTTCTCTAGAGAGAGAAATAGACTTCCGCATAAATATCACTTCAGATACTCGTCATATCTCTATTTTTCCATATAGAATGGCACTAGTAGAATTGAAGTGTAGTTGAAAGACATTCTAGAGAATGGTTTTGTTGGACGAAATTATCTTAGGAGTCTGTTAAGTTTCAATCGTTTGAAGCTTTTGAGAAAAGCTTTCAGGAATTGAAAAAGAAGTTGACTACTGCCCAGTTTTGACTTTACTTGAATGTACTCAAGTTTTGTGGTGTATTATGATGCATCTAAAGTTGGTTGGGATATTGTGAGTTAATGCAGAAGGCAAAGTTATAGCTTATGCCACCATAAAGTTGAAACTTCATGAGAAAAATTACTCAACCCATGACTTAAAGTTGGTTGTTTTAATATATGCTTCGAACGATGACTCCATTATCTTTATGGTGTTCATGTGAAAGTGTTCACCGATCACAAGAGTTTTGGCATGTCCTTAGTTAGAAAGAGCTTAATCTCATGCAAAGAAGATTGTCTAGGGGTAGTATCACCCATCTTGAAGAGGATAAGAAAGAGTTAACAGGGGAGGTGCATAGACTTGCACAATTAGGGGTTTATACAAAAAAAGAGGAGTAGTGGTGATAAATGGGTCTGAATCATCATTAGTGTAAGAAGTAAAAGGCAATCAATACCAAGATTTATCTGTCTTTATTTAAAGGCGAGTGTTCATAATGAAAGAGTGATGAATTTTGTACAAGGGGGAGATGTTGTATTGGGGTATCAAGTTTGGTTGTGTGTACCAATGGTAGAAGATTGAATTACAGTAAAATTTCACCCGTGAAGGGTGTTATGAGATTTCGTAAAAAGGGAAATCAGTTTATAGAGATACTTCTTGAGAACCTAAAGAGGATAGAAGAAGACATACCCACATATCTTTGAATCTAGGGAAGTTCCAAATTGAGGTACTAATACTTTTCTTGGCGTCGAAATTGAGTTAGCATGTTGTGTTTACATTTTGATTTTCGGTGTATGAGCTGAATGTTAGATGTTAAACATTAGTCTAGTAAGATTAATCTCATTGGAGGAAGAATGTTCCCAATTGGGAGATATATTCACATCTTGCAACTAGAAATCACTAGAAAAGACGTGAAAATCTGGAAATATTTATTTTTGAAAACAATAACAAAATTCTGGAAAATTGACTAAGTTGAAAAGTGAATTTTGGCCATTTTCAAACATCCATAACTTATATCACAAAAAGAGTTAGATTCCATTAATTGTATGGTTGGAAATACCTTGGAATGATCTTTCCAACGCCTCTAAGTTTGGGAAATTTCAATATCGTATGAGTGAGATATGCCTTTCAGAAGTTGGGCTACTGGAATAAGAATAGTCCATTCCGAATTTGGGAAGGGTAAAATAGTCTTTTCCTTACCCAATTATTTTATTTTGTTTTTGTGTAATAAATTGGAGTCTAAACTGATCCTATTCATTTCATGCTTTTAGAAAACAAGTTAGGGTTTTTAGAGAACAGAAAAGAAGAGGAGAAAAGAGAAGAGGAAGCAAGAACGTTTAAGATCGTCGAAGTTCGGCTTGTAGAAATCGTCGGCGGTGATCCCTATAAAGGTATGTGAGATCATTATCTGTTGGGTTCTTTGACCCACAAACCTTTTTGATTCAATTAAGTATGTTAGACTAGATTGGATGATGAACATTGATATTTTGATGAACAATTATCGAATTCTTGATTGAAAAGGTTGTAACATGTTCTAGTTGATTTGATTTGTGTTTCCGGGCTGTTTTACGAGTCTAACCTACTGGGTATTGAGGATATTAGTTATTTTAAGTATTTGGGGAACGATCCTTGGAATATTAAATGGTTTAGAGATGAGATACAGAGAAGAAAAGTCAAAACGCGCGTAGGTAGGGCCTTATGGTGTTGCGTCTCTCATAGCCCCACAGGAAAATGTTTGTCTATATGGGATTGGGGAAGAGCACAAGCCACAGTTCCCCAACTTGGCCTCTAAAGTTTGGGGCCTGGCTCCCCATGCCTCTTAGAGCGCCAAGGATGCCGGTTCACCCCATTCATTCCCCATCTTTTTGGACTAGTTCTTATGTGATGTACCTACGTTTCCTAGTTGATATCAACACTGTAAGGAACATCTAAGCATCATGAAATAATTCATAATCATGAGAGGATGAACCTTTAATCCATAATATAATTTAAGGAAAGTTAATGTCAAAGCCAATGAAGTTAAGCTTGAAGTCTAAAAGTAAAGAAGCAAGTGAAAGTAAGTTCTTAATATTTTCAAGAGTCTTAAACAAACACTACACCATTTTCGGCCTACAGCAACACCACGTAAGTGTAGCCTAAACTACCAAAAAGTGTGGCCTTTGATAAAAGGCTACAGTTTTGGACATTCAGCAACACTTTTTAGGGGCTGCCCAAAAAAAGCGTAACCTTTGACTTTAGGCAACACTTTTTAAATGTTGCCATCTATGGATACACTTATAAAGCGTATCCAAATAGGTATAAGGGCACGATTTGAAGACGTGCATTAGCAACACCTATTTTTTGTTAGACTACACTTAAAAGTGTTTCCTTTTCAGATTTATTGGCCACACTTAAAAATTGTTGCCTTTTATTGGTCATCTATTGCAAAACTTTCAAAGTGTAACTTTTTATCTACCTAAAGCAACACTTACAAAGTGTAACTTCAACATTTATAAGCCTACATGTAGCACAAATATATATAATATATTTTCATACATACAAGTGACCTAAAACACAAAATGAACTAATTAATCATTAAATTGAAGCTATATATTTCAAATAAACTTCGAGATATATTTCATGTACAACCTAAAGATAGTATGTGTTGTGTATTTACCCATACTTATACATCAATATTCTAAATGTGTACACAATAAATCAAATATGTATTTAAACTTTTACAATAGTTCAAAAACTCTTCATCATCCACTTCAAATTTGATCACCTCCATTTCCCTACACAAATAATATATTGGTAGTTATATAGAAAAGGTAAGAAGTTCATATTGCAACAGTATAGAGAGGCAAGAAATCCAGCAGTTACAGAAAATTAGATTGCATCTTTTGATGTTCAAAGTAGATGCCGACTTGTCTTTTGATGTTCAAAGTAGATGATCTTCCCTTGGGTGTCTAGAATTCCAAATGAGTTCAACAACAATGAATAATTGCATTAGGGTTCAAACTTCATAAGAAACAATATAAAATATTTGGTTTTATACAATAACCATGATGCACACAAACTAACAGGAACACTAAAGAAAAAAGGAATTAATGAGGAGACACACACAATTAGATTCTCCTAATAATTATTTGTTTATTTGTTTGTAATTATGGAAGCATGCCTTCTACTAGGATGTCAAAAGTTATGGTTATAACATGGATATTCTATATAATAAGAAAGAAAATAGACTTTACTAATAGAAATATTTATATGTAGAAGCAGCAGTTACAGAAAACATTAACAACAAATCTGCATATTGCAGATTCCATTCCATGCCAATGTTCTATACAAATGCCAAAAAAACAGTTAAACAAAAGAAGCAAGACCTTAGCTCAATTTAAACCAAATGCATTAACAAAAACTAAAGAGAGACAAGTCCAGATTGTAGATTACAGTAGCAGCAAAAATTAAAGAAAATTAGATTAGTTTCCTTGTGTAGTTAATATGTTCCACACGATCAAATAAGGAAACCAATGATGAAATAGAAAAAACAATATATAAGTCAATAAGCAAGATCAAAGATGTTATACATACCCTGTGCAAATACGTTTCTGAGTTCTTAGGAAAATCATAGGTGATAACAACGTTAACTGCTTGAATATCAATTCCTCTAGTAAAAAAATCTGTTCCATCAAGAAAGAACACAAAATTAAGAAATTTAACAATTAATCAATTTGAAATTTCAGCTGTAACAGAAAGCGTGACGGACCGTCATAGCATGACGGTCCGTCCTGCATATTCGTCATGAAGATCAGAGAAGTAGCAGAAGAAACTTGCAAGTATGGGACGACGGAGTCCACGACGGCCCGTCATGACCACGATGGCCCGTCATGACCATGGCCCGTCATGACCACGACGGCCTCTCATGACTAGAACGGCCTATAGCGAGGTCTACGGCGGCCTGTCGCAAGGTCCACTACGACTCGTCGTGACAACGACGTCCCGTCGTGAGGTCCGTCGACCCAGCCGCGTTAACAAGTGTTTTCAAAACAGAACTCTGCAAATTCCAGTAAATTAATAAGATCTCTGGTTCCCATAAAAACAAAGCTTACGTATGCCCATTTATAAGTAATACAACTATAAACTAAACTCCCAAAATCAACAAAATTCGTCTCAACAACACAAGAACATAAAAACCCTAACTTCAATTTTTGACTGACATACAAGCATATAAAAATTTTAACGCTATAATTTAGACTTTTGAAGGAAAAATCTCTTACCTGATATACTCTATTCCAACAACCTAAAGCTTTAAGACATGAGACATGTTGATTTGTGAAGCATTTTCTTTCAATTTTCAAAAGGAAATCTGATGGAACAACAGTTTACCCAGAAATCTTTGAAGAAAATAGTCTTCTTCAGCTCTCCAATCTTGAACAACGAAGCTGAGAGGAAAATCGTCTTCTTCAGTTCATGTTCAGAGAAATCGCTGTGCTCTTTGATTTTTTAGCTGAAAATGGTGTTCTTCAGTTGAAGTTTAACATAAATGTGACGAATGGTGTTCTCCAATCTTAACAACAGCTGATTCCATCTGTTCTTCATCCTTCTTCATCTACCGCGAATGGTGTTCTTCAGCTGAAAATGGAAGCTTCAGCTGAAGTTTTAGGAAATGTGGCCTTTTTTTTATTTCTTTAATGTTTTATTCTTTTTAATTTTTCTTTTATGTTTTTTTTTTTGTTTTGGAAAAATAAAAATGGGAGGGAGATGAAATTTTAATGTTAAAATGTTGGAGGGAAATAAAATTTTGGTGAAAACACGAAGGCCACATTTTTAATGTGTTGTATTTTCAATTATAAATAACACACTTTAAAAGTGTGGCCATTCATGTAAATAGTTTTTGCCAACTATAACAACACTTTATAAAGTGTAGTTTATCCCATTAAAGAGTACACTTTAGAAGTGTTGCTAAAATTAATGTAGCTAAAAGTCAAAATCATTGGCTACACATTAAAAGTGTTCCCAAAAGTATTTTAGGCAACACTTTATAAGCTTTGTCAAGATTTAGTGTTGCCGTAGACCTAAAATGGTGTAGTGAAAGAATTTTAACTTTGTTTTATGACTCAAGCTACAAGTTGATAAATGAGTAATAAGTTCAGGTTAAATCTCAAAAGTCATAAGAGAACTAAGTATTCCCCAAGAGTTAAATTTTAAGTAAAGCAAAGAGCAAAGAGTTAGTGCATTTTTCAAAAGCTATAAGGGAACTGAGTATTCTTTAAAAGTCAAGTATAAAGATAAGTAAAGAGTAAAGAGTAAGACTTAAGTGAAGTTTTTTTCTTCAAAAGTATAGGGGGAATAAGTATCCCCAAAGAGATTTTGAAATGTTTTTCACATTTAAAAAAGAAAGGAAACTATGTTTTCCAAAGACACATCGAGCTAGTTTTCAGAAAAGAGTTATAGATTTATAAAATGAAGCAAGCAGAGGAACTATGATTTCCAAGAGAGCTTTTAAAGCGAAGTTTTGATAACTAATCTAAATTCACAGAATCAATATTTTATAAACATAAGATTTTTTCTATTTTGGAGAGTAGTATTTAGCATCGATGTGGGAATACGAGTTCATATTAACTCAATTCTCGATGAAAACCTTGTAGCAATCATGGGTAGAAAAGGGTCATACATTTTAGATGAACCCTTATCACCGTTTACTAGTGGATCCATTAGGCAGTTCAGGTCTTATACACTTGTAGGTTTAGGATGGTCCTTGGAAAGGGGAGGTAAAATGTTGTATCATCACTATAACTATTAAGTTATGGTTTTCGGTTAGAGAAACTCCCACAAAAATAGTTGCATGGTTCCTTAATTTGATTCAAATAAGAAAGCTTGATGTACATTGGTTTATGAACATGGAAGTTCTTGATGAATATATGATTGAATCCTTGTTAGTTGAGTGTAGCATACTTGAAGTGTTTATTTCATGTTTTCGGATTGCTTTATGGGTCTAAACATTTGTGTATTGAGATTATTAGTGATCCTAAATGTTTAAGGGAAGATAAATTTAATATTAAAGAGTTTTGAGTTAAAAATTAGAAAAGAAAAGTCGGAGAACCTCTGACAGGCCTTGCGGGGCTACGCCTACCAAATCCCCTAAGAACAGACACTGTCCGTCAAGCTATGGTGCAACTCGCTAGCTAGAGCGCCTGAGGACAATATATGTCCGGAAGGCCTTGGCGCTCCATGCCTTTTAGAGCGCCAAGACCCCTGGAGAACCCGTTCTTTCCTTATCTTTTGGTACTAGTTCCTAACTGTTGTACCCATAATTCCTAGTAGATTCCAACACTCTAAAGTACATCTAAACATCATGAAATCATCCATAAACAAGAGATCATGATCCTTGAATCATAATCCAAATTCAAGGGAAGTTAGGATCCAAATCAAGGAAGTAAGTAGTCAAGTCTAAAGCTCTGAAGTGAGTTGAAGTAAAGTTTGTTTTCCAAAGTTCTCATGGTCTTAATTAAACGTTTTAATTTCATGTTAAGCCTCAAGCTTACACTTAAAGAAAGAGTAAAGGTTGATTTCATTTCTCAAAAGATATAAGGGAACTAAATTTTCCCTAGGAAGTTCATAAATGGTTTTATATTTAAGTCAAGAGGAAACTAAGAGTTCCGAAAACATTTTAAATAAAAAGCGGAACATTGATTCTAAGAGAGAATTTTTTCTAAAGCTAAAAGAGTTGAGTAAATTATCTCAACTCAAAGGAAAGATGCTATTTTAAAAGCATGAGATAAATTGTATTTTGGCAGTATTATTGAGCACCGGTGTGGGGATGAGAGCTCATATTAATTCAAATCTCCATGTAAATGATGTATCCATCGTAAGTATTAACGGGTCATACTTTTAAAATGATCACGTGACTTTAGCCTGTAGATCTACTAGGTTAAGGATGCTTCATGCGTTGGCAAAGTATAGGAAAATTGTGAGAGCATGGGCGAAATATTGTATCTCTGCTTA
This sequence comes from Solanum corneliomulleri, assembly GCA_027704805.1. Lineage (NCBI taxonomy): Eukaryota > Viridiplantae > Streptophyta > Magnoliopsida > Solanales > Solanaceae > Solanum > Solanum corneliomulleri. The sequence continues at coordinate 11,844,807 of JAKWIY010003063.1, read as the reverse complement.
GGATCATATTTGTGGTTGACAGTTAGAGAAAATCTCACAGATTTTGTATTACTTTCATATACACCACTGAATCTGCTGAACTGGAAATCGAAAATCGATCTATGCGTGATCTGGATGCTGAGAACCAAAACCTACATCATGAGAAGATGTATCCCACATTTGCGTCGGTACTTGAAAGGTACTAAGGATGTAGGATAGACTAAATCTGAAATAAAACATAATTGAACAATCATAAAAGCAAGTATCATAATCTGACATGATAAAATGAATTCTTCAAATGTTTAGTTTATCATGTCAGATTATAATACTTGTGCTAAGAGTAATGGGACGCCTAATTTATTTTGTTCTAATAGTTATGACCATTTGAAGTTAACCCAACTGCATTTCCCCTTTACTTTCTGCAAATTTTCCACCTACGGTCAGACCAACAGACCGTGCTGGTCATCCATAGCTGTTTTCAGAGAATGGGTAAATGGGTGTTTCGATTGACGGTCACGGACTACGTACCATCATCTAACCTATAGACTGTCTGTCCTTCCATCGATCAAGACTTAGCCAATGTTCCCAGATGAATTTTTTTGGGAGTTTCTGGTCCCATCGACGGTTGTGCCATACGGACCGTCGATACTGCTGTTGGTTTTACCGGCAGATTTTTCTGAAAAAAATCTGATATTCGGTCTATTTTGGCTACGGGTGTTACATTATCTCCCCCTTGGGAGCACTCGTCCTCAAATTAAGACTAAAATAGCTGAAATACAGGGATAGAGATGCAAACCCCACTTCAAAACCCTGAGAACTGAGTTTCTGACAGAATTGTGTTTCGAGTACGTGCAATTACACTGAAAATGCAAATCTAAACTGAGGGAACATGATTCTAAAACTTAATTTATGCATGAATGACTGTAAAACTAAATAGGAACTATTACCTCAAACTAGAGTGGAATCGGATTGAAAAATGTAACGATACTTTGTTTCATGGCTGGTTCTACTTCTCAAGTAACTGCCTCTACAGACTGAATCCTCCACAAAACCTTGATTGAAGCGATTTCTTTGTATCTCAACCTTCTAACCTAACGGTCAAGAATCTCAATTGGTACATCCTTATAAAAAAGACTATCTTTTACCACCACACTCTCTAAAGGCACTGCAGAGGCTGGATCACCCACACTTCTTCAGGAGTGAGATGTGGAAGACCGGATGCAGTGCTGCTAATTCTGCTGACAATTCTAACTCATATGCCACCTTGCCAACCCTTTTCAAGATCTTGTAAGGGCCTACATTTCTAGAGCTGAGCTTCCCTTTTCTTTCTAAATCTCATTACCCGTTTCATAGGTGAGCCTTTCAGAAAAACCCAATCCTCAACTTGAAACTTTAGTTCCCATCTCCTTACATCTACATAAGATTTTTGACAACTTTAGGCTGTCTTAAGTCTATCTCTAATGACTGAATCTGGCCCTATCAAAGCTGCTTCACCTACTTCAAACCAACAGAAGATCTACATATGCGCCTATATAAACCCTCATAAGGGGCCATTTGAATGCAAGAATGGTAGTTACTATTGTAGGCAAACTCAATAAGAGGAACATGATCATCCCAACTACCTTTGAAATTTATCACAAAAGCTCTCAACATATCATCTAAGGTCTCAATGGTAAGCTTTGCCTGCCCATCCATCTGTGGATAAAATGATGCACTAAGGTTAACTAAGTACAAGACCTTTCTGAAAGGACTTCCAAAAATTAGAGGTAAATGGAGGACCTCTATCTGAGATTTTAGACAAAGGAACCCCATGAAACCTCACAATTTCATTGATGTAAAGCTTTGCATAGTCCTTCGCCAAATCTGTAGCCTTGACCGCTAAAAAGTGAGAAGACAGTCATCCTATCAACTACTACCCAAATGGAGTCATGCTGTCTGCGAGTACGAGGTAACCCTGTGATGAAATCTATATTGATAACATCCCACTTCAAGTAGGAATATCAATATCTTGAGTCATACCTCCTGGTTTTTTATGTTCTACATTGCCTTACTGGAAATTGGGGCCATTACTCACAAAATCTTCTATATCCCTCTTCATGCCATTCCACCAATAGGCTTCTCACAGATCGAGGTACATCTTAGTGGCACCATGATGAATAAAATACCTAGAGTTATGGGCTTTTGCACGAATATGATGTCTCAACTCGCCCACATCAGGAACACACAATCTACCATGGTAGAGAAGTACATCATCTTTCCCATGGGAGACTCCACTCTCTATTGTGGAAAGCATTCTTAAGTCCAAGCAAAATAGGGTCACTTCTTTGATTTTCCTTAACCTCCACTACCAATGAAGATTCTGCCTTATTCTGAACTATTACACTACTATCTGATATGCTCATAAGGCAAACTCCCAAACGAGCAAGCCGATGAACATAGTTCACTAGCTCCTTCCTTTCTTTCTCAACATGGAATACACTACCCATAGATAATCTACTAATAGCGTATGCTACTACATTTGCCTTAACCGGGCGATAATGCACACTCATATCATAATTCTTAAGGAATTCAAACCATCTTCTCTGGTGAAGATTCCACTCTTTCAGGGTGAACACATATTGAAGACTCTTATGGTCAGTGAACACAATACAAGTAGTGTCTCCACATCTTGAGTGCAAACACCACTGCAACAAGATCGAGGTCATGAGTTTGATAGTTATCTCATGAACCTCAAGTTGTATAGAGACATATGATATCACCTTACCTTGCTGCATCAACACATAACCTAGGCCAACTCTGGATGCATCACAATAGATCACATAACCATCTGAACCTTCTTGTAGAGTCAAGACAAGAGTTGTAGTCAATCTAGTTTTAAATTTTGCAAAGCATTTCTCACAATAATTTGACCATTGGAACTTGACCATATTCTGAGTCAACTTAGTCAATGGTGAGTATATGGATGAAAATCCTTCCATGAACCTTCTCTAATAACCTGTTAGACCTAAGAAACTTCTGATATATGTAGCAGAGGTAGGTATGGACCACTGTTTCACCGCTTCTCTCTTCTGTGAATCCACTCGGATTCCTTCACTAGATACAATGTTACCAAAAAAAGCAACAGATTGCAACAAAAACTCACATTTGCTGAACTTAGCGAATAACTTGTGATCTTTGAGAGTCTGCACAACAACTCTCAAATGACTTGCATGTTCTTCCTCACTCCTACAGTAAATGAGGATATCATCAATGAAGACGATAACGAACAAGTCTAAGTACTGTTTGAACACACTGTTAATCAAATACATGAAAGCTGAAGGAACATTGGTTAGTCTAGACGACATAAACTACATATCCATAATGATCATACCGAGTTCTGAAGTCTGTTTTCGGAATGTCACTATCTATGAATCTGAGATGATGATAACCCGATCTGAGGTCTATCTTTTATAAATGACTAGCACCTTGAAGTTGGTCAAACAAGTCATCAATCCTGGGGATTGGATACTTATTCTTGATTGTGACCTTTTTCAAATGTCTATAGTCAATGAACATTCTAAGAGAACCATCTTACTTCTTTATGAACAATACTGGAGCACACCATGGTTAAATACTAGGTCTAATGAAACCCTTGTCTAGAAGGTCTTTCAACTTCTTTTTCAATTCCTTAAGCTCTGCTAGAGCCATTCTGTAAGGAGGAATAGAAATCGTCTTGTATCTGGAATGAGTTCAATCCAAAAGTCGATTTCCCTTTTGGGAGAAACTCCGGGAAGATCTTCTCGATATACTTTTGCAAATTCATAGACTACTGAAAATGACTCAAGAGTTGGGGTTTAAAGCTAAGGCTAGAATCCTTAACCCAAACTAGATTATAGAGATAACCCTTGGATATCATCTTTCTGGCCTTAAGGTAAGAAATAAGTCGATCCATAGGCGCTAAGCTACTACCTTTCCATTCTATGATTGGTTCATGTAGAAACTGAAAACGAACAGTCCTAGTTATACAATCGACTAAGACATAACATGCGTGTGAATAATCCATGCCTAGAATGACATCAAAGTCTACCATTTCTAACTCTACTTGATCTGCTAAGGTGACTTTCTGAGATATTGTGACAGGGTAATTTTTGTATATCCATCTAGCTATAACTGGGTCACCGACTAGAGTTAAGAATGAGAAAGTTTCTGAGAGAATTTCTGGATTAACACTGAATTAGACTACTAAACTAAGTTAGAAAACACAAAGTCATGTCTGTAGTCTTTCCACTGAGTGAACCATATGTCAGTCATATCCTTGATCTTGTAGTGTCACGACCCAAAACCGAGCCGCGTCTGGCACCCACACTTACCCTCCTATGTGAGCGAACCAACCAATCTAAACCCTAACATTTCAATATAATATCAACAGAAAGTAATGCGGAAGACTTAAACTCATAATTAAAAACCAATTCAATAACTTCTAAAATTCAACATCTATTATTCCCCAAAATCTGGAAGTCATCACCACAAGAACATCTATGATCAAATTACTAAACTATGAGTATTCTAAGAAGCTAAAACAAGTAAAAGCTAGTCCATGCCGGAACTTCAAGGCATCAAGACATGAGGAAGAAGATCCAGTCCAAGCTAGAAGCATTAGCTCACCCTGAAGATCCGGTGTGACGAAGACTGGCTAGAATTGCGGTTGAGTTGAAGACGACGGCACGTTTGCTGCACTCCGCAAATAACAAAGAAGAAAACATAAAAGTAGGGGGTCAGTACAAACACAAGTACTGAGTAGGTATCATCGGCCAAATCAAAATAGAAAACAGTATATATCAAGTAATATCATAAATCAACTACAATACTCAAGATGTAGCAACAACAAGTACCATAATCATGAATAAGTACCGTCAAGTTCACACATGAGGACTCAAGCCTCAATACCATACTCATTTGGGAATTAGGTTCATTAGATTGAGTATATTAACATATTTCTAGATTCATTATCTTTATTCCCCTTGTGTCGGTACGTGACACTCCGCTCCATATACTATCCTGGTGTCGGAACGTGACACTCCGATCCTCATAAACTATCCTGGTACCGGAACGTGGCACCCGATCCATATACTATCCTGGTGTCGGAACGTGACACTCCGATCCTCATTCTATCCTGGTACTGGAACGTGGCACCCGATCCATATACTATCTTGGTGTCGGAACGTGACACTCCGATCCTCATTCTATCCTTGTACCGGAACGTGGCACCCGATCCATATACTATCCTGGTGTCGGAACGTGACACTCCGATCCTCATTCTATCCTGGTACCGGAACGTGGCACTCGTTCCCGTAATCTCACTTCTTTCGTTCATCAAGCCTTCTTTCATACCAAGGCATCATCATTAACAAAGTAGATTAGGGTTTCTTTTCAAGATTTGGGATTCAATAGCTTCATCATGCTTATTTTATCACAATTATATAATCACATTCATGCAAGCATACAATTAAGCATATAGAAGGGTTTACAATACTACCAATACATATCATTCGCTATTAAGAGTTTACTACGAATAGCGTAACCTACCTCCACCGAAGATTCGTGATCAAGCAAGCAATTTCCCAAAGTTTTGTTTCTTTCTTCCTTGTTTTGATCCTCTTTCTCGTTTGACTCTCTCTCTCTCTCTCCTTGTTCTTTCTATTTTTCTTATTCAAACCCTCTTTCTTTTACCCTAATTAGCATATAATTAAGTATAAAAGATGGCAATAATAACCCACTAATTAACTCAAGGTTACCTCTTTTAACCCCCAAGTAATTAGATTTATTAACATTAACCCACTAACTTTATAATTAAAGCAGGAATAGTCAAAAACGTCCCTTAAAACATTTAAAGAAATCCGACCCAGCCTGGGATTACGCAGTCTGTGACGGCCCGTCGTGCCTGCGACGGTCCGTCCTGCTTCTCTGTCACAGAGTTCAGAGACTCAATTCTATTAAAGGGTCTGTGACGGTCCGTTGTGCCCACGACGGTCCGTCCTGCCATGTCGTCACGAAGTTCAGACAGTCGATTTCAGTACCCAATTTCAGAATTTCTAAGTGTTTTGAAACGAGACCCTGCGACTGTCCGTCATGCCCATGACGGTCCGTCGTGGGGTCCGTCGTCTAGGCCAGTTTTCCAGAAATAAAATCCGCTGCTCAAAACGACTAAAAAGGTCGTTACAGTAGATACCAATTTACCCATTGTTCGTCCTCGAACAATCACAAGAAGAAAAACAAGGGCGAGAAGGAGTACCTGAATCTTTAAACAGGTGTGGGTATCTTTCTCGCATATCAGTCTCCTTCTCCCAAGTGGCCTCTTCGACTGGTCGATTCTTCCATTGAACTTTGATGGATGCAATCTCTCTTGACCTCAACTTGCGAACTTCTCTACCTAAAATAGCAACAGGCTCCTCCTCATAAGACAAATTTTCATCAAGCAGAACTGAATCCCAACGAATGATGTAGTTTCCATCCCCATGGTATCTTTTCAACATAGACACATGAAATACCGGATGCACTCCGGACAACCCTGGATGCAAGGCTAACTCATAAGCCACCTGACCTACTCTATTAAGTACTTCAAAGGGACCAATATACCTTGGGCTTAGTTTACCTCTTTTACCAAACCGCATCACCCCTTTCATGGGCGAAACCTTCAGCAAGACTTGCTCACCCTCCATAAACTCCAAGTCTCTAACCTTTCGATCTGCATATTCCTTTTGCCTACTTTGCGCCACTAAAAGCTTTTCTTGAATAGATTTCCCTTTCTCTAATGAATCCCTCAAAAGGTCAGTACCCCAAGGTCTAACCTCAAATGCATCAAACCACCCAATGGGAGACCTACATCTCCTACCATACAATTCTTCAAATGGGGCCATGTTAATACTTGAGTGATAACAATTATTGTATGAAAACTCCGCTAAGGGTAAGAAGTTATCCCAATGACCACCAAATTCTATCACACATGCACGAAGCATATCCTCCAACACTTGAATCGTTCGCTCAGACTGACCATCGGTCTAAGGATGGAACGCAGTACTAAGGTCCAACCTAGTACCCAATTCCGCATGCAATGTTTTCCAAAACTTAGAAGTAAACTGTGTACCTCTATCTGATATGATGGAGAGTGGAACCCCATGCAACCGAACAATTTCTGAGATATAGATTTTGGCTAACTTCTCGGCATTGTAAGTCACCTTGACCGGAATGAAGTGCGCAGACTTAGTTAATCTGTCCACAATTACCCAAATAGAATCAAACTTACCCTATGTCTTTGGAAGATTAACCACGAAATCCATTGCAATTCTCTCCCACTTCCATTCAGGAATGGGCATTCTCTGAAGTGTTCCTCCGGGCCTCTGGTGCTCATACTTTACTTGTTGACAATTTGGACATTTGGCAACAAAATCAACAATGTCGCGCTTCATTCTACTCCACCAAAAGTGTTGCTTTATGTGACGGTACATCTTTGTTGCACCCGGATTTATAGAATACCTTGAACTATGAGCCTCTGTCAGACTAGTGTTGATCAACTCATCGACGCGGGGTACACATACCCTTCCCTTAATCCTCAAAACACCTTCCTCGTCGATTGTTTCTTCTTAAGCCTCTCTTTCAACACTTTATCTCGGATCCGGATTAATTTCTCATCATTAAACTGCTTTCCCTTAATCCTGTCAAGGAAGGAAGATCTTGCCTCCACACAAGCTAACAATCCTCCCTTCTCATTTACTTTTAACCTCATAAGGTCATTAGCCAGAATCCGAACCTCTCTAGCCAATGGGCGTCTAGAAACTTGCAAGTGAGCTAGACTTCCCATGCTCCCTGCCTTTCTACTTAAGGCGTCTGCCACAACATTCGCTTTTCCCGGATGATACAAAATAGTGATGTCGTAGTCCTTCAGTAGTTCCATCCATCTCCTCTGTCTCAAGTTCAAATCTTTTTGAGTAAAGACATATTGTAGGCTACGATGATCCGTGTATACTTCACACTTAACCCCATATAGATAGTGTCTCCATTGCTTTAATGCAAACACTACCGCAGCCAACTACAAATCATGGGTCAGATAGTTACGTTCATGCACCTTTAATTGCCTTGAAGCATAAGCAATTACATTCTTCTCTTGCATTAGCACTGCACCCAAACCCGAATAGGATGCATCACAATAAACAATGAAATTCTTACCTTCCACGGGCAAGGTGAGAATTGGTGCAGTAGTCAACAAAGTCTTGAGCTTCTGAAAGCTTTCCTCACATTCGTCCGACCATACAAATGGAACATTCTGCTTAGTCAAGTTCGTCAATTGGGAAGCAATGGAAGAGAATTCCTTGACAAATCGACGGTAATAGCTAGCTAAACCAACGAAGCTCCTTATTTCTGACACATTAGTGGGTCTTACCCAATTCTTCACTGTCTCAATCTTAGAAGGATCTACCATCACTCCATCCTTAGAAACTACATGCCCCAAGAAGGACACTGCATCTAGCCAAAACTCACACTTAGAGAACTTGGCATAAAGCTTTTTCTCCCTCAACATTTCCAATACAATTCTCAAATGCTCCTCATGTTCCTTCTTACTTTTAGAGTATATCAGTATATCATCAATAAATACGATCACAAAGAGATCCAGATATGGCTTAAAAATCTCGTTCATCAAGCTCATGAACGCAGAAGGGGCATTCGTAAGACCAAAATACATCACTACAAATTCGTAATGCCCATACCTTGTTCGAAAGGCAGTCTTTGGCACATCCTTTGCCCGTATTTTCAGTTGATGATAACCGGATCTCAAGTCAATCTTAGAGAAGACACAAGCACCTTGTAACTGATCGAACAAGTCATCAATGCGAGGAAGAGGATACTTGTTCTTAATTGTTACCTTATTCAGTTGTCTATAGTCTATGCATATCCAAAAACTCCCATCCTTCTTCTTCACAAATAACACCGGAGCACCCCAAGGAGATGCACTTGGTCTAATGAAGCCTTTGCTCAACAACTCTTGAAGTTGGGTCTTTAACTCTCTTAACTCCGCTGGAGCCATTCTATAAGGGGGTATAGAAATGGGGCGAGTGCCCGGTTCAAGATCAATGCAGTAGTCAATATCCCTATCCGGTGGCATACTAGAAAGATCTGCAGGGAACACATCCAAAAACTCACGGACTACCGAAACCGACTCAATCGAAGGTACTTGGGTAGTGTCATCCCTGATATGTGCCAAGAAAGCTAAACAACCCTTACTAACCATCTTCTTAGCACGAAGAAAGGACACGATACGAACCGGATTGGAAGTGTAGTCGCCCTCCCACACTAACGGATCTGTCCCGGGCTTGGCTAACGTCACAGTTTTAGCATTTCAATCCAAGATCGCAAAATTCAGAGAAAGCCAAGTCATACCTAGAATTACATCAAAGTCAACCATTTCTAAGATAGCCAAATCTACATAAGTGTTGCTCCCCACAAAATTCACCAAACAAGACCTATATACCTTTTCAACTATCAAAGACTCACCCACCGGAGTAGAAACACGAATAGGCATGTCAAGTAATTCACAAGGTAAATTAAGACCATTAGCAAATGAAAAAGATACATAAGAAAATGTGTATCCAGGATCAAACAATACAGAAGCCATGCAATCACAAACCGAAAGATTACCTGTGATGACAGCATCGAATGTCTCCGCTTCAGATCTCCCAAGGAAAGCTTAACAATGGACCCTATCACCTGTCTGTCCGTTGCCCCTACCATGTTGTGATGTAGTGGCTCCAGTTTGCCCATCACCCCGACCGTTTTGGTGACCACCATTACCTCAACCACCGCGTCCTCCAGAATGACGGCCTCTTCTATAACCACCTCTACCTCTAACCATTGGAGGTCTGTAACTCTGTTTTGGACAATACCTCTTAATGTGCCCAGTCTCCCCACATCCATAACACTCTTGGGATTCAAACATAGGTCTCTCAGAGAAGTGTTGGCCGGTCTGAGGTGGACCCCCAACTACAGTTTGTAGTGAAGACAGAATTGGTCGAACTGAGTAACTTCCGGAACCCTGTCCTCTAGAGTAAGAACCATTAAACTCACCTCCCTTTCGAAATCTTTTTGATGTCGATGCCATGGTGAGGTCATTTGGCTTCACTCCTTCCACCTCTATCACGAAATCTACAACTTCTTGGAAGGATTTTGCCGTAGCCGCTACCTGTAAGGCTGAAATCCGCAATTCTGACCTCAACCCCTTCACAAAACGGCGAATCCGCTCTTGTGGACTGAAACAAAGTTGGGTGGCATACCTGGATAATGCACGAAACTTTGCCTCATATGAAGTAACCGACATCCTACCTTGCTCTAGGCTCAAGAACTCATCTCGTTTCATATGCCTCAAAGTTCGGGGGATATACTTCTCCATAAACAAGCTAGAGAATGAGGCCCAAGTCATAGGTGGTGCCTCTGTTGGTTGACACTCAACATGTGACCGCCACCACATTTTGGCGTTTCCTTGAAACTGATAAGTCACAAACTCAACACCAAACCGTTCTACTATACCCATCTTGTGTAGTAGCTCATGACAGTCAACCAGAAAATCGTACGCATCCTCAGATTCAGCACCCTTGAAGACTGGAGGTTTCAATTTCACGAAATTACTGAAAAGTTCATGCTGATCATTTGTCATTATAGGCCCTGTAGTCAGACGAGGGAACGTGCCTATTTCCAATGAGGCATCCATACGGGGAGCCCCAGCAGCGGCATGTCGTACCTCTGAAACCGGAGGTGTTGGTGCAGAAAACACTGGAGGTGCCTGGCCCTGATCAGATAACCCGCTAAGATAAGCAAGAACCTGATTGATCATCTCTGGGGTAGGTTGGGGTGGCAATTCCTCATTTTGCACTTGTTCATTCTCCCCTTCCTCACCCTCTCTTACTACTTCCTCAGTCGGTGGAGAGTCACCGCCCTAGCGTCAGATGGGCTAGGTACTTGTCCTCTTCCTCTAGAGGACGTCCTCCCACGACCTCTACCACGGCCTCTTGCCGCTACTCATCTTCGAGCTACAGCCCCAGTGGCTGGCTCTGATGCTTCTTGTCTTGCCGGTGTCAGTGTTGGTGTTGGCGCAGTCGTTGCTCTAGTTCTATCCATCTGCGAAATAGAGTGAAGATGGTCAGATACCAATTTGTATCACCTAGATACCAATTGGATTCAAGTAGTAGCACGAAAGAAAGAAAGAAAGAATGGAACTTTCCTAAAGTCTTATAGCCTCTCAAAGAAAAGTAAAGGCGTCCCCCTACCGTTCCTTAAGACTCTACTAGACTCGTTCTTGTGTGATGAGACCAACGAACCTAATGCTCTAATACCAAGTTTGTCACGACCTAAAACCGAGCCGCGACTGGCACCCACACTTACCCTCCTATGTGAGCGAACCAACCAATCTAAACCCTAACATTTCAATATAATATCAACAGAAAGTAATGCGGAAGACTTAAACTCATAAATAAAAACCATTTCAATAACTTCTAAAATTCAACATCTATTATTCCCCAAAATCTGGAAGTCATCACCACAAGAACATCTATGATCAAATTACTAAACTAAGAGTATTCTAAGAAGCTAAACAAGTAAAAGCTAGTCCATGCCGGAACTTCAAGGCATCAAGACATGAGGAAAAAGATCCAGTCCAAGCTAGAAGCATTAGCTCACCCTGAAGATCCGGTGTGACGAAGACTGGCTAGAATTGCGGTTGAGTTGAAGACGACGGCACGTTTGCTGCACTCCACAAATAACAAAGAAGAAAACATAAAAGTAGGGGGTCAGTACAAACACAAGTACTGAGTAGGTATCATTGGCCAACTCAAAATAGAAAACAGTATATATCAAGTAATATCATAAATCAACTACAATACTCAACATGTAGCAAAACCAAGTACCATAATCATGAATAAGTACCGTCAAGTTCACACATGAGGACTCAAGCCTCAATACCATATTCATTTGAGAATTAGGTTCATTAGATTGATTATATTAACATATTTCTAGATTCATTATCTTTATTCCCCTTGTGTCGGTACGTGAAACTTCGCTCCATATACTATCCTGGTGTCGGAACGTGACACTCCGATCCTCATATACTATCCTGGTACCGGAACGTGGCACCCGATCCATATACTATCCTTGTGTCGGAACGTGAAACTCCGATCCTCATTCTATACTGGTACCGGAACGTGGCACCCGATCCATATACTATCCTGGTGTCGAAACGTGACACTTCGATCCTCATTCTATCCTGGTACCGGAATGTGGCACCCGATCCATATACTATCTTGGTGTCGGAACGTGACACTCCGATCCTCATTCTATCCTGGTACCGGAATGTGGCACCCGATCCATATACTATCCTGGTGTCGGAACGTGACACTCCGATCCTCATTCTATCCTAGTACCGGAACGTGGCACCCGATCCATATACTATCCTGGTGTCAGAACGTGACACTCCGATCCTCATTCTATCCTGGTACTGGAACGTGGCACCCGATCCATATACTATCTTGGTGTCGGAATGTGACACTCCGATCCTCATTCTATCCTGGTACTGGAACGTGGCACCCGATCCATATACTATCCTGGTGTCGGAACGTGACACTCCGATCCTCATTCTATCCTGGTACCGGAACGTGGCACCCGATCCCCTAATCTCACTTCTTTCATTCATTAAGCCTTCTTTCATACCAAGGCGTCATCATTAACAAAGTAGATTAGGGTTTCTTTTCAAGATTCGGGATTCAATAGCTTCATCATGCTTATTTTATCACAATTATATAATCACATTCATGCAAGCATACAATTAAGCATATAGAAGGGTTTACAATACTACGAATACATATCATTCGCTATTAAGAGTTTACTACGAATTGCGTAAAAACCATAACCTACCTCCACCGAAGATTCGTGATCAAGCAAGCAATTTCCCAAAGTTTTGTTTCTTTCTTCTTTGTTTCGATCCTCTTTCTCGTTCGACTCTCTCTCTCCTTGTTCTTTCTATTTTTCTAATTCAAACCCTCTTTCTTTTACCCTAATTAGCATATAATTAAGTATAAAAGATGGAAATAATAACCCACTAATTAACTCAAGGTTACCTCTTTTAACCCCCAAGTAATTAGATTTATTAACATTAACCCACTAACTTTATAATTAAAGCACGAATAGTCAAAAACGTCCCTTAAAACATTTACAGAAATCCGACCCAGCCTGGGATTACGCAGTCTGTGACGGCCCGTCGTGCCTGCGACGGTCCGTCCTGCTGCTCCGTCACATAGTTCAGAGACTCAATTCTATTAAAGGGTCTGTGACGGTCCGTCGTGCCCACGATGGTCCGTCCTGCCATGTCGTCACGAAGTTCAGAGAGTCAATTTCAGTACCCAATTTCAGAATTTCTAAGTGTTTTGAAACGAGACCCTGTGACTGTCCGTCGTGCCCATGACGGTCCGTCGTGGGGTCCGTCGTCTCGGCCAGTTTTCCAAAAATAAAATCCGCTGCTCAAAACGACTAAACAGGTCGTTACATGTAGGATGCCAATCTCACCTACCACTATGAGTTATCGATATCACACAAAATATTTTCGACGTTATCAATGAACTTCTATGGGTATTTACCAACTTGCAACCACAAAAACTTAGGCGGATTGATCCTAACAAGATCACAAACTCTGTATTGTTCTTTTTGGTCATACTCTGAGCTTGTAACGACCCTTTTGTTCAATTTGAGAAATAGAGCATTTTATTTCATAAAATAATTTTCGATAGATTCTAAATGAGTATTTTTGATTATTTGTAATTATAATTATAAAAATAATGGGATAGTTTTAATAATTTATGTAGTTGAGGGTTAAAGAAGATAACATTATAATTAATAGTGGGTTCCTTTTATCACTTTTATAATAAGTTACATATAACAATTAGGGCATTAATGCTCAGAAATTAAAAATCAAGTTAAGAATAAGACTTACCTGAAGACGACATGCGGAGCCGCAAGTCTTAATTAATCAAGGTAAAACTCGTATTCAAATCTTAATGTTCATCGTGATGCAATTTTTTAATGCGGAGGTGTACATATGGAAGGCATTAATTGTGTGATGGTGGGAAGGTTTTATTATTTAATTAGTAGATTAATATTTAGTATGTTTAGATTTCATATATATATATATATTTGTCGTTATACGGCCATATGTGTGGCCTCAATTTTCAATTTGTTTTCTGCAGAAAATTAGGATAGCAAATATATGTATAATAATATTGATAAATGCTAAGATGGATTGAGGAGCTAGATATATAATTGTTGAAATTTTACTACAGCTAATAATAACTATAATTAGCAACTAATGACAAATTCTTGATGCCATTCTTAGTTCATAATGATTATGACCAATGAGGTGGTAGTGATTGTTGGGAATACCTTATAGAAATGTACAGGATGCATGGAATACGGGTTTGACAATTGTTGATTACCGTAAAATTTAAATCTATGATTTCAATCCTTAAGTTTTCTTACAGTTATTATATTATATTTTAAGTTTTGTCATATTGAAACAAATAATTAAATATTAGGTATATTATGGTACTTGAATGCTATGAAGGTTATGTTATTTGGAGGTTAAGACTTGACCCTAGGCTTTAATCTAAGACATAGGAAACTTGACATAGTAATTGACCTTAAGATGTTAAGAACTTGAACATAGAATTGTGCTTGATAATTTTTGAGTTTAGGCTAGACATATAGTAATAGGGGTGTCTGTAGACTCGTTAACTTACAAAATTATGCACATATACTTGATAGATGGAAAAGGCTCGGAGGCATTGAGGAAAGGAAAAGTATTGGAGAAGTAGCATGTTGACTTTGATTCTTCGATGGAGGTAGGTTATGGTTTATGCTATTTGATAGTAAACTCTTAATAGTGAATGATATGCATTGAATGATATTTTGAAGTTTTCTATGTACTTGATTGTGTGATTGTGTGGCTTGGTCATGTGTTTTGATAATTGGTCTGAAATCCCGAGACCGTGGAATGTATAATCTTAAACCATCTCTATCAAAGTGATGACTTGAATAAAGAAAGATCGACGAAATATTATTAACGACTGGAGAAGTGGTGATACTAAATGATAAACTAATGATATTATTGGATCGGAGTGTCACGTTCCGACACGGTATTCCTGGATCGGAGTGTCACATTCTGACACGGTATTCTTGGATCGGAGTGTCACGTTCCGACACGGTATTCTTGGATTGGAGTGTCACGTTCCGACACAATAATATTAAAGGAAAAAGTATGTTGAATTAATGGAAGATACTCAATCTCAAAGAACTCAACTCCCAAAATGGTTTGGTTTTGAGGCATGAGTCCTCATGTGTGATCTTGATACGGTTGACTTAATACGTGCTTACTTTATTGTTATTGACACACGTTTATGTTGTTTGTTGCTTATCACATGTTAAGTGCTACAGTTGAGTTCATACTATTATTCTTTGTATATTAGTTACTATTTTGGGTTGACCGATGATACTTACTCAGTACATGTTGCCTCGTACTGAGCCCTACTTGTTTTCTTCTTTGTTTTACTTTTATGAAATGCAGCGAGTGCACCTATGACTTCTAATTTCCCTCAGTTCTAGCCAACCTTCTGCATATCAAATTTCAGTGTGAGCTATCCATTCAAGCTCGTATTGGATTCTCTCCGTCATGACATGATGTCCTATACTTTCGGACAAATACCATTTTATTCTTTTATTTTAGTGTATTCGATATTCTTAGACTTAGTATTTGAGATTAGATGTCCTTGATGTGATGACTATCAGATTTTGGGATGATAAGTATTAAACTTTAGAAACTTATTTAAATTGGTTGCTTAGTATCTTTTGGAGCTTCCTCATTATTTATATTATTTATAGTTGAATTATTTGTACATGTTGGGATTTGAATTTTTTTTTGTTCGTCCACCCAGGTAGTTAAGTGTGGATGCCACTCACGACTCGTTTTGGGTCGTGACAAACTTGGTATCAGAGCGTTAGGTTCGTTGATCTCATCACACAAGGACAAGTCTAGTAGACTTTTGAGGAACGGTATGGGGACGACTTTACTTTTTCTTCGAGAGGCTATAGGACTTTAGGAAAACTCTATTCTTTATTTCTTTCGTGCTATTACTTGGATCCAATTGGTATCTAGATGATACAAATTGATATCTGAACTTCTTCACTCTATTTAACATATGGTTAGTACTAAAGTATTAAAAGTTGAAATAGCAACACTAGGAGAAAAAATAAGAATGTGTTCCTGAAAATGAACATTTTTTCTCGATCGACTATAGGGCCTCTAATGACTAGTAATCAACATGATTTGTTTTTAAGTTCATAAAGTTGAAACTCTACTATTCATGTTTATTGATTTTGAATATGTGTATGCTTCCATTATTGATTGTTTTGAGTTGCTTCATAAAATGAATATAGTGAAAAGACTCGGTGTTAAGTTTGTGATATACTAGTTCTAATGATACGTAAAATATGGTAATAGTATCATGTTGAGTGGCGATTAGTAAAGAAACTATCTATAACTTAAGGCAACATTTTTCTAGCATATTCATGAAGAATTTTATACCCTAGACTTGAGGGATAGGAGGAGATATGAATTATGGAATAACAAGAGGTATATGTTGCACCAGTTAAGGTCAAAATCTCTACTACGATCCATAGATTAAGTGTATATCAAAAAGGGTCATCAATTCTTACTTGGTTAGAGTTTTGAAGTGTTTGCTTTTGTTATTGACTTGATCTAAGAAGTAAAGCAAATTTCTTGGGCTAGAGAAAGAATAAATTCGATAATGTTTTACAGTTATTAAATTGGTAATAATGTGTGGGCTATTTGGGTAAGATATTCTCGATAAACATGATGTGTTCTAGTAATGAATTTAACGACCTTTGAGGGTACTAATGTTACGTGAAAATGAATACATCGATTGTCAAGTTTGAATACTAACTACTTAAGGAGTTACTAGTGGTATGACATGTTTAGGTAACGAGATTCAGTGTTGCTTTCACATTTGAAAAACCAACTAGTTTATTACTACGGGTGTTTGAATTGAGCATTATTTAAAGAAAATTCTATGTGGTGGATCTTTGGTACAATATTAATACATTTGAATTGTGAAATGTATCTTGAAGCATCTGAATGAGGACTGGTGATTTTATCTCAAGCTTCAAAGGGTAGACATATCCTACAATGACAAACTTATAGGGAAAGAAACCCCTAGTGAGTATACTTGGGTGAAGTAAATTGAAGATTTTAGCAATAAAGTGCATATAAAATTGGATTAGTCCCTTGAATTTGATTGGTATACCTAAGTTTAAGGTATTAGATCGAGGAAAAGGTTCACTTCATGGTGATAAAAGGGTTAACTAAGCATGATGGAAAATAAAAGTTCGTGAGAAATTGTAATTGGGATGAAATTATATGATTAGGATTTGTTGGTTAAATAAATTTTATATGTAATAAAGACTTTCGAGTATCTAAGGTTGTGATTTTTTACTATTTTGTGAGTAATGTGGGTGTATGACAACTTTTAAGAGATGTTGGTTCAACGCTCGAATAGAATTTAAAGGAGTTGGAATCATAATTAAAATAAGATAAAACTTGTGGGATGTGTAGCCTTAAAAAAATAAGTGAGAGAAGGAATATTTTCTCTAATTTTAAGAACTAAAAATGTATCTTCGAAGGGGTTGAGAATTGGGTTCAGAAATGCATTATTTTATTTATTTTGTTTTTGTAAGGTAATAGCATAACAGGTTAATCAGCTTGGTTAACAACTATTGAATAAAACTTAAGCGAGGAGTGTACAGACGTTCAACTTGAGTGAGATGATAAGTTCTGTTGTACTGTTGAATTTAGAGATGAGTAGGGTTGGATTTTTAGTGAAGCATATGGTAGTGTTGATGGACAAGCAATCAATGATAAGCTAAGATAAGGTAATTATAAAAGTCTTCAAAGTATAAGAAAATGTAGATACATAAGGGTATAGGGTTACACAATTGGACTTAAAATTCAAACTTTTCAGTATAAGTCTGCATTCTTGGTGATATGTTTTTTTTCAAGGTATGAATTAGTAAGGTAGTAAATGATTGATTGCATCGGTATTAAGCATGTGAAAGAACTTATGCATGTTTTGGATCATAACGTTTATTACTTTTGATTGTTAAAGGGTCTAAGAAGAGTTTTTTTCTGAGTTTTGATTTAGAATGTGAAGTAAAATGTCATGGGTTGTTGGTAAAAGGACGAGATCGATAAGTGATCTAAAGAAACAAGAATATTGATATATTGAAAGGTCGAATAGAATTTTGTACCATGAGAAGAATTTGAGAAAAGTGAAGGAATAAGATCTTTCGTATAAACCCATGGGATGTAGTTGATGGTTGTATTGATTTTTGCCTATGATTTTAGATATGAATGTGAGATATGATGTAGTTCGATATAGACTTACTAGAATTTATCATCGACTTTTATAAAGATTAAGTTTTGATTTGGATTGCAAACAATGAGGCATGAAGAATTTAGTATTTTACATGAGGTTAGATTGCTCAAATTTGGATAGATGACTTAAGAATGATTCATAAGGTGTAATATAATTCTACATGGTTATTAAGAATTTAGAGTTGGAATAATACTACTCTATTGATGGGATTACATAGAATCTTATGATGTGTTACATAGATATTTAATGGTGAATAGAGGTTATGAGCTAATAGGATACATAATAATTTGAATGACCAAGAAACTTCCTAAGTATTTGCATGAGGTATGTGATGGTTTAGAAGGGTAGCTAAATCATGATATGTGGAAGCGGTGTGAGGTTGAATTGGGGTTTGATTTAGTAGTTTATCATGATGGAAAGGTACTATCAAATTTTAAATAATGTTAGTAGCCTTGTTTGAAACTCGTAACTGTCATGAAATGCTTAAATAGAAAGAGAGCCATAGTTTGAACATATATTTTATAAGAATACTTTGATAATAATGGTGGTTTGGGAGTAAGTAGATGATCAATGTGGTTGTGATGTCTTGTTAGTACTAAAAGTGTCGACTTTAGTGGATGTAGGGTTCGATAAAGTAAGTATGTGTGCAATTATTATAGGGACTAAATTGGTGATTGTGGGAGTATGTGTGCAATTATAATAGGGACTAAATTGGTGATTGTGGGTAGCTAGAAAATCAAAGAGATAGAGTCAGATGAATGAAGATGTTTGATATGGAAACTATTGGAAAAAAATCTGAAGTTATTCGACCTTGGTTATATACACTCTTACGTGAACAAATACTTCATTTCGGGTGTGATTTAGAGTATGATTCATTTTCTGCATCCACATGTGTTTTTTTTCTATCGGTGATTCCCTCTTAGTTGATCGGGTGTATCATTTCTGCGATTGTTTTCTTGGGTAGGATGTTTAGGCATACTTGGTTGTCTCAAATGACAGATTTGGTGTTTTCTTGGGGCTATTGAAGTATATGTGGTTCTACATACAACTTTACTTATTAGAATGTATAGAAGAGCTACCATGAAAATTTACAGTTGTGCGATATACTTAAGATCTATCTCATCATTAGTATCATGTTGCGGCTATGTGTTATTAGAGATTATGTATGCTTGGGTGTATCTCTAAATGTGTGGTTACTTGATAATTTTTTTTTAAAAAAAAAAAATTGGGTTAGATAAGTTTGAATCTCTATTGAGGAGTACTTCATGTATAAAGATCCAATTTATAACTTAATCTCGTGGAAAGTTTATGTTGTGAGAAGAAAATATTGACAAAATTTATGATGGTATGTGCACTATGAGTGTACGGTGGTTGTTTCAAGTTCACCACTGATTATATCCCGTATTGGTTTTGAGATTTTATCGTGGTTATGTGAAAAAGATTCCACCTAATGGTTGTGTCAATGTTCTTGAGAACATGTTGCATATGTGTGTACGATTAGCTTTGATGACTATTGAGAATACATTTGTTGTCAGTTGAGTTTACAACAACAATAGCTACCAGTTGAGTAATAATATGACCCTATTCGAGGCATTGTATGGGAGGAGGTGTAGATCTCCAATTGGTTGGTTCGGTACTTTTGAGGTGAGATCTTGGGTACTAATATTGTAAAGGAATAGTTAAGACAACTAACCGTTTTACCCTCGCCTTCTATTGATCGTTCGAGGATGAACGATAGGTAAATTGGTATCGAATGTAACGACCCATTTGTTCAATTTGAGCAATAGAGCATTTTATTTCATAAAATAATTTTCGATAGATTCTAAATGAGTATTTTTGACTATTTGTAATTATAATTATAAAAATAATGGGATAGTTTTAATAATTTATGTAGTTGAGGGTTAAAGAAGATAACATTATAATTAATAGTGGGTTCCTTTTATCACTGTTATAATTAGTTACATATAACAATTAGGGCATTAATGCTCAGAAATTAAAAATCAAGTCAAGAATAAGACTTACCTGAAGACGACATGCGGAGCCGCAAGTCTTAATTAATCAAGGTAAAACTCGTCTTCAAATCTTAATGTTCATCGTGATGCAATTTGTTAATGCAGAGGTATACATATGGAAAGCAATAATTGTGTGATGGTGGGAAGGTTTGATTATTTAATTAGTAGATTAATATTTAGTATGTTTAGATTTCATATATATATATTTGTCGTTATACGGCCATATGTGTGGCCTCAATTTTCAATTGGTTTTCCGAAGAAAATTAGGATAGCAAATATATGTATAATAATATTGATAAATGCTAAGATATTGAGGAGCTAGGTATATAATTGTTGAAATTTTACTACGGCTAATAATAACTAAAATTAGCAACTAATGACAAATTCTGGATGCAACTCATAGTTCATAATGATTATGACCAATGAGGTGGTAGTGATTGTTGGGAATACCTTATAGAATTGTACAGGATGCATGGAATACGGGTTTGACAATTGTTGATTACCGTAAAATTTAAATCTATGATTTCAATCTTTAAGTTTTCTTACAGTTATCATATTATATTTTAAGTTTTGTTATATTGAAATAGGTAATTAAATATTAGGTATATTATGGTACTTGAATACTATTAAGGTTATGTTATTTGGAGGTTAAGACTTAACCCTAGGCTTTTATCTAAGACATAGGAAACATGACATAGTAACTGACCTTAAGATGTTAAGAACTTGACATAGAATTGTGCTTGATAATTTTTTAGTTTAGGCTAGACATAAAGTAATAGAGGTGTCTGTGGACTCGTTAACTTACATAATTATGCACATATAATTGATAGATGGAAAAGGCTCGGAGGCATTGAGGAAAGGAAAAGTATTGGAGAAGTAGCATGTTGACTTCGATTATTCGATGGACGTAGGTTATGGTTTATGTTATTTGATAGTAAACTCTTAATAGTGAATGATATTTATTGAATGATATTGTGAAGTTTTCTATGTACTTGATTGTGTGATTGTGTGGCTTGGTTGTGTGTTTTTATAATTGGTCTGAAATCCCGAGACCGTGGAATGTATAATCTTAAACCATCTATATCAAAGTGATGCCTTAAATAAAGAAAGCTCGATAAAATATTATTAACGACTGGAGAAGTGGTGATACTAAATGATAAACTAATGATATTATTGGATCGGAGTGTCATGTTCCGACACGGTATTCTTGGATGTGAGTGTCACGTTCCGACACGGTATTCTTGGATCGGAGTGTCACGTTCCGACACAATAATATAAAAAGAAAAAGTTTGTTGAATTAATGGAAGATACTCAATCTCAAAGAACTCAACTCCCAAAATGGTTTGTTTTGGAGGCATGAGTCCTCATGTGTGATCTTGATACCGTTGACTTAATACGTGCTTACTTTATTGTTATTGAGACTTGTTCATGTTGTTTGTTGCTTATCACATGTTAAGTGCTATAGTTGAGTTCATACTATTATTCTTTGTATATTAGTTACTATTTTGGGTTGACCGATGATACTTACTCAGTACATGTTGCCTCGTACTGAGCCCTACTTGTTTTCTACTTTGTTTTCCTTTTATGAAATGTAGCGAGTGTACCTATGACTTCTAATTTCCCTCAGTTCTAGCCAACCTTCTGCATATCAAATTTCAGGGTGAGCTATCCATTCAAGCTCGTGTTGGATTCTCTCGGTCACGACATGATGTCCTATACTTTCGGACACATACTATTTTATTCTTTTATTTTAGTGTATTCGATATTCTTAGACTTAGTATTTGAGATTAGATGTCCTTAATGTGATGACTATAAGATTTTTGGATGATAAGTATTAAACTTTAGAAACTTATTTAAATTGGTTGCTTAGTATCTTTTGGAGCTTCCACATTATTTATATTATTTATTGAATTATTTGTACATGTTTGGATTTGAATTTTTTTTGGTTCGTCCACCCAGGTAGTTAAGTGTGGATGCCACTCCCGAATCGTTTTGGGTCGTGACAGAGCCAAAAGCTGAATTGGCGTTCTAAAACTCTACATTTAAACTACCTTATCTGTTACTATTGGAACTGCGTTAGCATTGCGTCCATTAGCATCCCATGCCTAAGCTCTACGAGAAGGCATGATCTTGAGTGCAAAACATCGAGTTAGAATGGAATTTGAGCATACCTTAACCACGATAAGAGTAACAAGAAAGTGTTACTTTTCCTAAAACACTTCATGGTCTCCCTCCGATTAGATTTGGTGCACTTCACACCCATGAATAAGACTCTACTTAGTGCGGCTTTTTCAGATATTCTATGACTCTTGAACCTAGTGCTTTGATACCATGTTTTTTCATGCCCCGAGCTACCCCCGAGACGCTGACACGGAACCTAGGAATACAAGTGATCCCAAGAGAACCCTGCTGGTATGATCATGAGCATACTAAAGATAATAAATTATTGTGGAGGCTAAATAATAACATATAATAAAAAGATGCGTAATACCCATATTCTATAACTGAGATATTTTGAAACAATGAGTTTAATACGAAGGAGATATCAACTCAATGTAAGCTGAATCTAACTATGTCTGAAAATAGCCTCTAAACTGGACTAGAAATACAGGGACCAGCCCCCAGCTAAATCGAGCAAAAAACTAAAAGTAATTTACTAAAGACTTAAAAGACACTCATGATTGTTGTTCTTGGAGAATGAGGACATACCACAGAATCTACTTAACTGGAGATCGAAAATCGATCTATGCGTGATCTAGATGCTGAGAACATCAACCTACATCACGAGAAGATGTAACGTATGTATGTGTTAGTACTTTAAAGATACTAAGCATGTAGGATAGAGTAAAGCTGAAATAAAACATAATTGAACAAGCATAAAAGCAAGTATAATAATCTGACATGATAAACTGAATTCTGAGCTAACTGGATGTAATGACAAATTTATAGCATGCAGAAACTAAATACTGAATATACTGATAACTGGTCAATGTAGAGAGTCTGACTGAATTGTGGGAGCTACTAATAACCGATAATAAAACCACATGAGCTAAATGTGGAGTCCGATGTATACGCCCTATCGAGAAGACCCAATATACCCTGCCAAAGGTATAAAGGCATGATGGTTTGATCATTAAACTGATTGCCCACAGAGGGAACTTAAACCTACTTGGCTAGTAGTTCTAGGACTAATTGGGTACGCGGAACCCTAGTGCAACTCGGTATTATGCTACTCCCAATAAATTCTATAAATTCAGTGATTATTTCATAGTTTCTATAAATACTGGATAGCTCGAAACTGAACATGCAAACTGAGAATGCAACAATTAATCTAGTAATGATGCATTTATAACTAAGGCATGTATATCTAAAATGTCTAAAATATCTTACCTAGCATGTGTAATTCAAGATCTAAAGAAATACATAGCTAGGGTTCTGAATTCATGCAATAAACTGAATAATAACATGATAATATGATTTGGAACATATAACTAATATGTTCATGAAGTTCTCTTGAATTTGTAGAAACCATAGATCTAATCATGATAACAGAATCAAGAATCTGACTGAAAACTAGGGATCCAATGGGTTATAGGAACCCACTAGTGATATCCCACATACCTGGTGATGAAATCCACAGAAAAATACTTAAATTTTGTGGCTGGAACTGCCGGACACTGAACTAGGGTTCTTGAGCTTTTTCTCTTTTCTAGCTTATAGTTTTCTAACTTTTGATTTAATAATTTGACTTAGATATGTTTTAGTTATGTTTATAGGCTTAAACTGACTAACATTAGGGTTAAAAGGACTAAAATATGATCATTTAGGGTCAAAAAGATGTAACTTAGGGTTTCAACGGAGTGGGAAATGTCCAAAAGACCCCTGGGAAGGTTGGTGTCGAACTAATCGACGGCCAGGCCTGATGGTCCGTCGTCTGCCCGACGCCCAGTCATTGGGTCCGTCGTTAGGGCCTGTTCGACAAGCCTTTATTAAAATGAGAATAACTTTTCACTCAAAGGTCTTATTTTAGCAAGGTTTATGGATATGGAAAGATAATTCAATTATTTATCAGTGGGTAGGTCATGGGACATCTTATTCATTTTGTGATAATAGTCATGACCATTTGAAGTTTACCCAATTGCATTTTCCCTTAACTGTCTGCAAATTTTTTCACCTACGGACTGTGCTTGTCAGCCTTAGATCTTGTGAGAGAGTGGTTGAATAGGGGTCTCGATCGACGGTCACGGACTACGGACCGTCATCTCACCTACAGACCGTTGGTCCGTCCGTCGATCAAGACTTAGCCGATTTTTCAGAGATGAATTTTTTTGGAGTTTGTGATCCCATTGACGGTAGTGCAGAATGGACCGTCATCTTTCCCATGGACCGTCGATGCCAGCGTTGGTTGCACCTGAAGATTTTTCTTTAAAAAATTATTTTTGGCCTATTTTTGCTACGGGGTGTTACATATATGTTAATGTTACTTCACTTGAGTATATATAAATTCATTAAATATTATTTAAAATATTAATGTTAAATTGAGCAACAAAAACTGTTGACAAAAAATCATAATTTTGTCATACTTACGCTTCAAATCATGAATTACTATAACTAAAGTTCTCACAAACCAATAACTCAAAAGCTCTTACTTTTAAGGGATTCAATATTATCAAGAAAGAGTTTTACTTCACTTGAATATGTCTTTATATCGAACATGTCTATTGTTTCATTTCTTTTCCTCCTTTTAGATGTGATTAAATGTTTATATACCTAACAAAGTCATTAGTTTTCTTAACGCATTCATTTTATATTTTTTAAAAAATAATAATGTTGAGTTAAGCAACATAAAAACCTGAACCAAATTCTTAATGTTGTCATATTTTCGCTTCAAATCCTAAATCACTAAAAATAAAGTTGTCCCCCTTTCACTCTCCACACATAAAATCTCAAAAGCTCTTTCTTTTGAGATTTCAATAGTACCATGAAAGAGATTTACTTCACTTCAGTATGTCTATATACCCAAAAGTCATTTCTTTTCCTCCACTTAGATGCATTCATATGTCTATATATGTCACGACCCAAAATGAGCCGCGAGTGGCACCCACACTTATCCTACTATGTGAGCGAACCAACCAATCTAAACCCCAACATTTCAACCATAATGAACAAAATATAAAGCGGAACACTTAAACTCATTAACGAAATCAATTCAATAACATCTAAAATTTATCAATCATTATCCCCAAAATCTGGAAGTCATCACCACAAGAACATCTATCCTCAAATTACTAATCTAAGAGTGTCTAAGAAGCTAAAATAAGTAAAAACCTAGTCCATGCCGGAATTTCAAGGCATCAAGACGTGAAGAGGAAGATCCAGTCCAAGCTAGAAGCAATAGCTCACCCTGAAATCTGGCTTGATAAAGACTGGCTAGATTTGCGGTTGAGTTGAAGACGGTGGCACGTTTGCTGCACTCCACAATTAACAAAGAAAAACAAATACAAGTAGGGGTCAGTACAAGGCACAAGTACTGAGTAGGTATCATCGGCCAACTCAAAATAGAAAACAGAATATATTAGATAATAACATAAAATCAACTAATATTCTTAACAAGCGACCACAACAATTTCCATAACCCTTGGTCAAACACCAAGCACATCAATGAGGACTCAAGCCTCCCCATTATACTCATTTGGGAATTAGTTCTTTAAAATTTAATATATTATCATAATTCAAGATTCATTATCTTTATTCCTCTTGTGTCGGTACGTGACACTCCGCTCCACTACTACTATCCTGGTATCGGAACGTGACACTCCGATCCATATACTATCCTGGTGTCGGTACGTGACACTCCGATCCATATATTATCCTGGTGTCTGAACGTGACACCCGATCCATATACTATCCTGGTGTCGGAATGTGACACTCCGATCCATATACTATCCTGGTGCCGGAACGTGACCCCCGATCCATATACTATCATGGTGTCAGAACGTGACACTCCGATCCATATACTATCCTGGTGTCGGAACGTGACACTCCGATCCATATACTATCCTGGTGTCGGTACGTGACACTCCGATCCATATACTGTCATGGTGTCGGAACGTGACACCCGATCCATATACTATCCTGGTGTCGGAACGTGACACTCCGATCCATATACTATCCTGGTGCCGGAACGTGACACCCGATCCATATACTATCCTGGTGTCGGAACGTGACACTCCGATCCATATACTATCCTGGTGTCGCAACGTGACACTCCAATCCATATACTATCCTGGTGACGGAACGTGACACTCCGATCCATATACTATCCTGCTGTCGAAACGTGACACCCGATCCATATACTATCCTAGTGTCGGAACGTGACACTCCGATCCTCATACTATCCTAGTGCCGGAACGTGACACTCCGATCCTCATACTCTAATTACTTTTAGTTCATCAAGCCTTTTTTTATACCAAGGCATCATCATTAACAAGTAAATTTGGGATTTAAGATTCAACAGCCTCATCATGCTAATTCATCACAATTAGATAATCATATCATACAAACACACAATTAAGCATATAGAAGACTTTATAATACTACCCAATACATATCATTCGCTATTAAGAGTTTACTATGAAATAGCATAAACCATAACCTACCTCCACCGAAGAATCGTGATAAAGCAATCTACTTTCCCAAAGCTGTGTTCTTCTTCGTTTTCTCTCTCTCTTGATCGTTCGTTTCTCCCTCTCTTTGTTCTTTCTATTTTTCTTATTCAAACCCTCTTTCTTTTACCATAATTAGTATATAATTAAGTATAAAAGATGGTAAAAGTAACCCACTATTTATTTCAAGGTTGTCCCCTTTAACCCCCATGTAATTGAATTATTAACATTAACCCACTAACTTTATAATTATAAGCATGAATAGTCCAAAACGCCCCTTAAAACATTTAACAGAAATCCGCCCAGTCAGGGTTACGCAGCCTGTGACGGCCCGTCGTGCCTGCGACGGTCCGTCCTGCTGCTTCCGTCACAAAGTTCAGAGACTCAATTCATTAAAGAGTTTGTGATGGCCCGTCATGTCTGCGACGGTCCGTCTTGCCATTTCGTCGCGAAGTTCAGAGAGTTAATTCTGTGGAAAGATTTGTGACATTCAGTCATGCCTGCGACGGTCCGTCCTTCCATTCCGTCACGAAGTTCAGAGAGTCGATCTCAGTACCCAAATTTTAGAATTCTAAGTGTTTTGGAACTAGACCCCCTCGACGGTCCGTCGTGCCCATGACGGTCCGTCGTGGGATCCGTCGACTCAGACAGTGATTTCCAAAAATAAACTCTGCTACTCAAAACAACTAAACAGGTCGTTACAATAGATACCAATTTACCCATCGTTCGTCCTCGAACGATCCCAAGAAGAAAAACAAGTGCGAAAAGGAGTACCTGAATCTGTAAACAGGTGTGGGTATCTTTCTTGCATATTAGCCTCCTTCTCCTAAGTGGACTCTTCAACTGGTCGATTCTTCCATTGAACTTTGATGGATGCAATCTCCATTGATCTCAACTTGCGAATTTCTCTATCTAGAATGGCAACAGGCTCCTCCTCTTAAGTTAAATTCTCATCAAGCAGAACTGAATCCCAACGAATGATGTAATTTCCATCCCCATGGTATCTTTTTAACATAGACACATGAAATAGCGGATGCACTCCTGACAGCCCTGGAGGCAAGGCTAATTCATAAGCCACCTCCCCTACTCGCTTAAGTACTTCAAATGGTCCAATATACCTTGGGCTTAGCTTACCTCTTTTACCAACCCGCATCACCCCTTTCATGGGTGAAACCTTCAGCAAGACTTGTTCACCCTCCATGAACTCCAAGTCTCTAACCTTTCGATCTGCATATTCCTTTTGCCTACTTTGAGCCGCTAAAAGCTTTTCTCGAATAGATTTCACCTTCTCTAATGAATCCCTCAAAAGATCAGTACCCCAAGGTCTAACCTCAAATGCATCAAACCAACCAATGGGAGACCTACATTTCCTCCCATACAATGCTTCGCATGGAGCCATATCAATACTTGAGTGGTAGCTATTATTGTATGAAAACTTTGCTAAGGGTAAGAAGTTATCCCAATGACCACCAAATTCTATCACACATGCACGAAGCATATCTTCCAATACCTGAATCGTTCGCTCAGACTGACCATCGGTCTGAGGGTGAAATGCAGTACTAAGGTCCAACCTAGTACCTAATTCCGCATGCAATGTTCTCCAAAACTTAGAAGTAAAATGCGTACCTCAATCTGATATGATGGAAATTGGAACTCCATGCAATCAAACAATTTCTGAGATATAGAGTTTGGCTAACTTCTCTGCATTGTAGGTCACCTTGACCGGAATGAAGTGAGCAGACTTAGTTAATCTTTCCACAATTACCCAAATAAAATCAAACTTTCCCAATGTCTTTGGAAGACCAACCACGAAGTCCATTGCAATTCTCTCCCACTTCCATTTAGGAATGGGCATTCTCTGAAGTTTTCGTCCGGGCCTCTGGTGTTCATACTTTACTTGCTGACAATTTGGACATTTGGCAACAAAATCAACAATGTCGCGCTTCATTCTACTCCACCAAAAGTGTTGCTTTAGGTCACGGTACATCTTGGTTGCACCAGGATGTATAGAATATCCGGAACTATGAGCCTCTGTAAGAATAGTGTGGATCAAATCATCAACACGGGGCACACATACCCTTCCCTTAATCCTTAAAACACCTTCCTCATCAATTATTTCCTCTTTAGCCTCTCCTCGCAACACCTTATCTCGAATCCGAATCAGTTTCTCATCAGTAAACTGCTTTCCCTTAATCTTGTCAAGAAAAGAAGTTCTTGCCTCCACACATGCAAAAAATCCTCCTTTCTCTAGTATTTCCAGTCTCATAAAGTCGTTAGCCAAGTTTTGGACTTCTCTAGCCAATGGGCGTCTAGAAACTTGTAAGTGGGCTAAACTACCCATGCTCCCTTCTTTTCTACTTAAAGCATCAGCAACCACATTTGCTTTCCCTGGGTGATACAGAATAGTAATATCATAGTCCTTCAGCAGTTCCATCCACCTCCTCTGCCTCAAATTCAAGTCCTTTTGGGTAAAGACATATTGTAGACTACGATGATCTGTGTAGACTTCACACTTGACTCCATATAGATAGTGTCTCTATTGCTTTAATGCAAACACTACCGTAGCCAACTCCAAATCATCGGTCGGATAATTACGTTCGTGCACCTTTAATTGCCTCGAAGCATAAGCAATTACATTCTTCTCTTGCATTAGCACTGCACCCAACCCAGAATAAGATGCATCGCAATAAACAATGAAATTTTTGCCTTCTACTGGCAAGGTAAAGATAGGTGCAGTAGTCAGCAATGTCTTGAGTTTCTGAAATCTTTCCTCACATTCATCGGACCATACAAATGGAACATTCTACTTAGTCAAGTTCGTCAATTGGGAAGTAATAGAAGAGAATCCCTTGACAAATCGACGGTAGTAGCTGGCTAAACCAACAATGCTCCTTATTTCTGACACATTAGTAGGTATTACCAATTTCTGGTTGTTTCAATCTTAGAAGGATCCACCATTACTTCATCCTTAGAAACCACGTTCCCCAAGAAGGACACTGAATCTAGCCAAAACTCACACTTGGAGAATTTGGCATAAAGCCTTTTCTCCCTTAATACTTCCAGCACAATTCTCAAATGCTCCTCATGTTCCTTCTTACTCTTGGAGTATATCAGTATATCATCAATAAATACGATCACAAAGCGATCCAGATATGGCTTAAAAATCCCGTTTATCAAGCTCATGAAAGCAGGAGGGGAATTCGTAAGACCAAAAGACATTACTACAAATTCGTAATGCCCATACCTGGTTCGAAAAACAGTCTTTGGCACATCTGTTGCCCGTATTTTCAATTGATGATAACTGGATCACAAGTCAATCTTAGAGAAGACACAAGCACCTTGTAACTGATCGAATAAGTCATCAATGTGAGGAATGGGGTACTTGTTCTTAATAGTTACCTTATTCAACTGCCGGTAGTCTATGCACATCCAAAAACTCCCATCCTTCATCTTCACAAATAACACAAGAGCACCCCAAGGGGATGCACTTGGTCTAACGAAACCTTTACTTAACAACTCTTGAAGTTGGGCCTTTAACTCCCTTAAGTCTGCTGGAGCCATTCTATAAGGGGGTATGGAAATGGGGCGAGTATCTGGCTCCAGATCAATGCAAAAGTCAATATCCCTATCTGGTGGCATACCAGGAAGGTCTGCAGGGAACACATCCAGAAACTCACGGACTAAAGGAACCGACTCAATTGAAGGTACTTGGGTAGTATCATCCCTGAGGTGCGCCAACAACGCTAAACACCATTTACTAACCATTCTCTTAGCACGAACAAGTGTAGTCAACCTCCCACACTAACGGATCTGTCCCAGGCTTGGCCAACGTTACAGTTTTAGCATTACAATCTAAGATTGCAAAATTTGGAGAAAGCCAAGTCATACCTAGAATTACATCGAAATCAACCATTTCTAAAATAACCAAGTCTACATGAGTATTGCTCCCCACAAAAGTCACCAAACAAGACCTATATACCTTTTCAACTACCACAGACTAACCCACCCTTACGAAATCTTTTAGATGTCGATGCCTTGGTGAAGTCATCTGGCTTCACTCCCTCCACCTCTATCACGAAGTCTACCACTTCCTGAAAGGATTTTGCTGTAGCCGCTACCTGTAAGGATGAAATCCGCAAATCAGACCTCAACCCCTCCACAAAATGGCGAATCCGCTCTTGTGGACTGAAACAAAGCTGGGTGGCATACCTGGATAATGCACGAAACATAGCCTCATACGCAGTCACTAACATCTTGCCTTGCTCTAGGCTCAAGAACTCATCTCTCCTCCTATACCTCAAGGTCCGGGGGATATACTTCTCCATAAATAAGCTAGAGAATGACGCCCAAGTCATACGTTGTGCATGTGCGGGTTGACACTCAACATGTGACCGCCACCACATTTTGGCGTTTCCCTGAAACTGATAGGTTACAAACTCAACGCCAAATTATTCCACTATGCCCATTTATGTAGTAACTCATGACAATCAACCAAAAAATCGTAAGCATCCTCAGATTCAGCACCCTTGAAGACTGGAGGTTTCAGTTTCAAGAACTTACTGAAAAGTTCATGCTGATCACTTGTCATTTTGGGCCCTGTAGCCAAACGAGGAAACGTGCCTATTTCCAATGAGGCATCCATGCGGGGAGCCTCAGCAGCGACCTGTCGTACTTCCGGGACCTGAGGTGCTGGTGCAGAAAACACTGGAGGTGTCTAGCCTTGATCAGATAACCCGGTAAGATAAGCAAGAACCTGATTAATCATCTCTAGGGTAGGTTGGGGTGGTAATTCGTCATTCTGCACTTGCTCACTTTCCCCTTCCTCACCCTCTCTTACTACTTCCTCAGTCGGTGGAGGTGTCACCGCCCTAGTACTAGAGGGGCCAGGTGCTTGTCCTCTTCCTCTAGAGAGCGTCCTCCCGCGACCTCTACCACGGCCTCTTGCCACTAATCCTCCTCGAGCTAAATACCCAGTGGCTGGCTCAGCTGCATCTTGTCTTACTGGTGTTGGTGTTGGCGCCGTTGTTGCTCTAGTTCTAACCATCGGCGAAATAGAGTGAAGATGGTCAGATACCAATTTGTATCACCTAGATACCAATTGGATCCAAGTAATAGCATGAAAGAAAGAAAGAAAGAATGAAATTTTCCTAATGTCTTATAGCCTCTCAAAAAAAAGTAAAGGTGTCCCCCTACCGTTCCTTAAGACTCTACTAGACTCGTCCTTGTGTGATGAGACCAACGAATCTAATGCTCTGATACCAAGTTTGTCACGACCCAAAACGAGCTGCGAGTGGCACCCACACTTATCCTACTATGTGAGCGAACCAACCAATATAAACCCCAACATTTCAACCATAATGAACAAAATATAATGCGGAAGACTTAAACTCATTAAAGAAATCAATTCAATAACTTCTAAAATTTATCAATCATTATCCCCAAAATGGAAGTCATCACCACAAGAACATCTATCCTCAAATTACTAATCTAAGAGTGTCTAAGAAGCTAAAATAAGTAAAAAGCTAGTCCATGCCGGAATTTCAAGGAATCAAGACATGAAGAGGAAGATCCAGTCCAAGCTAGAAGCAATAGCTCACCCTGAAATCTGGCTTGATGAAGACTGGCTAGAGTTGCGGTTGAGTTGAAGACGGTGGCACGTTTGCTGCACTCCACAATTAACAAAGAAAAACAAATACAAGTAGGGGTAAGTACAAGGCACAAGTACTGAGTAGGTATCATCGGCCAACTCAAAATAGAAAACAGTATATATCAGATAATAACATAAAATCAACTAATATTGTTAACAGGCGACCACAACCATTTCCATAACCCTTGGTCACAACACCAAGCACAACAATGAGGACTCAAGCCTCCCCATTATACTCATTTGGGAATTAGTTCTTTAAAATTTAGTATATTATCATAATTCAAGATTCATTATCTTTATTCCTTTTGTGTCGGTACGTGACACTCCGCTCCATTACTACAATCTTGGCGTCGGAACGTGACACTCCGATTCATATACTATCCTTGTGTCGGTACGTGACACTCCGATTTATATACTATCCTGGTGTCGGAACGTGACACCCGATCCATATACTATCCTGGTGTCGAAACGTGACACTCCGATCCATATACTATCCTGGTGCCGGAACGTGACACCCGATCCATATACTATCCTGGTGTCGGCACGTGACACTCCGATCCATATACTATCCTGTTGTCGGAACGTGACACTCCGATCCATATACTATCCTGGTGTCGGTACGTGACACTCTGATCCATATACTATCCTGGTGTCGGAACGTGACACCCGATCCATATACTATCCTGGTGTCGGAACGTGACACTTCGATCCATATACTATCCCGGTGCCGGAACGTGACACCCAATCCATGTACTATCCTGGTGTTGGAACGTGACACTCCGATCCATATACTATCCTGGTGTCGGAACGTGACTCTCTGATCCATATACTTTCCTGGTACCGGAACGTGACACTCCGATCCATATACTATCCTGGTGCCGGAACGTGACACTCCGATCCATATACTATCCTGGTGCCGGAACGTGACACCCGATCCATATACTATCCTGGTGTCGGAACGTGACACTCCGATCCTCATACTATCCTGGTGCCGGAACGTGACACTCCGATCCTCATACTCTCATTACTTTTAGTTCATCAAGCCTTCTTTTATACCAAGGCATCATCATTAACAAGTAAATTTGGGATTTAAGATTCAACAGCCTCATCATGCTAATTCATCACAATTAGATAATCATATCATACAAACACACAATTAAGCATATAGAAGACTTTATAATACTACCCAATACATATCATTCGCTATTAAGAGTTTACTATGATATAGCATAAACCATAACCTACCTCCACCGGAGAATCGTGATCAAGCAATCTACTTTCCCAAAGCTGCGTTCTTCTTCGTTTTCTCTCTCTCTTAATCGTTCGTTTCTCCCTCTCTTTGTTCTTTCTATTTTTCTTATTCAAACCCTCTTTCTTTTACCCTAATTAGTATATAATTAAGTATAAAAGATGGTAAAAGTAACCCACTATTTATTTCAAGGTTGTCCCCTTTAACCCCCAAGTAATTGAATTATTAACATTAACCCACTAACTTTATAATTATAAGCATGAATAGTCCATAACGCCCCTTAAAACATTTAACAAAAATCCGACCCAGTCAGGGTTACGCAGCCTGTGACGGCCCGTCGTGCCTGCGACGGTCCGTCCTGCTGCTTCCGTCACAAAGTTCAGAGACTCAATTCATTAAAGAGTCTGTGACGGCCCGTCATGTATGCGACGGTCCGTCATACCATTTCGTCGCGAAGTTCAGAGAGTTAATTCTGTGGAAAGATTTGTGACGGTCCGTCGTGCCTGCGACAGTCTGTCCTGCCATTTCGTCACGAAGTGCAGAGAGTCGATCTCAGTACCCAAATTTCAGAATTCTACGTGTTTTGGAACGAGACCCCCTCGACGGTCCGTCGTGCCCATGACGGTCCGTCGTGGGATCCGTCGACTCAAATAGTGATTTCCAGAAATAAACTCTGCTACTCAAAATGACTAAACAGGTCGTTACAATATACTTAAGAAAGTCATTTATTTGAACTCAATTCAAAACACTACATTTCCATTTTTTTACAATTGTTTTGTTCACTTTCATAATTAGTTATTATTTTTGGTGTAAAACCTTGTAAATTTAAAGTAGCTAGGATTAAAAAAAGAAACTAAGAATAGGTTTTTTTTTTGGAATGAATGGTAAAAATATGGAAAATTTCCCAAGTGTAAAAGAGATTTTTCATATTTTTCAAACGGTTATAGCTTCCAACTTAGGATGAGTTAGGGTGAGTTCTTTATATGGTCGGAAAGTCCTTGGGAAGATCTTACCAATGGCACCAAGTTTGCAGAATTTCTATTTCGTAAGAGTGAGTTATACCTTTCGGATGTTGGGCCATTGGATTGAGAAAAATCCAATCTGAATTTTATGAAGGGTAAAGTGGTCTTTTCTCCCTAATATTTCTGATTTTTTTAAGGTTTTATTAGGGGTAAAATTGAACCTTAATTTAGTTTTAGATAAATCTTCACACTATAGATTTTTGAGAAGCAAGAGGAGAAGAAGAAAAATGAGAATTCAAGTGTTCATCAAGAACACCAAGATCGTCATGTGGAATTCGTCGGGGGTGATCCTTATTAGGTATGTGGGACATTTCTTGTTGGTTTTATTAACCCACACATCGATTTGTTTCAATTCAGCAAATTTATGGATTATTCCTATGTTAGCAGTTAAGTTCATGAAGGAAAGTTTTGATTCCTTGTTGATTGGATTGTTGGCTATGATCGTTGGTTATATACTTGTTTCTCCGAGTTATTTTGATTTAAGTTCATTGGTTATTGATACTAGTAGTACGAATCATTTGGTGAGAGAACTAGGAAGATTTGGAGAGTTTGGAGATGAAAAATTAGTTGAAAAATTCATGAGACGTACTTGGGTAGATGTAACACCCCATATTTAAAACAGACCAAAAACCAGTTTTTCAGAAAATCTACAGGTCAAACAGACAATGGTCATCAACGGACCGTAGTCTGACCCACGGTACGTCCCGCATATCAGTCTATTGGGTCAGAAACCACCCAAAATCTCAATAGAGAAAATTTGACTAAGTGTCGAACGACGAACGGACTTATGGTCATTAGTTTAAGTCCGTCAATCAACACCCCATTCACCCACGCTCTGATAAGAACCACGGTTGACCAACAAGGTCCGTATATGGACCTACGGTCCTTAGGACTGACCGTAGGTGAGAAATAGCACACAGTAAGGGGGAAAATGCAGTTGGGTCAACTTCAGATTGTCTTAACTCTTAGAACAAAATGAATTTAGGTATCCCATGAGCTACCAAAATATAGATAATTGAATTAGCTTTCAATAGCCACTGATATTGCTAAAATCAGACCTCGAGTACAACTTTATGCCCGTTTTATTAAATGTCTGTCGAACAGGCTCAATCAATGGATCAAACGACGGACCATCTGTCCAGGTCCTCATCTGGTCCAACAGCAACCTACCTAGGGGTC
Organism: Solanum corneliomulleri; assembly: GCA_027704805.1. Lineage (NCBI taxonomy): Eukaryota > Viridiplantae > Streptophyta > Magnoliopsida > Solanales > Solanaceae > Solanum > Solanum corneliomulleri. The sequence continues at coordinate 11,808,542 of JAKWIY010003063.1, read as the reverse complement.
TTTTGGTCTTTTTCCACTTCATTTAAACCCTAATATCTGTCGTTTTGACCCTGAATAATAAGATTTTAGTGTGTTAAAGCCTAGAAACATAACTAAAACTTAACCTAAGTCAAATCATTAAATCAAGACATAGAAAAATAGAAGCAAGAAAGGAGAAAAAGGTCAAGAAACCTAGTTCAAGAACGCAACAAGGTTTCAGTTGTTCCAGCCACGAAATTCCAATATTTCTCCATGAATTTCATTACCATGTATGTGGGATTTCACTAGTGGGTTCCTTTCACACATTGGGTCCCTAGTTTTCAGTCAGATTCTTGATTCTCTTATCATGATTAAACCTAGGGTTTCTAGAACATTGATAGAACTTCATTAATTTACTAAATATATGTTCCAAATCAGATTGTAAAGTTATTATTCAGTTTATCGCATAAATTTCAGAACCCTAGCTTTCTATTTCTCTAGTTCTTGAATTACACATGCTAGGTCAGATATTTCATCTATTTAGTTATACATGCCTCCGTTTTTAATGAATCATTATCCGATTAAATGTTGCATTCTCACTTTGCATGTTCAATTTTGCGCTATAAAGTTATTACAAAAATTAAGACATAATAAGTTAACTACATTAATTAATAGGAGTAGCATAATACCAAGTTGGACTAGAGTTCAGCGTACCCTGTTAGTCCCAGAACTACTAGCCAAGTAGGCTGTAAGTTCCCTCTGTGGGCAATCAATTTAGTGATCTAGCATGTCTTTATACTTTTGAAAGGGTATATTGGGTCCTTTTTATGGGGCGTATACATCGGACTCCACATTTAGATCATGTGGTTTTATTATCAGTTATTAGTAGCTCCACAGTTCATTCAGACTCTCTTGCATTGACCATTTATCATCATACTCAGTATTAAGTTTCATCATGTTATAAATTAGACATTGTATTCAGTCAGCTCAGAATTCTCTATATCAAGTTTAGATTGGTGTGCTTGCTTTTGTGTTTGTTCAGTTATGTTTTATTTCAGTTTTATTCTATCCTATATGCTCACTACCTTTCAAGTACTGACGCATACGTGCTCTACATCTTCTCGTGATGTAGGTTCAGGTTCTCACCGTCCAAATTACACATAGATTGATTTCTGATCTTCAATTCAGCAGATTCAGTGGTGAGTCTTCATTCTCCGAGGAAAATAATCATGAGATTCTTTTCAGTATATAGTCTTTTTGTTTCAGTTTTTGCTAGATTTAGCTAGGGCTAGTCCAGTTTAGAGGCTATTTTTAGACATAGTTAGTTTTAGCTTAGTATTATGTTAATGTTTTCTTTGTATTAAACTCATTGTTTCAAATATTTCAGTTATAGAGTATGGTTATTCCCCATCTTTTCAGTCTAAATTTATGATTTAGCTTCCGCAACAGTTTATATTCTTTAGGATGCTCATGATCATGCAGCAGGTTTAGCTTTGTATCACTTGTGGTCCTAGGTTTCGTGTCCGCGTCTCGGGGATAGCTTGCAGCGTGACAGTAGGGGCAAGCGCGACGCGCTTGCAGTATGACGCTGGTGGCATGCCACCAATACATTTCCCAAAGGTTTTAATTACTTCAACTGATTTCAAAATAGCTAGAAATCATCAAAGAACTCAAATACTAACCTTGAATCCATGATTCAATTCAAGGGAAGTAAAAATCAAAGTCATGTCTATAAGCTAAAGCAGCAAATCATAGGGTATTCACATAAAATCTCAAAACCTCTTTCTTTTGAGGGCCCCAATAGTAGCAAGAAAGAGCTTTACTTCATTGGAGTATGTCTATAAGCCCAACAAAATCATTTTTTTCATTTCTTTTCCTCTTTTTAGATTCAATTATATGTCTATATACATAACAAACTCAATAAAACTATATGTTGATTCGAAATACATTCAATTTAAAATAATACACTTATGCATGTTTTTGACGATTTTATCGTTAACTTTCTTACTTATCTTTTTATTTTAGGATTCGGAGATTTGAGGATTCCAGCCATACATTCCTAGCAGTCAAGTTAAAGTGTATTCACTAATTCGGGTACTCCGATTTTAAAAAATTCAAACTCTGAGAAGTGTCTTAGCCGTTATTTTCACGTAATTAATTTAAATATTTTGTTTGACCATATCTAATAATATTAGTCTAAGTTCATTTATTTTAATAACACATTCATTGTATATTTTTAAAAATATTAATGTTTACTTGAGAAACATAAAAATTTGACTCAAATTCTTAATTTTGTCAAACTTACGCTTCTAATCCTGAATCACTATAAATAAAGTCGTCCCCCTTTCACTCTCCACACATAAAATCTCAAAAGCTCTTTGTTTTGAGAGCTTCCATTGTAGCAAAAACAAGGTTTTACATCACTTGAGTATGTATATTGACCCAATAAATTCATTTCTTTTATTTCATTTCCTCAATTTAGATACATTTATTATGACTATATACCTAACAAAGTCATTTATAATGTTTGTTGACTCGAGTTATAGTCAATTAATAACAATGCACTTTTTCTTTTTCTTTTTTTCTTTTTTTTAATGATTTTCTTATTCACATTCATAATTATGTTATTATTTTAGGATTCGAAAAATTGAGGATGCCGGCCATTCATTCCAATCCGTCAAGTAAAAGGCTATTCACTAATTTGGGTACAGTAATTTAAAAAAAAATTGAACTACTAGAAATTTCTTAGCCATAACAATCATATAATTAACTCAAATATTTTTTTGACCGAATATAATAACTTTATTCTAAATTATTTAATTTTCTTAACAAATGTATTAAATATTTATTAAAAATATATAGATGTTGCATTGAGGAACATAAAATGTTGACCCAGATTTTTAATTTTTTCATACTAACGCTTCACATCCAGAATCATAATAACTAAAGTCGTCCTCCTTTCACTCTCCACACATAAAATCTCGAAATCTCTTTTTTTTAAGAACTTCATAGTATCAAGAAAGAGCTTTACTTCACTTGAGTATAAGTATATACCCAACAAACTCATTTTTTTTAATTTCTTTTCCTCTTTTTAGATGCATTTGTTATGTCTATATACCTAACAAAGTTATTTATACTGCTTGTTGACTTGAACTACATTCAATTAAAAACAAAAACAATATTTCCTTCTTTTGATGATTTTGTCGTTCATTTTTATAATTATGTTATTATTATATGATTCAGAGAGTTGAGGATGTCGGCCATTCATTCCCATCAAGATAGAAAGGGTAATCACTAATTCAGAAACTCCATTTAAAAAAATTTAAACTTCGAGAAGTTTCTTAGCTATAAATTTTATATAATTAATTCAATTATTTTGTTTGACCGAATCTAAAAACTTATGTCTAAATTCATTAATTTTGTTAACGCATTCATAATTTATGTAAAAATAATATCAAAGTTGAATTGAGCAACATATAAAGTTGACACAAATTCTTATTTTTTCGTACTTATGCTTCAAATACTGAATAACTATAAATAAATTTGTGCCCCTTTCACTCTCCACACATAAAATCTCAAATGTCTTTTTTTAAGAGTTTAAGTAGTAGTAAGAAGATTTACTTCAATTGAACATGTCTATATACTTAACAAAGTCACTTCTTTTTCTCCTTTAAGGTGCATTTATATGTCTTTATACCTAACAAATTCATTCAAACTGTTTATTTACTCGAACTACAGTAAATTAAAAACAACACACTTTTCCTTTTTTTTTTTACAATTCTGTTGTTGACTTTCATAATTATGTTATTTTTTTAGGATTCGAAAAGTTCATGATGCTGACCATTCATTCCAATTCGGCATGTAAAAGGGTATTCACTAATTCGGATATTGCAATTTAAAAAATTCAAACTCCTAGAAATTACTTAGCCATTACTTTTATGTAATTAATTCAAATATTTTTTTTACAGAATCTCATAACATTATTCTGAATTCTTTAATTTTCTTAACAAATTTAATATATATTTTTAAAAAATATTTTTGTTGAATTGAGAAACATAAAACGTTGACCCAAATTCTTAATTTTTTCATACTTACGCTTCAAATTCTGAAACAATATTAAAAAATTGGTCGCCCTTTCACTCTCCACACACAAATCTCAAAAGCTCTTTGTTTTGAGAGCTTCATTAGAAGCAAGAAAGAGCGTTACTTCAGTTGAGTATGTTTATAAGGCCAATAAAGTCATTTCTTTCATTTATTTTCCTCCTTTTACATGCATTTATATGTCTATATACCTAAAAAAGTCATCAAAATTATTTGTTGACTCAAAATACATTCAATTAAAAGTAATACACTTTCGCATGTCTTTGACGATTTTATCGTGCACTTTCTTAGTTATATTTTTATTTTAGGATTTGGAGATTTGAGGATTCCGTTCATACATTCCTATCCGTCAAGTAAAAGCGTATTCACTAATTCGGGAACTCCGATTTAAAAAAATCAAAATTTGAGAAGTCTGTTAGCCATAATTTTCACGTAATTAATTTAAATATTTTGCTTGACCAAATCTAGTATCTTTAGTCAAAATTCATTAATATTTTTAACGCATTCATTGTATATTTTAAAAAATATTAATGTTGAATAGAACAACCTAAAAAGTTGACCCAAATTCATAATTTTATTCATACTTACGCTTTTGATCCTGAATTACTATAAATAAAGTCGTTCCACTTTAACTCTCCACACATAAAATCTCGAAAGCTCTTTGTTTTGAGAGCTTCAATAGTAGCAAGAAAGATTTTAATTCACTTGAGAATGTATATGTATTATATAACAAACAAAGTCATTTCTTTTATTTCTTTTCCTCCTTTTAGATACATTTATTATGTCTATATACCTAACAAAGTCATTTATAATGCTTGACTCGATTCACAGTCAATTATAACAATACACTTCTTTTTTGTGATGATTTTTTCGTTCACTTTCATAATTATGTTATTATTTAAGGATTTCGAAAGTAGAGTATGCCGGCCATTCATTCCAATCCTGTCAAGTAAAAGGGTATTCACTAATTCGGTTATTGTAATTTAAAAAATTCAAACTTCTATAAATTTCTCATCCATAACTTTCATATAATTAATTCAAATAATTTGTTTGACCCAATCTAATAACTTTATTCTAAGTTCATTAATTTTCTTAACACATTTATTAAATATTAAAAAAAAATATAATTGTTGCATTGAGGAACATAAAATGTTGACCGAAATTTTCAATATTTTCATAGTAACCCTTCAAATGCCGAATCACATTAAACAAAAGTCATCCCCCTTTTACTCTCCTTACATAAAATCTCAAAAGCTCTTTTTCTAGAGCTTTAATAGTATCAAGAAATAACTTTACGTCACTTGACTATGTCTATATACCCAACTAATTCATTTCTACAATTTCTTTTCATCCTTTTAGATGCATTTATGATGTCTATATATCTAACAAAGTCATTTATACTGCTTGTTGACTTGAACTACATTCATTTAAAAATAGTACAATCTTTCCTTCTTTTGAATCTTTCCTTCTTTTGACTATTTTGTCGTTCACTTTTATAATTATGATATTATTTTATGATTCGGAGAGTTGAGGATGCCGGCCATTCATTCCCATCCAGATAGTAAAAGGGTATTCACCAATTCAAAAAAACTCTAATTTAAAAAATTCAAACTTCGAGATGTTTCTTTGCTATAACTTTCATCTAATTAATTCAAATATTTGTTTTGACCGAATCAAAATACATAAGTATAAATTCTTCAATTTTGTTAATGATTCATTATTTATATAAAAAATATTAATGATGAATTGAGAAACATAAAAAGTTGACCGAAAGTCTTAATTTTTTCATACTTACGCTTCAAATACTGAATAACTATTGATAAAGTTGCCTCCCTTTCACTCTCCACACATAAAATCTCAAATGTCTTTTCTTGTGAGAGTTTCAATAGTAGCAAGAAAGAGATTTACTTCACTTGCATATGTCAATATTTCTTACAAAGTCATTTCTTTTTCTCCTTTTAGGTGCATTCATTTGTCTATATATACCTAACAAAGTCATGAAAAATGTTTGTTGACTCGAATTAAAGATAATTAAATACAACACACTTTTTCCTTTATTTGACGATTTTGTCTTTCACTTTCATAATTATGTTATTATTTTAGGATTCAGAGAGTTTAGGATTTCGGCTATTCATTCCAATCCAAAGAGTAAAACGGTATTCACTAATTCGGGTATTGCAATTTTAAAAATTTAAACTTCTAGAAATTTCTTAGCCGTATCTTTCATATAATTAATTCAAAAAACTTTATGTTATTAAATATTTTTTAAAAAAATACTTTTGTTGAACTGAGCGACATAAAATGTTGACCCAAATTCATATATATTTTTTTTTATACTTACGCTTCAAATACTGAATCACTATAAATAAATGTGTCCCCCTTTCACTCTGCACACACGAAATGTCAAAAGCTCTTTCTTGTGAGAGCTTCAATGGTAGCAAGAAAGAGTTTTACTTCACTTGAGTATGTCTCTATACCCTTGTTTATAAACCCAAATAAGTCATTTATTTCCTTTCCTTCCCTCCTTTTAGATGCATTTATGTGTCTATATACCTACCAAAGACATTTATACTGCTTGTTTACTCGAATTACATTCAATTAAAAAGAATACAGTTTTTCCTTTTTTTGACGATTTTGTCGTTCACTTTCACAATTATGTTATTATTTCAGGATTTGGATAGTTGAGGATGCCGACCATTCATTCCCATCTAGCAAGTAAAAGGATATTCATCAGAAACTCCAATTTAAAAAATTCAAACTTCAAGAGATTTCTTTGCTCTAACATTCATATAATTAATTCAAATATTTTGTTTGACTGAATTTTATAATTGTGGTCTAAATTTTTTTGTTCAACGCATTCATTATATATTTAAAAAGATATTAATGTTAAATTGAGCAACATGAAAAGTTTACTCAAGTTCTTAATGTTTTCATACTAGAGCGTCAAATACTAAATTACTATAAATAAAGTCGACCCCCTTTCACTCTCCACACATAAAATATCAAATGCTTTTTTTTTTTGTGAGCTTTAATAGTAGCAAAAAAGATCGTTACTACACCTGAGTATATCTATATTCCTAATAAAGTAATTTTTCTTTTCTTTTCCTTCTTTAAGATGCATTTATATATCTATATACCTAACAATGTCATTTAGGCTACTTGTTGTCAAGAATTACAATCAATTAAAAACAACACATTTTTCCTTTTTTGACGATTTTGTCGTTCACTTTCATAATTATTTTATTATTGTAGGATTCGAAAAATTTAGGATGCCGGCCATTCATTCCCATCGGCAATTAAAAGTCTATTCAGTAATTGAGGTACTTCAATTTAAATAATTCAAACTTAGAGAAATTTCTTAGCTATAACTTTCATATAATAAATTTGAATATATTTTCTGACCCAATCTAATTACATTAGTCTTAATAACTTAATTTTCTTACCGCATTCATTAAATATTTTTAAAGAAATATTAATGTTGAATTGAATAACACAAAATGTTGACACAAATTCTTAATTTTGTAATACTTACGCTTCAAATATTGAATCTCTATGAATAAAGTTGTCCCGTTTTCACTCTCCAAACATAAAATCTCAAAAGCTCTTTCTTTTGAAGGCTTCAATAGTAACAAGAAATAGCTTTACTTCACTTAAATATGTCTATATACCCAACAAAGTCATTTCTTTTCCTCCTTTTAGATACATTTATATGTCCATCTTAACCTAACAAAGTCATTAAAACTGCTTGTTGACTCAAAATATATTTAATTAAAAACAATACAATTTTTTGACTATTTTACTGTTCACTTTCTTAATTATGTTATTATTTTAGGATTCGGACATTTGAGGATGCTCGCTATACATTCCCATCCGGCAAGTAAAAGTGTATTGATTAATTCAGGTACTCCGATTAAGACAATTCAATCTTCCAGAAGTGTCTTAGCTGTAATTTTCATATAATCAATTCTAATATTTTCTTTGATCTGATATATTAACTTTAGTCTATATTCGTTAATTTTCTTAACGAATTCATTAACTATTTTAAAAACTATTAATGATGAATTGAGAAACATAAAATGTTGACCCAAATTCTTAATTTTTTCATACTTACGCTTCAAATCCTCAATCACTATGAATAAAATCCTCCCTTTTAACTCTCCACACACAAAATGTCAAAAGCTCTTTCTTTTGAGAGCTTCAGTAGTAGCAACAAAGAGCTTTACTTCACTTGAGTATGTCTATATATCCAACAAGGTGATTTCTTTCATTTCTTTTCCTCCTTTTAGATTCATTTTTATGTCTATATACAAAACAAAGTCATTAAAACTGCATGTTGACTCAAAATTCATTCAATTAAAAACAATACACTTTCTTAATACTGTTATTATTTTAGGATTCGGAGATTTGAGGATGCCGGATATACATTTCCATCCTGCAAGTAAATCTGTATTCACACATTTTGGTACTCCGATTTAAAATATTCAAACTTCGAGAGTGTTTTAGCCGTAATTTTCACATAATTAGTTTGATTATTTTTTTTGACAGAACCTAATAACTTTAGTAATTATTCTTTAATTTTATTAAGGCATTCATTAAATATTTTAAAAAATATTAATGTTGAATTGAGCAAACATAAAATGTTGACCATTCTTAGTTTTTTATACTTACACTTCTAATCGTTAAACACTATAAATAAAGTTGTCCCCCTAACACTCTCACACATAAAATCTCAAAAAAAATTATTTTTAGTGCTTCAATAGTAGAAAGAAAGCATTGTACTTCACCTTAGTATGTCTGTATACCTAACAAAGTCATTTATTTCATTTTCTTTCCTTTTTTCAGGATGTAGTTATATGTCTATATACCTAAGAAAGTCAATTATACTGCTTGTTGACTCAAATTACAGTTAATTAAAAGCAATACAAGTTTTCCTTTTTGATGATTTTGTCGTTCACTTTCATAATTAAGTTATTATTTTAGGATTCAGAAAGTTGAGAATGTCGTCCATTAATTCCCCTTCGGAATGTAAAGGGTATTCACTAATTCGGGTACTCCAATTTAAAAATTCAATCTTCGAGAAGTTTCGTAACCATCACGTTCATATAATTAATTCAAATATTTTGTTTGACCAAATATAATACCTTTAGTCTAAATTATTTAATTTTCTTAACACATTCCTTAAAATTTATAAAATATTAATGTTGGATTAAGCAACATAAAATGTTGACCCAAATTTTTATTTTTTTCATAATTATGCTTCAAATTTTGAATAACTATAAATAAAGTCCTACTCCTTTTACTCTCTTCACACAAAATGTAAAAATCTTTTTCTTTTGAGAGCTACAGTAGTAGAAAGAAAGAACTATAGTTCACCTTAGTATGTCTACATACCCAACATGTCATTTCTTTCATTTGTTATCCTCTTTTTAGATGTATTTGTATGTCTATTTACCTAACGAATTCATTAAAACTTTTTTTTTTGACTCGAGATACATTCAATTAAAAGCAATACACTTTTTCATGTTTTGGATGATTTTATTGTTCACTTTCCTAAGTATGTTATTATTTTAAGATTCGGAGATTTGAGGATGTCGGCTATACATTCTCATATGGCAAGTAAAAGTGTATTCACTAACTTAGGTTCTCCGATTTAAAAAATTCAAATTTTGAGAAGTGTCTTAGTCGTATTTTCACATAATTAATTCAAGTATTTTATTTTACCGAATATATTAACTTTCGAATAAATTCTTTAATTTTCTTAACGCATTTATTACATATTTAAAAAATATTAATGTTGACTTAAGCAACATAAAAAGTTGACCCAAAGTCTTGATTTTTTCATACTTACACTTCAAATCCCGAATCACTATAAATAAATTCATCCCCCTTTCACTCTCTACTTAAAAAATCTCAAGGGATTCAATAGTAGCAAGAAAGAGCTTTACTTCACTTGAGTATTTCTATAAATCCAAATAAGTCATTTCTTTCATTACCTCTCCTCCTTTTCGATGCATTTATATGTTTATATACCTAACTAAGTCATTAAAACAACTTGTTGACTAGAAATGCATTCAATTAAACAATACTCATGTTTTTGATGATTTTACGGTTCACTTAATTAATTATGTTATTATTTTAGGTTCACATATTTAAGGATGCCGACTATTCATTCCCATCCGGCAAGTAAAAGTGTATTAATTAATTCGGTACACCGATTTAAAAAAATTCAAACTTCGAGAAGTGTCTTAGCCGTAATTTTCACATAATTAATTGAAATATTTTGTTTGACCAAATCTAATAACTTTAGTATAAATTCATTAATATTCTTAACAAATTCATTATATACTTTTAAAATATTAATGTTGAATTGAGCAACATAAAAACTTGAGTCAAATTCTTACTTTTGTCATGCTTACGCTTCTAATCCTTAATAACTATAAATAAAGTCCCCCCCCCCCTCACTCTCCACACATAAAATCTCAAAAGCTCTTTCTTTTGAGAGCTTCAATAGTAGCAAGAAAGAGCTTTACTTCACTTGAGTCATTTATTTTATATCTTTTCCTCCATTTAGATACATTTATTATGTCTATATACCTAACAAAATCATTTCTAATGTTTGTTGACTCGAATCACAGTAAATTAGTAACAATACACTTTTTCTTTTGATTTTTTTTTACTATTTTCTCATTGACTTTTATAATTATTTTTATTATTTAAGGATTTGGAAAGTTGAGGATGCTGGCCATTCAATCCAATCCGTCAATTACAAAGGGTATTCACTAATTCGGGTATTGAATTTAAGAAAATTCAAGTTTCTAGAAATTCTTTAGCCATAACTGTCATATAATTAATTCAAATATTTTGGTTGACCGAATCAAATAAATTTATTCTTAATTGTTTAATTTCCTTAATACATTTATTAAAAAATTTTAAAAAATGTAAATGTCGCGTTGAGGAACTTAATATGTTGATCAAAGTTTTTAATATTTTTCATACTAATGCTTCAAATCCTGAATCACAATAACAAAAGCTGTCCCCCTTTAACTCTCCGCACATAAATCTCATAATCTCTTTTTTTTTAGAGCTTAAATAGTATGAAGAAAGAACTTTACTTAGCTTGAGTATATCTATGTACCCAACAAAGTCATTTCTTTAATTTTTTTCCCCTCCTTTTAGATGAATTTATTATGTCTATATACCTAACAAAGTCATTTATACTATTTGTTGACTTGAACTACATTCAATTAAAAACAAAAACAATATTTCCTTCTTTTGATGATTTTGTCGTTCATTTTTATAATTATGTTATTATTTTAGGATTCAAAGAGTTGAGGATGTCGGCCATTCATTCCCATCTAGATAGTAAAAGGGTATTCACTAATTCAGAAACTCCAATTTAAAAAATTTAAACTTCGAGAAGTTTCTTAGTTATAACTTTCATATAATTAATATTTTGTTTGACTGAATCTAAAAACATAAGTCTAAATTCGTTAATTTTGTTAACGCATTCATTATTTATATAAAAAAAATTAAAGTTCAATTGAGCAACATAAAAAGTTGACGCAAATGCTTATTTCTTTCATACTTACTCTTCAAATACTGAATATCTATAAATAAATTTTTTCCCCTTTCACTCTCCACAAATAAAATCTCAAATTTCTTTTCTTTTGAAAGTTTAAATAGTAGCAAGAAAGAGTTTTACTTCACTTGAGTATACCTGTATACCTAACAAAGTGATTTCTTTTTCTCTGTAAGGTTCATTTATATGGCTATATACCTAACAAAGTCATTTAAACTGTTTGTTGACTCGAATTATAGTAAATTAAAAAGTACACACTTTTTCCTTTTTTGACGATTTTGTTGTTTACTTTCATAATTATGATATTATTTTAGGATTCAGAAAGTTTGGGATATCGACAATTCATTCTAATCAGCGAGTAAAAGGGTATTCACTAGTTCGGGTATTGCAATTTTAAAAATTCAAACTTAAAGAAATTTCTTTGTCATAACATTCATTTAATTAATTCAAATATTTTGTTTGGCCGAATCTAATAATTTTGTTCTAAATTCTTTAATTTTCTTAACAAATTTATTAAATAGTTTAAAAACATATTTTTGTTTAATTGAGCAACATAAATTGTTTGATCCAAATTCTTAATTTTTTCATACTTACGCTTCAAATTCTGAATCACTATAAATAAGTTTCTCCCCCTTTCAGTCTCCACACACAAATCTCAAAAGCTCTTTGTTTTGAGAGCTTCAATAGTAGCATGAAGGACCTTTAATTCACTTGAGTATGTCTATAAGCCCAAAAACGTAATTTATTTCATTTCCTTTGCTCCTTTTGGATGCATTTATTGTCTTTATACCTAACAATGTCAATAAAACTATTTGTTGACTCGGAAGTATATTTAATTTAAAATAATACACCTTTTTTGCATATTTTTGATGATTTTATCGTTCACTTTCATAATTATTTTTTTTTATTTTAGGATTCGGGGATTTGAGGATTCCAACCATACATTCCTATCCGTCAAGTAAAAGTGTATTCACTAATTCAGGTTCTCTGATTTAAAAAGATCCGAACTTCGAGAAGTAGCCGTAATTTTTTAATAATTATATAAATATTTTGTTTTACCAAATCTATTAAATTTAATCCAAATTCATCAATTTTCATAACACATTCATTGTACATTTTAAAAAATATTAATGTTGAATTGAACATCATAAAAAGTTGACCCAAATTCTTAATTTTTGACATACTTACACTTCTAATCGTGAATCATTAAAAATAAAGTCGTCCCCCTTTCACTCTCCACACATAAAATCTCAAAAGTTCTTTGTTTTAAGAGCTTCAATAGTAGCAAGAAAGAGCTTTACTTCACTTGAGTATGTATATATACCCAACAAAGTGATTTCTTTTATTTCTTTTCCTCCTTTTAGATACATTTATTTTGTCTATATACCTGACAAAGTCATTTGATAATGCTTGTTGACTCGAATTATAGTCGATTAATAACAATATAGTTTTTTTGATGATTTTCTCGTTCACTTGGGTATTCCAATTTAAAAAATTCAAACTTCTAGAAACTTATAGCCATAACTTTCATGTAATTAATCAAATATTTTGTTTGACCGAATCTAATAACTTTATTCTAAATTATTTAATTTTCTTAATACATTTATTTAATATTTAAAAAATATCTGAATATTGCATTGAGGAACATAAAATGTTCACCCAAATTTTTAATTTTTTTATACTAACGCTTCAAATCCTGAATCACAATAACTAAAGTCACCCCCCTTTCACTCTCCGCACATAAAATGTAACACCACGTATCAAGAACAAACCAGAAATAAGCTTTTTAGAAATCTGCTTGTGCAATCGACGGTTACCATCGACTGACCGTAGCTTGACCCACGGCCCATACTGCTCATCCGTCGTTTCTGACTGAATCTCTCCCATAACACAGCCTAGAAAATTTGACTACATGTCAAAAGCAGGACGGACCTACGGTCTGTAAGTCAGACTACAATCATAGTTTGTGTCCGTCGATCAAGACCCCATTTACCCGCTCTTTGACAATAACCACCATTGACCAGTACGGTCCGTAGATGGACCTACGGATCGTAGATATAAACGCATGTAAGAATTAGCAAACAGTAGGGGGAAAATATAGTTGGGTCAACATCAAATGATCATAACTCTTACCACAAAATGAATTTGGTGTCCCATGACCTATGAAATGATTAAAATTGAATAATCTTTCCATAGCCACTGAGTTTTCTAAAATCATACCTCTGAGTTAAAAGTTATGCCCATTTTACTAAAGTCCTGTCGAACAGACCCAACCTACGGACCCAAACGAAGGCCCGTCAGTCCAAGTCGTCATTTGGTCCGACAACAATTAACTCAGGGGTCTTTTGGTCTTTTCCCACCTATTTTAACCCTGAGATACGTCTTTTTTAGCCTAAATCATCAGTTTTTAGTCAGATGAACCATAGAAACATAACTAAAACTTACCTAAGTCAAAATCATAAATCAAAACATAGAAAATTAGAATCAGGAAAGGAAAAAAAGGTCAAGAACTATAGTTCAAGAGCACAACAAGGTTCCAGCAATTCCAGCCTCAAAATACAAATATTTCTCCATAGATTTCATCACAATGTATGTGGGATTTCACTAGTGGGTTCCTTTAACCCATTGGGTCCCTAGTTTTTAGTCAAATTCTTGATTCCAATATCATGATTAGACTTAGGGTTTCCAGAACTTCAACAAAACTTCATGAATTTATTAGTTATATATTTCAAATCAGATTATCATGTTATTGCTCAAATTGTGGCATGAATTTCAAACTTCTAGCTATGTGTTTCTTTAGTTCTTGAATTACACATGCTAGGTCAGATTTTTCAGTTACTTCATATATATATGCCTCAGTTATAAATGCATAATTACCAGATTAATTATTGCATTATCAGTTTGCATGTTCAGTTTTGAGCTATCCAGTATTTACAGAAACTCATTCGTAATCAATTAGTTACATAATTAATTGGGAGTAGCATAATACCGAGATGAAAGAGGGTTCATCGTACCAAATTAGTCCCAACACTACTAGACAAGTAGGTTATAAGTCCCCTTTGTGGGCAATCAGATTAGTGATCACGACATCATGCCTTTATACCTTTGGCAGGTTATATTGGATCCTCTTGATGGGGCATATACATCGGACTGCAAATTTAGCTCATGTGATTTTATTGTCGGTTATTATTAGCTCCCACAGATCAGTCCGACTCTAATGCATTGACCATATTTACAGTCAAGCTATCATTCATTCTCAACATGTTATAAATTTGTTCATCTAATCCAGTTAGCTCAAAATTCAGTATATCATGTTAAAATTATTATACCTGCTTTTATGCTTGTTCAGTTATATTTTATTTCATCGTCACTAAATCCTACATGCTCAATACCTTCAAGTATTGATGCATATGTGTGCTACATCTTCTCGTGATGTAGATCAGGTTGCTTAGGTCGATTTTCGATCTCCAGTTCAGTAGATTCACTGGTGAGTTCTCATACTTCGAGGAAAAAAGTCATGAGTTTCTTTTTAGTATTTAGTCTTTGACTTTCAGTTTTTGCTTGAATTAGCTAGGGATTGTCCTAGTATTTCTAGTTAGTGAGAGACTTATTTTTAGACATAGTTAGTTTCAGCTTAGTATTGAGTTAGTATTTTCATTGTATTAAACTCATTATTTTAAGTATCCCAGTTAAAGAATATGGGTATTCTTCATCTTTTCAGTTTAAATAATTATTTAGCTTCCGCATTCAGTGATTATTTTTAGTGTGCTCATGATCATGCCAGCAGGGTTAACTTGGGATCAGTTGTGGTCTTAGGTTTCGTGTTCGTGTCTCGGGTGTAGCTCGGGACGTGACAAAACTTGGTATCAGAGCACTAGGTTTAAGAGTCATAAGATGTCTGAAAATCCGCACTAAGTAGATTCCATTTCATGGGTGTGAAGTGAATCACATCTAATGAGAGGGAGGCTACAAAGTGTTTTTGGAAAACTTCACTTTCTTGTTATTCTTATCATGCATAATGTATTATATTATCCCACTCTAAATTGATGTTATATGTTCAAGATCATGCCTCCTAGTAGAGCTAACGCTAGGAATATGAATTCCCAAAATGCAAATGCAGCTCTTCCGGTCCTAGATAAGGAAGTCTCTAATGTTGAGTTTAAAAATTCTATACATATGTTAGCTCACAGTATGACCAACAAGAATAATTGAGTTTAAGCTCCTGTGAATGTAAATGGTGGATGAGCAGCACTAAGGGTCCGCAAATTTTTTAGGATTAATCTGCTCGAGTTCTTAGGATGACAAACAAATGAGGATACTTAGAATTTTTTGGATGAGATTAAGAAGATCTTTGAGGTAATGCAAGTCACTAGGAATGATCGGGTTGAGTTGGCATCATACCATTTGAAGGATGTTGCTCATATCTGGTGCACTCAATGTAAGGAAAATAGTGTAACGACCTGTTTAGTCGTTTTGAGCAGCAGAATTATTTCTGGAAAAACTGGCTGGGACGACGGATGTCACGACGGACCGTCGTGGTCACGACGGCCCGTCGAGGAGGTGTCGTTCCATGACACTTAGAATTTTGAAATTGGATACTGAAAATCGACTCTCTGTAAATTGTGACGGACCTGCAGGACGTGCCGTCACATACACGATGAACCGTCGTGAGTTCCCATTGTAAAATACTTCAACTTTTGAGAATTTGGTACAAGAAACGAGTTTCTGACCGTCAGGACGGAGGTGCAGGACGGACCGTCACTGGTGTGACGGGCCGTCACAGTCACCTGGACTTTGGGGAGGCTGCGACGACCATCGTGACGGACCGTCGCTGGCACGACGGCCCGTCACAGGTTGCGCAAATCCCAGGCAGAATAGGATTCCTCTACACGTTTTAAGGGTCGTTTTGGACTATTCTTTCCTTAATTATAAAGATTGAGGGTTAATATTAATAAGTCTAATTACTTGGGGGTTAAAAGAGGTAACCTTAAGTTAATTAGTGGGTTCTATTGTCCTCTTTTAGTCTTAATTATATGTTAATTAGGGTAAGAGAAGGAGGGTTTGAATAAAACAAACAGAAAGAACAAGGGAAAGAGGGATTGAACGTGAGAGGAGAAACGAAGAGGAATATCAAAGCTTGAGGAATTTGCTTGTTTGAATTCAATTCTTCGGTGGAGGTAGGTTATGGTTATTTTACGATATTCGTAGTGAACTCTTAATAGTGAATGATATGTATTGGTGGTATTGTAAACCTATCTATATGCTTAATTGTATGCTTGCATGAATATGATTATGTGATTTTGATAAAACAAGCATGATGAAAACCATTGAATCCCAAATCTTGAAAGAAACTTTAATCTACTTATTAATGATAATGCCTTGGTATAAAAGAAGGCTTGATGAATTAAAGTAATGGGATTGATGATGCCTTGGTATAAAGAAGGCTTGATGAACGGATATAATGAGATTAGTGGATCGGAGTGTCACGTTCCGACACATAGTATTAGTGGATCGGAGTGTCACGTTCCGACACATAGTATTAGTGGATCGGAGTGTCACGTTCCGACACATAGTATTAGTGGGACGGGTGTCACGAACCGACACATAGAATTAGGGGATCGGAGTGTCACGTACCGACACATATAGGGGATCGGAGTGTCACGTTCCGACACATTTAGGGGATCGGAGTGTCACGTTCCGACACATATAGGGGATCGGAGTGTCACGTACCGACACATAGTGGTAGGGGATCGGAGTGTCACGTACCGACACAAGAGGAAGAAAGATAATGAATCTTGAAAGATGATAATATATTCAGCATAATGAACTTAATCCCCAAATGAGCATGGTATTGAGGCTTGAGCCCTCATGGATGAACTTAATGGTACTTATTGATGATTATAGTACTTGTTGTTGTTACATGTTGAGTTTATAGTTGATTTATGATATTAACTGATATATACTGTTTTCTATTTTGAGTTGGCCGATGATATCTACTCAGTACCTGTGGTTGTACTGACCCCCTACTTTTATGTTTTCTTCTTTGTTATTTGTGTAATGCAGCAAACGTTCCGTCCACTTCAACTCAACAGTAGATCTAGCCAGTCTTCACTTCATCGGAAATTCAGGGTGAGCTAACGCGTCTAGCTTGGACTGGGTCTTCTTCTTCAAGTCTTGATGCCTTGAACTTCCGGCATGGACTAGATTTTATGTATTTTTAGTTCTTAGACATTCTTAGTTTAGTAATTTGAGATAGATGTTCTTGTGATGATGACTTCCAGATTTTGGAAATAGTAATAATAGTTTTGAATTGTTTTATTAATGAGTTTAAGTCTTCCGCATTTCTTTTGTTGATATTGTACTAAAATGTTAAAGGTTAGATTGGTTGGTTCGCTCACATAGGAGGGTAAATGTGGGTGCCAGTCGCGGCCCCGGATTGGGTCGTGACAAACTTGGTATCAGAGCATTAGGTTCGTTGGTCTCATCACACAAGAACAGGTCTAGTAGAGTCTTAAGGAACGGTAGGGGGACGCCTTTACTTTTCCTTGAGAGGCTATAAGACTTTAGGAAAATTTCACTCTTTAATTCTTTCTTTCGTGCTACTAC
Source organism: Solanum corneliomulleri (assembly GCA_027704805.1). Classification (NCBI taxonomy): domain Eukaryota; kingdom Viridiplantae; phylum Streptophyta; class Magnoliopsida; order Solanales; family Solanaceae; genus Solanum; species Solanum corneliomulleri. The sequence continues at coordinate 11,790,298 of JAKWIY010003063.1, read as the reverse complement.
TTGAGTCCAATTGGTATCTAGGCGATACGAATTTGTATCTGACCATCTTCACTCTATTTCGCAGATGGTTAGAACTAGAGCAACGACCGCGCCAACAACAGCACCTGCCAGACAGGAAACGACTGAGCCAGCCACTGGGGCTGTGGCTCGAGGGAGAACAGCGGCAAGAGGCCGTGGTAGAGGTCGTGGGAGGACATCCTCTAGGGGAAGAGGACGAGCACCTAGTCCATCCGAGGCTAGGGCAGTGACTCCTCCACCGACTGAGGAGGTAGTAAGAGAGGGTGAGGAAGGGGAAACTGAACAAGAGCAGAATGAGGAAATGCCACCCCAACCTACCCTAGAGATGATCAACCAGGTACTTGCTTATCTTAGCGGGTTATCTGATCACGGTCAAGCACCTCCAGTGGTTTCTGCACCAACACCTCCGGTTTCAGAAATACGACATGCGGCTACTATGGCTCCCCGCATGGATGCATCATTGGGAATAGGCACATTTCCACGTCTGACTACTGGGCCTATTATGACAAATGATCAGCACGAACTTTTCAGTAAGTTCTTGAAATTGAAACCTCCAGTCTTTAAGGGCGCAGAATCAGAGGATGCCTACGATTTTCTGGTTGATTGTCATGAGCTACTACACAAGATGGGTATAGTAGAACGGTTTGGCGTTGAGTTCGTAAGCTATCAGTTTCAAGGGAACGCCAAAATGTGGTGGCGATCACATGTCGAGTGTCAACCGACAGAGGCCACACCTATGACTTGGGCATCCTTCTCTACCCTGTTTATGGAGAAGTATATCCCAAGGACTTTGAGAGATAGAAAAAGGGATAAGTTCTTGAGTCTCGAGCAAGGTAGGATGACGGTTAATGCATACGAGGCTAAATTTCGCGCACTATCCAGATATGCCACCCAACTTTGTTTCAGTCCACAAGAGCGGATTCGCCGATTTGTGAAGGGGTTGAGGTCAGAATTGCGGATTTCAGCCTTACAGGTAGCGGCTACGGCAACATCCTTCCAAGAGGTGGTAGACTTTGTGATAGAAGTGGAAGGAGTGAAGCCAGATGACTTCCCCACGACATCGACATCAAAAAGGTTTCGAAGGGGAGGTGAGTTTAATGGTTCTTACTCTAGAGGACAGAGCTCCGGAGGTTACTCAAGTCGACTAATTCAGTCTTCACTACAGACTGTAGTTGGGGGTCCACCTCAGAACGGTCAACACTACTCCGAGAGACCTATGCCTGACTCCAGAGAGTGTTATGGATGTGGGGGGATTGGACATGTCAGGAGGAATTGTCCAAAACAGAGTTACAGACCCCCAATAGCTAGAGGTAGAGGTGGTCATGGTAGAGGCCGTTTTTCTGGAGGACGTGGTGGTCGAGGTAATGGTGGTCACCACAACGGCAGAGGTGATAGGCAAATTGGAGCCACTACGACACAACATGGTAGGGGCAATGGACAGACAAACGATAGGGCCCATTGTTACGCTTTCCCTGGGAGATCTGAAGCGGAGGCGTCTGATGTTGTTATCACAGGTAATCTTTTGGTTTGTGATTGCATGGCATCTGTATTATTTGACCCTGGCTCCACGTTTTCATATGTATCTTCATCATTTGCTAATGGTCTAAATTTACATTGTGAATTACTTGATATGCCTATTCGTGTTTCTACTCCGGTGGGTGAGTCTGTGGTAGTTGAAAAGGTATATAGGTCTTGTTTGGTGAACTTTGTGGGGAGCAACACTTATGCAGATTTGGTTATTTTAGAAATGGATGACTTTGATGTAATTCTGGGTATGACTTGGCTTTCTCCAAATTTTGCGATCTTGGATTGTAATGCTAAAACTGTGACATTAGCCAAGCCTGGGACAGATCCGTTAGTGTGGGAGGGCGACTACACTTCCAATCCGGTGCGTATCATATCCTTTCTTCGTGCTAAGAAAATGGTTAGTAAAGGGTGTTTAGCTTTCTTGGCACATCTCAAGGATGACACTACCCAAGTACCCTCGATTGAGTCGGTTTCGGTAGTCCGCGAGTTTTTGGATGTGTTCCCTGCAGATCTTCCTGGCATGCCACCAGATAGGGACATTGACTTTTGTATCGATCTTGAACCGGGCACTCGCCCCATTTCTATACCCCCTTATAGAATGGCTCCCGCGGAGTTGAGAGAGTTAAAAGCCCAACTACAAGAGTTGTTGAGCAAAGGCTTCATTAGACCAAGTGCGTCTCCTTGGGGTGCTCCGGTGTTATTTGTGAACAAGAAGGATGGGAGTTTTAGGATGTGCATAGACTACAGACAACTGAACAAGGTAACTATTAAGAACAAGTATCCTCTTCCTCGCATTGATGACTTGTTCGATCAATTACAAGGTGCTTGTGTCTTCTCCAAGATTGACTTGAGGTCCGGTTATCACCAATTGAAAATACAAGCAACGGATGTGCCAAAGACTGCTTTTCGGACTAGGTATGGACATTATGAATTTGTAGTGATGTCCTTTGGTCTTACAAATGCCCCCGCTGCTTTCATGAGCTTGATGAATGGGATTTTTAAGCCATATTTGGACCTCTTTGTGATCGTATTTATAGATGATATACTGGTATATTCTAAAAGTAAGAAGGAACATGAGGAGCATTTGAGGGTTGTGTTGGAAATGTTGAGGGAGAAAAAGCTTTATGCCAAATTCTCTAAGTGTGAGTTTTGGCTAGATGCATTGTCCTTCTTGGGGCATGTAGTTTCTAAGGAGGGAGTAATGGTGGATCCTTCAAAGATTGAGACAGTGAAGAATTGGGTAAGACCCACTAATGTGTCAGAAATAAGAAGCTTTGTTGGGTTAGCTAGCTACTACCGCCGATTTGTCAAGGGATTCTCTTCTATTGCGTCCCAAATGACGAACTTGACTAAGCAGAACGTTCCATTCGTATGGTCGGATGAGTGCGAAGAAAGCTTTCAGAAACTCAAGACTTTGTTGACTACCGCACCTATCCTCACCTTACCGGTAGAGGGCAAGAACTTCATTGTTTACTGTGATGCATCCTATTCGGGTTTGGGTGTAGTGCTAATGCAAGAGAAGAACGTGATTGCTTATGCTTCAAGACAATTAAAGGTGCATGAACGTAACTATCCAACTCATGACTTGGAATTGGCCGCGGTAGTGTTTGCACTAAAGCAATGGAGGCACTATTTATATGGGGTTAAGTGTGAGGTCTACACGGATCATCGTAGCCTTCAGTATGTCTTTACTCAGAAAGATTTGAACTTGAGACAAAGGAGATGGATGGAACTACTGAAGGACTACGACCTCACTATTTTGTATCATCCGGGGAAGGCGAATGTTGTGGCAGATGCCTTGAGTCAAAAGGCGGGAAGCATGGGAAGTCTAGCTCATTTGCAAGCTTCTAGACGCCCATTGGCTAGAGAAGTGCAGATTTTGGCTAATGACCTTATGAGGTTAGAAGTAAATGAGAAAGGAGGATTGTTAGCTTGTGTGGAGGCAAGATCCTCCTTCCTTGACAAGATTAAGGGAAAGAAGTTTGATGATGAGAAATTGATCCGGATTCGAGATAAAGTGTTGCAAGGAGAGGCTAAAGAAGCCACAATTGATGAGGAAGGTGTTTTGAGAATTAAGGGAAGGGTTTGTGTACCCCGCGTCGATAATCTGATCAACACCATTTTGGCAGAAGCTCATAGTTCAAGGTATTCTATACATCCGGGTGCAACCAAGATGTATCGCGACCTAAAGCAACACTTTTGGTGGAGTAGAATGAAGCGTGATATTGTTGACTTCATTGCCAAATGTCCAAACTGTCAACAAGTAAAGTATGAACACAAGAGGCCCGGAGGAACGCTTCAGAGAATGCCCATTCCTGAATGGAAGTGGGAGAGAATCGCAATGGACTTCGTGGTTGGTCTTCCAAAGACAATGGGTAAGTATGACTCCATTTGGGTGATTGTTGATAGGTTAACTAAGTCTGCTCATTTCATTCCGGTCAAGGTGACTTACAATGCAGAGAAGTTAGCAAAAATCTACATCTCAGAAATCGTTCTATTGCATGGGGTTCCACTATCCATCATATCAAATAGAGGTACACAGTTTACTTCTAAGTTTTGGAAAACATTGCATGATGAATTGGGTACTAGGTTGGACCTTAGCACCGCGTTCCATCCTCAGACCGATGGTCAGTCTGAGCGAACGATTCAAGTATTAGAGGATATGCTTCGTGCTTGTGTGATAGAGTTTGGTGGCCATTGGGATAGCTTCTTACCTTTGGCAGAGTTTTCATACAATAATAGCTATCACTCCAGTATTGATATGGCCCCATTTGAAGCATTGTATGGGAGGAGGTGTAGATCTCCCATTGGTTGGTTCGATGCATTTGAGGTTAGACCTTGGGGTACTGACCTCTTGAGGGATTCGTTAGATAAGGTGAAGGGCATTCAAGAAAAGCTTCTAGCGGCGCAAAGTAGACAAAAGGAGTATGCAGATCGAAAGGTTAGAGACTTGGAGTTCATGGAGGGTGAACAAGTCTTGTTGAAGGTTTCACCCATGAAAGGGGTGATGCGGTTTGGAAAGAGGGGTAAACTAAGTCCAAGGTACATTGGACCATTTGAAGTGCTTAAGCGAATAGGGGAGGTGGCTTATGAATTAGCCTTGCCCCCAGGGCTGTCCGGAGTTCATCCGGTATTTCATGTGTCCATGTTGAAAAGATACCATGGAGATGGAAACTACATCATCCGTTGGGACTCAGTGTTGTTGGATGAGAACTTGACTTATGAAGAGGAACCGGTTTCTATATTAGATAGAGAAGTTCGCAAGTTGAGGTCGAGAGAGATTGCATCCATCAAAGTTCAATGGAAGAATCGACCGGTTGAAGAAGCTACTTGGGAGAAGGAGGCAGATATGCAAGAAAAATACCCACATCTGTTTACAAATTCAGGTACTCCTTTTTCGCCATTGTTTTTCTTCTTTTGATCGTTCGGGGACAAACGATGGGTAAATTGGTATCTATTGTAACGACCTGTTTAGTCGTTTTGAGCAGCAAAATTATTTCTGGAAAAACTGGCTGGGACGACGGATGTCACGACAGACCGTCGTGGTCACGACGGCCCGTCGAGGAGGTGTCGTTCAATGACACTTAGAATTTTGAAATTGGATACTGAAAATCGACTCTCTGTAAATTGTGACGGACCTGCAGGACGTGCCGTCACATACACGACGAACCGTCGTGAGTTCCCGTTGTAAAACACTTCAACTTTTGAGAATTTGGTACAAGAAACGAGTTTCTGACCGTCAGGACGGAGGTGCAGGACGGACCGTCACTGGTGTGACGGGCCGTCACAGTCACCTGGACTTTGGGGAGGCTGCGACGACCATCGTGACGGACCGTCGCAGGCACGATGGCCCGTCACAGGTTGCGCAAATCCCAGGCAGAATAGGATTCCTCTACACGTTTTAAGGGTCGTTTTGGACTATTCTTTCCTTAATTATAAAGATTGAGGGTTAATATTAATAAGTCTAATTACTTGGGGGTTAAAAGAGGTAACCTTAAGTTAATTAGTGGGTTCTATTGTCCTCTTTTAGTCTTAATTATATGTTAATTAGGGTAAGAGAAGGAGGGTTTGAATAAAACAAACAGAAAGAACAAGGGAAAGAGGGATTGAACGTGAGAGGAGAAACGAAGAGGAATATCAAAGCTTGAGGAATTTGCTTGTTTGAATTCAATTCTTCGGTGGAGGTAGGTTATGGTTATTTTACGATATTCGTAGTGAACTCTTAATAGTGAATGATATGTATTGGTGGTATTGTAAATCTATCTATATGCTTAATTGTATGCTTGCATGAATATGATTATGTGATTTTGATAAAAAAAAGCATGATGAAAACCATTGAATCCCAAATCTTGAAAGAAACTTTAATCTACTTATTAATGATAATGCCTTGGTATAAAAGAAGGCTTGATGAATTAAAGTAATGGGATTGATGATGCCTTGGTATGGAGAAGGCTTGATGAACGGATATAATGAGATTAGTGGATCGGAGTGTCACTTTCCGACACATAGTATTAGTGGATCGGAGTGTCACGTTCCGACACATAGTATTAGTGGGACGGGTGTCACGAACCGACACATAGAATTAGGGGATCGGAGTGTCACGTACCGACACATATAGGGGATCGGAGTGTCATGTTCCGACACATTTAGGGGATCGGAGTGTCACGTTCCGACACATATAGGGGATCGGAGTGTCACGTACCGACACATAGTGGTAGGGGATCGGAGTGTCACGTACCGACACAAGAGGAAGAAAGATAATGAATCTTGAAAGATGATAATATATTCAGCATAATGAACTTAATCCCCAAATGAGCATGGTGAGGCTTGAGCCCTCATGGATGAACTTAATGGTACTTATTGATGATTATAGTACTTGTTGTTGTTACATGTTGAGTTTATAGTTGATTTATGATATTAACTGATATATACTGTTTTCTATTTTGAGTTGGCCAATGATATCTACTCAGTACCTGTGGTTGTACTGACCCCCTACTTTTATGTTTTCTTCTTTGTTATTTGTATAATGCAGCAAACGTTCCGTCAACTTCAACTCAACAGTAGATCTAGCCAGTCTTCACTTCATCGGAAATTCAGGGTGAGCTAACGCGTCTAGCTTGGACTGGGTCTTCTTCTTCAAGTCTTGATGCCTTGAACTTCCGGCATGGACTAGCTTTTATGTATTTTTAGTTCTTAGACATTCTTAGTTTAGTAATTTGAGATAGATGTTCTTGTGATGATGACTTCCAGATTTTGGGAATAGTAATAATAGTTTTGAATTGTTTTATTAATGAGTTTAAGTCTTCCGCATTTCTTTTGTTGATATTGTACTAAAATATTAAAGGTTAGATTGGTTGGTTCGCTCACATAGGAGGGTAAATCTGGGTGCCAGTCGCGGCCCCGGATTGGGTCGTGACAAATAGGGGCACAGATGAAACTCCTATTACTTGAGATTGTTTTAGTGAGACTTTTTCCCAATAAAGTTGTGAGAGACTTTTTCCCAATAGAGTTGAGAGAAGCAAAGGCTTAGGAATTCATGAACTTGAGGTAGGGAAACATGAAGGTGCAAGGGTATGGCTGAAGTTTAACCAACTCTCCAGGTATGCTCCTACATGGTCGCTGAGTTTAGGGCTCAGATGAATAAGTTTTTGTAAGGAGTTTCGGATGTGGTGAAAAATGAGTGCATAAATTCTATGTTACTGGGAGATATGAACCTCTCTAGGCTTATGACTCATGCTCAATAGGTTGAAGGTGATAAGCTTAGGTAACATGCAAAGGAGAATAAGAAGGCTAGGACTGGGAAATATGACTACTCTTAGTAAAATTTGTGTGGTGAAAATCGCTCGCAAAGTCAGTAGAGGTTTTCCTCTCCATCCCCGTTGTTAGCTAGTGTTCCATTCTCCAAGAACAGGTATGACCAGAAGGTTAACGCCCCGTGATCTAAGTCTAAAGGAAGTGTTTCACGCACGGAGACTTACCCCACTTGCCCTAAGTGTGGTAAGAACCATCTGGACGAGTGTTGCGCACGAAATGAAGGATGTTTTGGGTGCCGTTATTCTGGTCACAGGTTTAGGGATTGTCCATCTAGATAGGTTAAAGGAGATGTTAATGGTAGATCTCAGTCTAAAACATCATCTGCACTAGCAAGTCACCCGACGAAGTAGGGTAACTCATTTGTTAGAGGTGTCGCTCAGCACCAGAACACGTTGTATACTCTTCAGGCTTGCCAAGATCAGGATGGTTCTCCTGATGTAGTAACTGGTACGTTACGAGTCTTTGACCTTAATGTTTATCCATTGTTAGATCCAGGGGCTACTCTTTTTTTTGTGAATCCTTACATAGCAGTCCGATTCATTGTCAGTCAAAAAATTCTCTGAGAAAATTTCTCAGTATCTACTCTAGTCAGAGACCCAATTATAGCTAGATAGATATACAGAAATTTTCCCGTCACAATCTCTCTGAAAGTCACCTCAACAGATCTTGTAGAGTTATAAATGGTAGACTTCGATGTAGGCATGAATTGTTTACATTCGTGTTATGCCTTAGTCGATTGTAGAACTAGGAGTGTTCGTTTTCAGTTTCCAGACGTACCAATCATAGAATGGAAGGGTAGTATTTTAGCGCCTATGGGTCGATTCATTTCTTACCTTAAGGCCAGAAAGATGATCTCTAAGGGTTATGTCTATAATCTAGTCCAGCTTAAGGATTCTAGATCTGAAACCCCAACTCTTGAGTCAATTCCAGTAGTTTGTGAGTTTCCAAAAATATTTCCTGAAGATATTCCCCGAGTCCCTTCCGAAAAGTAAATTGCGTTTGGAATTAATCTCCTTCAAGATACCCAACCTATTTCTATTCTTCCTTAGAGAATAGCTCCAGCAGAGCTTAAGAAATTGAAAGAGCAGTTGAAAGATCTTCAAGATAAGAGCTTCATCAGACCTAGCATTTCACCGTGGGGTGCATAACTGTTGTTCACAAACAAGAAAGATGGTTCTCTTAGAATGTGCATTGAGTACAAACACTTGAACAAAGTCACGATCAAGAATAAGTATCCAATCCTTAGGATTGATGAATTGTATGACCAACTTCAGGTTTCTAGCCATTTCTCAAAGATTAACCACAAATCGGGTTATCATCAACTCAGAGTCAGAGACAGAGACATTCCAAAAATAGCCTTCAGCACTCGGTATGGGCATTACGAATTCGTAGTTATGTCATTTGGACTAACCAATGCTCCTGCAGCTTTCATGGATTTCATAAACAGAGTGTTCAAACAGTACTTAGACTTGTTCGTTATCCTCTTAATTGATGATATTGTCATTTACTCTAGGAGTGAGGAAGAACATGCAAGTCTTTTGAGAGTTGTTCCGCAGACTCTCAAAGATCGCCAATTATTCGCTAAGTTTAGTAAATATGAGTTTTGGTTGCAATTCGTTACTTTCCTTGGTCACATTGTATCTAGCGAAGGGATCCACGTAGATTCACAAAAAATAGAAGCAGTGAAACCATATCTCAGACCTACATCTTCTACATATATTAGAAGTTTCTTAGGTCTAGCATGTTATTTTAGAAGGTTCGTGAAAGGATTTCATCCATAGCCTCACGTTGACTAGGTTGACTCAAAGATGGTCATGTTCCAATGGTCAGATGATTGAACTTAAGGGTGCACTCCACAATCAGAGAGTGGAGGTTTTTTACCAGTGGGGAGATGGTCTACTTCACTACAAGGGTAGATTGTGTGTTCCTGATGTGGGTTAGTTGAGAAAGAATATCTGTGGGAAGTCTATTGGTGGAATGGAATGAAGAGGGACATAACCAATTTTGTGAGTAAGTGCACCAACTGCCAGCAAGTCATGGTAGAAATCAGAAACAATGAGGTATGACTCAAGAATTGATATTCCTACTTGGAAGTGGGAAGTGATAAATATGGATTTCATTACATGGTTACATCGTACTCAATTTGGGTGATAGTTGATAGGATGACTAAATCTTCTCACATTTTTTAGCAGTCAAGACTACAAATTCGGCAAAGGACTATGCCAAGTTTTACATTAATTCAATTGTTAGGTTGCATGGGGCTCCTGTGTCTATCATCTCAGATAGAGGTCCTCAGTTTACCTCTCATTTCTGTAAGTCATTTCATATGGGTCTTGGTACTCAAGTCAACGTTACCACAACAGATGGACAGGCAGCGTGTACCATCGGAACCTAGAGGATATGTTGAGAGCTTGTGTGATCGGTTTCAAGGGCAGTTGGTACTATCACCTCCCTCTTATTGAGTTAGTCTATAACAATACCTCCCATTCCAGCATTCAGATGGCCCCTTATGAGGTACTATATAGGCGTAGAATTAGATCCTCTGTTGGTTGGTTTTGAAGTAGGTGAAGTAGCTTCAATAGGGCCAGATTCAGTCCTATATACTATGGAGAAAGTGTAACTTATTAGAGAGAGATATAAGATAGCACGGAGTCATCCGAAATCTTACGCAGATGTAAGGAGAAGGGAACTAGAGTTCAAAGTTGATGATTCGGTTCTCCTTAAAGTGTCACCTATGAAAGGAGTGATGAGATTTTGCAAGAGAGGGAAACTCGGTCCTAGATATGTAGGCCCTTACAAGATCTTGAAAAGGGTTGGCAAGGTGGCATATGAGTTAGAGTTGCCAGCAGATTTAGCAGCAGTGCATTCGGTCTTCCACATCTCACTCTTTAAGAAGTGTGTGGGTGATCTAGCCTTTGTAGTTCCATTAGACATTTTGGTGGTGAAAGATAGTCATTCTTACGAGGATGTTCCAATTGAGATTCTTGACTGTCAGGTTAGAAGGTTGAGAAATAAAGAAGTCATTTCGGCCAAGGTTTTGTGGAGGAGTCAGTCTGTAAAGGGAGGTACTTGGGAAGCACAAGCAGCCATGAAAGCCATTATCCTCACCTCTTTCCTTCTGATTTTGCTCCAGCTTGAGGTAATAGTTCCTCTTCAGGTTTTTAGTCATTCATGCGTAATTATAAATGTTATATTGAGGAACATAAAATGTTGACCAAATTTTTAATTTTTACATGCTAGCGCTTCAAATAGTGAATCGCAATAAAAAAAGTCGTCCCCCTTGCAGTCTCCGCGCATACAAATTCAAAGTCGATTTTCGATGTCCAGTTCAGCAGATTCATTGGTGAGTCCTCATTCTCCGAGGACAATAATCATGAGTTTCTTTTCAGTATTTAGTCCTTTAGTTTAAGTTTTTACTAGACTCAACTTGGGTTTATCCTAACATTTCTTTTAAGTTAGAGGTTTATTTCAGACATAGTTTCATCTTAGTATTGAGTTAATATTTCCTTCGTATTAAACTTACTATTTTCAAATATCTCTGTTATTGAATATGGGTATTCCCCAACTTTTCAATTTAAATTATGATTTAGCTTCCGGTTTAAGTTTATTATCTTTAGAATGCTTATGATTATACCAGCAGGGTTAGCTTCAGATAACGTGTGGTCCTATGTTTTGTGTCCGCGTCTCGAGGGTAGCTCGGGGCGTGACAAAAAATCTCAAAAGCTCTTTTCATAGAGCTTCAATAGTATCAAGAAATAACTTTACTTCACTACAGTATGTCTATACCCAACAAAGTCATTTCTTTAATTTGTTTTCCTCTGTTTACATGCATTTATAATGACTATATATGTACCAAAGTCATTTATATTGCTTGTTAACTTGAACTATATTCAATTAAAAACAATTCAATTTTTTCTTCTTGTGATGATTTTGTCGTTCACTTTTATAATTATGTTATTATTTTAGGATTCAGAGAGTTGAGGATGCCGTCCATTCATTCACATCCTGATAGTAAAAGGGTATTCACTAAATCAAAAACAACAGTTTAAAAAATTCAAAGTCCAAGAAGTTTCTTAGCTACAACTTTCATATAATTCATTCAAAAATATTTAGTTTGACCCAATAAAAAAACTTTATTTTAAATTCTTTATTTTTTTTTGACACATTCTAAATTTATATTAAAAAACATATTAAAGTTTAATTGATTAACATAAAAAGTTGACCCAAATTCTTAAAATTTCATTCATACGCTTCAAATACTACATAACAATAAATAAATTCGTCCCCCTTTTACTCTCCACACATAAAATGTCAAATGTCTTTTCTTTTGGGAGCTTCAGTGGTAGCAAGAAAGAGTTTTACTTCACTTGATTATGTCTATATAACTGACAAAGTCATTTCTTTTTATCCTTTAAGGTGCATTTATATGTCTATATACCTAACAAAGTCATTAAAACTGTTGTTGACTCGAATTACACTAAATTAGAAACAACACATGTTTTACTTTTTGTGACGATTTTGTCGTACCATTTCATAATTATTTGTTATTATTTTAGGATTCGGAAAGTTGAGAATGCCGGCCATTCATTTCAATCCTGTAAGTAAAAGGGTATTAACTAATTCAGGTATTGCAATTCATAAAATTCGAAATTTGAGAAATTTTTTAGCCATAACTTTCATATAATTAATTCAAAATATATTTCTGACCGAATATAATAACATTATTATAAATTCTTTAATTTTCTTAACAAATTTCATAAATATTTTTTCAAAAAAAAATTAATGTTGAATTGAGGAACATAAAATGTTGAGCCAAATTATATTTTTTTCATACTTACGCTTTAAATCCTGAATCACTATAAACATATTCCTCCCCCATTCACTCTCCACACACAAAATCTCAAAACCTCTTCTTTTAATAACTTCAGTACTAGCAAGAAAGAGCTTTACTTCTCTTGAGTATGTTTATATACTCATCAAAGTCATTTCTTTCATTTTCTTTCCTCCTTTAAGATGCATTTATATGTCTTTTATCTACCAAAGTCATTTATACGGCTTGTTGACTTGAATTACATTCAATTAAAATCAATACATTTTTTCTTTTTTATTGGACGATTTTGTCCTTCACTTTCATAATTATATTATAATTTTAGGATTCTGAGAGTTGAGGATGCCAGCCTTTCATTTCCATCCAGCATGTAAAAGGTTATTCAGTAATTCAGAAAACTCTAATTTAAAAAATTCAAACTTCAAGAAGTTTCTTTGTTATGACATTCATATAATTAATGCAAATATTTTGTGTTACTAGATCTAATAACTTTAGTCTAAATATTTTTTTGAGAAAAGACATAAAGTCACCCCTAAAGTTGTTCCGTATTTGTATAAAGACGCCGTAACTTTTGAAGTGCCCTATAACACCATAGAACTATTTAATATATTTGTAAATGGGCCATTTTGACCCATTTTCTCGTTTGGGTTGTTATCACGCAAATGGGGCGAGTGGCCCAATATTTTCACTGCCATAACCAGCTATAAAGTGCCATGTGTCATGATATTTCTTTACTATTAATTATTTAATTAATTTACATCATCTTCCCCATTATCTTCTTCACCCAAATTCAAAAATCCAATTACCTTTTCTTCATCTTCTTCAACTTAGAAGATCCATTTACTTCATCCATTTTTATCACTTTTTTTTCTTGTCTCTTGCTTTTCTTTGTTTCTATTTCTTATTATTTATTTTTTAAAAAAAAGAAGTCCATTGATTAGAGAATACTATGAAAATCCATCTTTTTTTGGTCTCATTACCTTGCTTTAGTAACTTGAGAGTTGAATTAATTTTATTTAGTGATGTTTTGATGACGAAAATAGTGTTGTAACATGGATGCATCATGGAGACTACATTGAAGGTTACTATGGCTGCAACTTTTGAAGGATTTTCAACAAAGAACAAAGGATTTGAGTAATGAAGATTTAAGAAGAAAGAGGGAAAAAATGAAAATAAAGTTAATAAAAATAAAAATAATAACTTTCAATGGTAACTTTATGTCTTTTCTCTTATTTTACTTTTCCCACGCATTCATTATATATTTAAAATAATATTAATGTTGAATTGAGCAACATCAAAATTTGACCCAAATTCTTAATGTTTTCATACGTGCGCTTCAAATCCTAAATAACTATAAATAAGGTTGTCCCCCTTTCACTCCCACACAAAAAACTAACACCTTTTCTTTTGTGAGCTTCAATAGTTGCAAGAAAGAGCTTTACTATACTTGAGTATATCTATATGCCTAACAAAGTCATTTCTTTCTTTTATTTTTCTTCTTTAAGATGCATTTATATGTTTATACACCTAACAAAGTCATTTATACTGTTTGTTGACAATAATTACAGTCAATTAAAAACAACACATTGTTCCTTTTTTTATGATTTTGTCGTTCACTTTCATAATTATTTTATTATTTTAGGATTCGAAAAGTTTAGGATGCCGCCCATTCATTCCCATCCGCCAAGTAAAAGGCTATTCACTAATTCGGATACTCCAATTTAAAAAATTCAGACTTCGAGAAGTTTCTTAGACATAACTTTCACATAATTAATTCACATATTTTTATGACCCAATATAATCACATAAGTCTAAATTTTTTAATTTTCTTAAGGCATTCATTAAATATTAAAAAAATATTAATTTTGAATTGAGAAACATAAATATTGACACAAATACTTAATTTTGTTACACTTACGCTTAAAATTTTAAATCACTATATATAAAGTCGTCCCCTTTTCACTCTGCACACATAAAATCTCAAAAGCTCTTTCTTTTGAGGGCTTCAATAGTAGCAAGAAATAACTTTACTTCACTTGAGTATGTTTATATACCCAACAAAGTCATTTCTTTTCCTCCTTTTATATGCATTTATATGTCTATATGCCTAAAATGTCATTAAAACTTCTTGTTGACTCAAAATACATTTAATTAAAAACCATACACTTTTTCATGTTTTTGACTATTTTACCGCTCACATTCTTAATAATATTATTATTTTAGGATTCGGAGATTTACATTCTCATCCGGCAAGTAAAAGTGTATTAACAAATTTTGGTACTCCGATTTAAAAAATTCAAACTTTGAGAAGTGTCTTAGCCTTAATTTTCACATAATCAATTCTAATATTTTCTTTGATCGAATCTAATAACTTTAGTCTAAATTCATTAATATTCATAACACATTCATTATATATTTAAAAAACTATTAATGTTAAATTGAGAAAAATAATTGTTGACATTTTTTCATACTTATGCTTCAAATCCTCAATCACTATAAATAAATTTCTCTCCCTTTTTCTCTCCACACACAAAATCTCTAAAGCTCTTTCTTTTAAGAGCTTCAATAGTAGCAAGAAAGATTTTTACTTCACCTGAGTATGTTTATATATCCAACAAGGTGATTTCTTTCATTTCTTTTCCTCCTTTTATGTTCATTTATATGTCTATATACATAAAAAAAAAGGTCATTTATACTGCTTGTTCACTCGATTATAGTCAATTAAAAATAATACATTTTCTCCTTTTTTACGATTTTTCATTCAGTTTCATAATTATGTTATTATTTTAGGATTCGAAAAGTTGAGGATGTCGCCTATTAATTCCCATCCGAAAAGTAAAGTGCATTCATTAATTCAGGTACTCCAATTTAGAAAATTCAAACTTCGAGAAGTTTCTTGGCCATCACTTTAATATAATTAATTCAAATATTTTGTTTGACAAAATCTAATACCTCAAGTGTACATAATTTAATTTTTTTAACACATTCATTAAAATTTAAAAAATATTTATGTTTAATTGAGCAACCTAAAATGTTGACCAAGATTTTTAATTTTTTTGTACTTACGGTTCAAATCCTGAATCACTATAAATAAAATCCTGCTCCTTTCACTCTCCACTCAAAAAATCTCAAAAACGCTTTCTTTTGAGATCTTCAATAGTAGCAATAATGAACTTTACTTCACTTCAGTATGTCTATATACCGAACAAGTGTATTCCTTTCATATCTTATCGTCCTTTTAAATTCATTTATATGGGTATATACCTAACGAAGTCATTTAAATTGCTTGTTGACGCGATATACATTCAATAAAAAACAATACACTTTTTCATGTTCTAACAATTTTATCGTTCACTTTCCAATTATGTAATTATTTTAGGATTTGAAGATTTGAGGATTCTGGCCATACATTCCTATTCGGCAAGTAAAAGTGTATTCCCTAATTTAGGTACTTTGATTTAAAAAAATAAAAGTTCGAGAAGTGTCTTAGTCGTATTTTCAAATATTTAATTGAATTATTTTGTTTGACCGAATATATTAACTTTAGACTAAATTCTTTAGTTTTCTTAACGTATTCATGATATATTTCTTAAAAATATTAATGTTGAGTTGAACAATATAAAAGTTGACCCAATTTTTTTTTATACTGACACTTAAATCTCGAATCACTATCAATAAAGTTGTCCCCTTTTCACTCTCCACACATAAAATCTCAAAAGCTCTTTCTTTTGAGGGCTTACATAGTAGCAAGAAAGACCTTTACTTCAATTGAGTATGTCTATAAACCTAAAAACTCATTTCTTTTCCTCCTTTTAGATGCATTTACATGCCTATATACCTAACAAAGTCATTAAAACAACTTGTTGACTCGAAACTCATTCAATTAAAAACAATACACTTTTTCATGTTTCTGACGACTTTACGGTTCACTTTATCAATTATGTTATTATTTTAAGATTCGGATATTTGAGGATGCCGACATACATTCCCATCTGGAAAGTAAAAGTGTATTAACTAATTCGGTACTCCGATTCAAAAAATTCAAACTTTGAAAAATGATTTAGCTGTAATTTTTACAAAATTAAATTAACTATTTTGTTTAACCAAATCGAAAAACTTTAGTCTAAATTCATAAGTTTTCTTAACGCATTAATTTTATATTTTTAAAAATATTAATGTTGAATTTAGCAACATAAAATGTTGATCTAAATTCTTAATTTTGTCATACGCTTCAAATCCTGAATCACTATAAATAAAGTCGTCCTCCTTTCACTCTCCATTTATAAAATCTCAAAATCTCTTTCTTTTGAGAGCTTCAATATTAGCAAGAAAGATCTTTACTTCACTTGAGTATGTCAATATACCCAACAAAGTCAATTCTTTTCCTCCTATTAAATGCATTTATATGTCTATATACCTAAAAAAGTTTATGTCTATATACCTAACAAAGTGTAACGACCTGTTTAGTCGTTTTGAGCAGCAGATTTTATTTCTGGAAAATTGGCTGAAACGACGGACCCCACGACGGACCGTCATGGGAACGACGGACCGTCGAGGGTGTCTCGTTCCAAAACACTTAGGAAATTCTGAAATCTGAATACTGAAATCGACTCTCTGAACTCTGTGACGGACCTGCAGGACGGACCGTCACAGGTACAACGAACCGTCGTGAGCCCTCGTTTCAAAACACTTCAACTCTCGAAAAGTTGGTACATGGAACGATTCTTTGAACGTCGTGACGGAAGTGCAGGACGGACCGTCGTAGGCACGACGGGCCGTCACAGACTCCTTAAACAAATTGAGTCCATGACGAACCTGCATGACGGACCGTCGCAGGCACGACGGCCTGTCACAGGCTGCGTAATCCCGGTCTGGGTCGGATTTCTTTACACGTTTTAAGGGACGTTTTGGACTATTCCTACTTTAATTATAAAGTTAGAAGGTTAAGGATTATAAGTCTAATTACTAGGGGGTTAAAAGAGGTGACCTTAAGTTAATTAGTGGGTTATTATTGCCATCTTTCATTCTTAATTATATGCTAATTAGGGTAAAAGAAAGAGGGTTTGAATAAGAAAACTAGAAAGAACAAGAGAGAGGGAGAGAGGATCGATCGAACGAGAAGAAGAAGAAAGCTTTGGGGAAAATTCTTGCTTGATCACTAGTCTTCGGTGGAGGTAGGTTATGGTTTCTCTTACGATATTCGTAGTAAAACTCTTAATAGCGAATGATATGTATTGATAATATTGTAAAACCCTGCTATGTGCTTGATTTGTATGCTTGCATGAACGTGATTACTAATTGTGATTATATTAAGCATGATGAAGCTATTGTATCCCAAATCTTGATAAAAACCTAATCTCTTGTTAATGATGAGGCCTTGGTATAAAAGAAGGCGGGATGAACTAATATAATGAGTTTGATGATGCCTTGGTGAGAAAGAAGGCTTGATGAATTGATAGGAGGAGATTAGGGGATCGGAGTGTCACGTTCCGACACATAGAATTAAGGGATCGGGTGTCACGAACCGACACGTAGTATTAGGGGGACCGGGTGTCACGAACCGACACGTAGTATTAGGGGGACCGGGTGTCACGAACCAACACGTAGAATTAGGGGGACCAGGTGTCACGAACCGACACGTAGATTTAGGGGATCGGGTGTCACGAACCGACACGTAGATTTAGGGGATCGGGTGTCACGAACCGACACGTAGATTTAGGGGATCGGAGTGTCACGTTCCGACACATAGTAGTAGGGGATTGGAGTGTCACGTACCGACACAAGAGGATTAATGAATATGAGGGAGCGGAGTGTCACGTACCGATACAAGAGAAATAAAGATAATGAATCTTGAAAGATGTTAATATACTCAATCTAATGAACATAAATCCCAAATGAGTATGGTATTGAGGCTTGAGTCCTCATGCGTGAACTTGACGGTAACTGTTAATGATATAGTACTTGTTGTTGCTACATGTTGAGTATCATAGTTGATTTTATGATATTGCTTAATATATATTGTTTTCTATTTCGAGTTGGCCGATGATATCTACTCAGTACCCGTGTTTTGTACTGACCCCTACTTTTATGTTTTCTTCTTTGTTATTTGTGGAGTGCAGCAAACGTGCCGTCGTCTTCGACTCAACAGTGATTCTAGCCAGTCTTCACTACCTCGGAAATTCAGGGTGAGCTAATGCTTCTAGCTTGGACTGGATCTTCTTCTTGAAGTCTTGATGCCTTGACTTCCGCCATGGACTAGCTTCTATGTATTTTCTTAGCTTCTTAGACATTTTTAGTTAGTAATTTGATTATAGATGTTCTTGTGATGATGACTTCCAGATTTTGGGGATAATAATAGTTATTGATTTGATTTTATTAATGGGTTAACTCTTCCGCATTACGTTCTGTTGATATATGTTGAAATGTTAAGGTTTAGATTGGTTGGTTCGCTCACATAGGAGGGTAAAATGTGGGTGCCAGTCGCTGCTCGGTTTTGGGTCGTGACAAACTTGGTATCAGAGCATTAGGTTCGTTGGTCTCATCACACAAGAACGAGTCTAGTAGAGTCTTAAGGAACGGTAGGGGGACGCCTTTACTTTTCTTTGAGAGGCTATAAGACTTTAGGAAAATTCCATTCTTTCTTTCTTTCTTTCGTGCTAATACTTGAATCCAATTGGTATCTAGGTGATACAAATTGGTATCTGACCATCTTCACTCTATTTTGCAGATGGTTAGAACTAGAGCAACGACTGCGCCAACACCAACACCGGCAAGACAAGAAACGTCTGAGCCAGCCACTGGGGCTGTAGCTCGAGGAAGAACAGCGGCAAGAGGCCGTGGTAGAGGTCGTGGGAGGACGTCCTCTAGAGGAAGAGGATGAGCACCTAG
This sequence comes from Solanum corneliomulleri, assembly GCA_027704805.1. Lineage (NCBI taxonomy): Eukaryota > Viridiplantae > Streptophyta > Magnoliopsida > Solanales > Solanaceae > Solanum > Solanum corneliomulleri. The sequence continues at coordinate 11,771,223 of JAKWIY010003063.1, read as the reverse complement.
TCCATCTGATGCTAGGGCGATGACTCCTCCACCGACTGAGGAGGTAGTAAGAGAGGGTGAGGAAGGGGAAAACGAACAAGAGCAAAATGAGGAATTGCCACCCCAACCTACCCCAGAGATGATCAATCAGGTTCTTGCTTATCTTAGTGAGTTATCTAATCAGGGTCAGACACCTCCAGTGTTTTCTGCACCCACACCTCCGATTTCAGAGGTACGACATGCCGCTGCTGGGGCTCCCCGTATGGATGCCTCATTGGAGATAGGCATGTTTCCTCGTCTGACTACGGGGCCCATAATGACAAATTATCAGCATGAGCTTTTCAGTAAGTTCTTGAAATTGAAACCTCCAGTCTTCAAGGGTGATGAATCTGAGGATGCCTACGATTTTCGGCTTGATTGTCATGAGCTACTACACAAGATGGGTATAGTAGAACGGTTTGGTGTGGAGTTCGTGAGTTATCAGTTTCAAGGGAACACCAAAATGTGGTGGCGGTCACATGTTGAGTGTCAACCAACAGAGGCACCACCTATGACTTGGGCCTCATTCTCTAGCTTGTTTATGGAGAAGTATATCCCCCGGACTTTGAGGGATAGGAAAAGGGATGAGTTCTTGAGCCTAGAGCAAGGTAGGATGTCGGTCAATGCATATGAGGCTAAGTTTCGTGCATTATCCAGATATGCCACCCAACTTTGTTTCAGTCCACAAGAGCGGATTCGTCGCTTTGTGAAGGGGTTGAGGTCAGAGTTGCGGATTTCGGCCTTACAGGTAGCGGCTACGACAAAATCCTTCCAAGAAGTGGTAGACTTCGTGATAGAGGTGGTAGGAGTGAAGCCCGATGACTTCACCTCGACATCGACATCAAAAAGGTTTCGAAAGGGAGGTGAGTTTAATGGTTCCTACAAACTGTAGTTGGGGATCCACCTCAGACCGGTCAACACTTCTCTGAGAGACCTATGCTTTACTCTAGAGAGTGTTATGGATGTGGGGAGACTTGAGATATTAGGAGGAGATGTCCAAAACAGAGCTATAGACCCCCAATAGCTAGAGGTAGAGGTGGTCATGGTAGAGGCCGTTATTCTGGAGGACGTGGTGGTCGAGGTAATGGCGGTCACCAAAACGGCAGAGGTGATGGGCAAACTGGGGCCACTACATCACAACATGGTCGGGGAAACGGACAAACAAACGAAAGGGCCCATTGTTATGCTTTCCCTGGGAGATCGGAGGCGGAGACATCTGATGCTGTCATCACAGGTAATCTTCTGGTTTGTGATTGCATGGCGTCTTTATTGTTTGATCCTGGATCCACATTTTCTTATGTATCTTTCTCATTTGCTAATGGTTTAAACTTACATTGTGAATTACTTGATATGCCTATTCGTGTTTCTACTCCGGTGGGTGAGTCTGTGGTAGTTGAAAAGGTATATAGGTCTTGTTTGGTGAACTTTGTGGGGAGCAACACTTATGTAGATCTGGTTATCTTAGAAATGGTTGATTTTGATGTAATTCTGGGTATGACTTGGCTTTCTCCGCAATTTGCGATCTTGGATTTTAATGCTAAAACGGTGACGTTAGCCAAGCCTGGGACAGATCCGTTAGTGTGGGAGGGTGACTACACTTCCAATCCGGTGCGTATCATCTCCTTTCTTCGTGCTAAGAAAATGGTGAGTAAAGGGTGTTTAGCTTTCTTGGCACATCTCAAGGATGACACTACCCAAGTACCTTCAATCGAAACGGTTTCGGTAGTCCGTGAGTTTTTGGATGTGTTCCCTGCAGATCTTCCTGGTATGCCACCAGATAGGGATATTGACTTCTGTATCGATCTTGAACCGGGCACTCGCCCCATTTCTATACCCCCTTACAGAATGGCTCCCGCGAAGTTAAGAGAGTTAAAGGCTCAACTTCAAGAGTTGTTGAGCAAAGGCTTCATTAGACCAAGTGCATCTCCTTAGGGTGCTCCAGTTTTGTTTGTGAAGAAGAAGGATGGGAGTTTTCGGATGTGCATAGACTACCGGCAGTTGAACAAGGTAAGTATTAAGAACAAGTATCCTCTTCCTCGCATTGATGACTTGTTCGATCAATTACAAGGTGCTTGTGTCTTCTCTAAGATTGACTTGAGATCCGGTTATCATCAATTGAAAATACGGGCAACGGATGTGCCAAAGACTGCTTTTCGAACCAGGTATGGGCATTACGAATTTGTAGTGATGTCTTTTGGTCTTACAAATGCCCCTGCTGCGTTCATGAGTTTGATGAACGGGATTTTTAAGCCATATTTGGATCTCTTTGTGATCGTATTTATTGATGATATACTGATATACTCTAAAAGTAAGGAGGAACATGAGGAGCATTTGAGAATGGTATTGGAAATGTTGAGGGAGAAAAAGCTTTATGCCAAGTTCTCTATGTGTGAGTTCTGGCTAGATGCAGTGTCCTTCTTGGGTCACGTGGTTTCTAAGGAGGGAGTGATGGTAGATCCTTCTAAGATTGAGACAGTGAAGAATTGGGTAAGACCCACTAATGTGTCAGAAATACGGAGTTTTGTTGGGTTAGCTAGCTACTACCGTCGATTTGTCAAGGGGTTCTCTTCCATTGCTTCCCAATTGACGAACTTGACTAAGCAAAATGTTCCATTTGTATGGTCGGATGAGTGTGAGGAAAGCTTTCAGAAGCTCAAGACTCTGTTGACAACCGCACCTATCCTTACCTTGCCAGTGGAGGGTAAAAACTTCATTGTTTATTGTGATGCATCCTATTCGGGTTTGGGTTCAGTGCTAATGCAAGAGAAGAATGTGATTGCTTATGCTTCAAGACAATTAAAAGTGCATGAACGTAACTATCCAACTCATGACTTGGAATTGGCCGCGGTAGTGTTTGTATTAAAGCAATGGAGACACTATTTATATGGGGTTAAGTGTGAGGTCTATACGGATCATCGTAGCCTACAATATGTCTTTACTCAGAAAGATTTGAAATTGAGACAGAGGAGATGGATGGAACTACTGAAGGACTACGACATCACTATTTTGTATCATCCGGGGAAGGCGAATGTTGTGGCAGATGCTTTAAGTAGAAAGGCGGGAAGCATGGGAAGTGTAGCTCACTTGCAAGCTTCTAGACGCCCATTGGCTAGAGAAGTGCAGATTTTGGCTAATGACCTTATGAGGTTAGAAGTAAATGAGAAGGGAGGATTGGTAGCTTGTGTGGAGGCAAGATCTTCTTTCCTTGACAAGATTAAGCGGAAGCAGTTTAATGATAAAAATTGATCCAGGATTCGAGATAAAGTGTTGCAAGGAGAGGCTAAAGAAGCAACAATCGATGAGAAAGGTGTTTTGAGGATTAAGGGAAGGGTATGTGTACCCCGCGCCGATGATTTGATCAACACTATTCTGACAGAGGCTCATAGTTCAAGGTATTCAATACATCCGGGTGCAACCAAGATGTATCGTGACCTAAAGCAACACTTTTGGTGGAGTAGAATGAAGCGTGATATTGTGGATTTTATTGCCAAATGTCCAAACTGTCAACAAGTGAAATATGAACACCAAAGGCCCGGAGGAACACTTCAGAGAATGCCCATCCCCGAATGGAAGTGGGAGAGAATTGCAATGGATTTTGTGGTTTGTCTTCCAAGGACAATGGGTAAATATGACTCGATTTGGGTAATTGTTGATAGGTTAACTAAGTCTGCTCATTTCGTTCCGGTCAAGGTGACTTACAATGCAGAGAAGTTAGCAAAAATCTATATCTCGGAGGTGGTTCGGTTGCATGGAGTCCCACTCTCCATTATATCAGATAGAGGTACGCAGTTTACTTCTAAGTTTTTGGAAAACATTGCATGCCGAATTGGGTACTAGGTTGGACCTTACGACTGCTTCCATCCTCAGACCGATGGTCAGTCTGAGCGAACGATTCAAGTGTTGGAGGATATGCTTCGTGCATGCGTGATAGAATTTGGTGGTCATTGGGATAACTTCTTACCCTTAGCGGAGTTTTCATACAATAATAGTTATCACTCAAGCATTGATATGGCCCCATTTGAAGCATTGTATGGTAGGAGATGTAGGTCTCCCATTGGGTGGTTTGATGCATTTGAGGTTAGACCTTGGGGTACTGACCTTTTGAGGGATTCGATAGAGAAAGTGAAATCTATTCAAGAAAAGATTCTAGCGGCGCAAAGTAGGCAAAAAAAATATGCAGATCAGAAGGTTAGAGACTTGGAGTTCATGGAGGGTGAACAAGTCTTGTTGAAAGTTTCGCCAATGAAAGGGGTGATGCGGTTTGGTAAAAGAGGTAAGCTAAGTCCGAGGTACATTGGGCCATTTGAAGTACTTAAGAGAGTAGGGGAGGTGGCTTATGAGCTAGCCTTGCCCCCAGGGCTGTCCGGAGTACATCCGGTATTCCATGTGTCTATGTTGAAAAGATACCATGGGGATGGAAATTACATTATCCGTTGGGATTCAGTTTTGCTTGATGAAAATTTGTCTTATGAGGAGGAGCCTGTTGCTATTTTAGATAGAGAAGTTCGCAAGTTGAGGTCAAGGGAGATTGCATCCATCAAGGTGCAATGAAAGGATCGACCGGTTGAAGAAGCCACTTGGGAGAAGGAGGCAGATATGCAAGAAAGATACCCACATCTATTTAAAGATTCAGGTACTCCTTCTCGCCCTTGTTTTTCTTCTTGTGATCGTTCGAGGACGAACGATGGGTAAATTGGTATCTATTTTAACGACCTGTTTAGTCGTTTTGAGCAGCAGATTTTATTTCTGGAAAATTGGCTGAAACGACGGACCCCACGATGGACCGTCATGGGCACGACGGACCGTCGAGGGTGTCTCGTTCCAAAACACTTAGGAAATTCTGAAATCTAAATACTAAAATCGACTCTCTGAACTCTGTGACGGACCTGCAGGACGGACCGTCATAGTTACAACAAACCGTCGTGAGCCCTCGTTTCAAAACACTTCAACTCTCGAAAAGTTGTATAGGGAACGTTTCTGAACGTCGTGACGGAAGTGTCAGGACGGACCGTCGTAGGCACGACGGCGCCTCACAGACTCCTTAAACAAATTGATCCATGACGAACCTGCATGACGGACCGTCGCAGGCACGACGGCCTGTCACAGGCTGCGTAATCCCGTCTGGGTCGGATTCTTTACACGTTTTAAGGGACGTTTGGGGACTATTCCTACTTTAATTATAAAGTTAGAAGGTTAAGGATTATAATTCTAATTTACTTGGGGGTTAAAGAGGTGACCTTAAGTTAATTAGTGGTTATTATTGCCATCTTTCATTCTTAATTATATGCTAATTAGGGTAAAAGAAAGAGGGTTTGAATAAGAAAACTAGAAAGAACAAGAGAGAGGAGAGAGGATCGATCGAACGAGAAGAAGAAGAAAGCTTTGGGGAAAATTCTTGCTTGATCACTAGTCTTCGGTGGAGGTAGGTTATGGTTTCTCTTACGATATTCGTAGTAAAACTCTTAATAGCGAATGATATGTATTGATAATATTGTAAAACCCTGTTATGTGCTTGATTTGTATGCTTGCATGAACGTGATTACTAATTGTGATTATATTAAGCATGATGAAGCTATTGAATCCCAAATCTTGATAAAAACCTAATCTCTTGTTAATGATGAGGCCTTGGTATAAAAGAAGGCGGGATGAACTAAAATAATGAGTTCGATGATGCCTTGGTGAGAAAGAAGGCTTGATGAATTGATAGGAGGAGATTAGGGGATCGGAGTGTCACGTTCCGACACATAGAATTAAGGGATCGGGTGTCACGAACCGACACGTAGTATTAGGGGGACCGGGTGTCACGAACCGACACGTAGTATTAGGGGGACCGGGTGTCACGAACCGACACATAGAATTAGGGGGACCGGGTGTCACGAACCGATACGTAGATTTAGGGGATCGGGTGTCACGAACCGACACGTAGATTTAGGGGATCGGGTGTCACGAACCGACACGTAGATTTAGGGGATCGGAGTGTCACGTTCCGACACATAGTAGTAGGGGATCGGAGTGTCACGTACCGACACAAGAGGATTAATGAATATGAGGAGCGGAGTGTCACGTACCGATACAAGAGAAATAAAGATAATGAATCTTGAAAGATGTTAATATACTCAATCTAATGAACATAAATCCCAAATGAGTATGGTATTGAGGCTTGAGTCCTCATGCGTGAACTTGACGGTAACTGTTAATTATATAGTACTTGTTGTTGCTACATGTTGAGTATCATAGTTGATTTTAAGATATTGCTTAATATATATTGTTTTCTATTTCGAGTTGGCCGATGATATCTACTCTGTACCCGTGTTTTGTACTGACCCCTACTTTTATTTTTTCTTCTTTGTTATTTGTGGAGTGCAGCAAACGTGCCGTCGTCTTCGACTCAACAGTGATTCTAGCCAGTCTTCACTACCTCGGAAATTCAGGGTGAGCTAATGCTTCTAGCTTGGACTGGATCTTCTTCTTCAAGTCTTGATGCCTTGACTTCCGGCATGGACTAGCTTCTATGTATTTTTTTAGCTTCTTAGACATTTTTAGTTAGTAATTTGATCATAGATGTTCTTGTGATGATGACTTCCAGATTTTGGGGATAATAATAGTTATTGATTTGATTTTATTATTGGGTTAAGTCTTCCGCATTACGTTTCGTTGATATATGTTGAAATGTTAAGGTTTAGATTGGTTGGTTCGCTCACATAGGAGGGTAAAATGTGGGTGCCAGTCGCGGCTCGGTTTTGGGTCGTGACAAACTTGGTATCAGAGCATTAGGTTCGTTGGTCTCATCACACAAGAACGAGTCTAGTAGAGTCTTAAGGAACGGTAGGGGGACGCCTTTACTTTTCTTTGAGAGGCTATAAGACTTTAGGAAAATTCCATTCTTTCTTTCTTTCTTTCGTGCTACTACTTGAATCCAATTGGTATCTAGGTGATACAAATTGGTATCTGACCATCTTCACTCTATTTCGCAGATGGTTAGAACTAGAGCAACGACTGCGCCAACACCAACACCGGCAAGACAAGAAACGTCTGAGCCAGCCACTGGGGATGTAGCTCGAGGAAGAACAGCGGCAAGAGGCCGTGGTAGAGGTCGTGGGAGGACGTCCTCTAGAGGAAGAGGACGAGCACCTAGTCCATCTGATGCTAGGGCGGTGACTCCTCCACCGACTGAGGAGGTAGTAAGAGAGGGTGAGGAAGGGGAAAACGAACAAGAGCAAAATGAGGAATTGCCACCCCAACCTACCCCAGAGATGATCAATCAGGTTCTTGCTTATCTTAGTGGGTTATCTGATCAGGGTCAGGCACCTCCAGTGTTTTCTGCACCCACACCTCCGGTTTCAGAGGTACGACATGCCGCTGCTAGGGCTCCCCGTATGGATGCCTCATTGGAGATAGGCATGTTTCCTCGTCTGACTACAGGGCCCATAATGACAAATGATCAGCATGAGCTTTTCAGTAAGTTCTTGAAATCGAAACCTCAAGTCTTCAAGGGTGCTCAATCTGAGGATGCCTACGATTTTCTGGTTGATTGTCATGAGCTACTACACAAGATGGGTATAGTAGAACGGTTTGGTGTGGAGTTCGTGAGTTATCTGTTTCAAGGGAACGCCAAAATGTGGTGGCGGTCACATGTTGAGTGTCAACCAACAGAGGCACCACCTATGACTTGGGCCTCATTCTCTAGCTTGTTTATGGAGAAGTATATCCCCCGGACTTTGAGGGATAGGAAAAGGGATGAGTTCTTGAGACTAGAGGAAGGTAGGATGTCGGTCAATGCATATGAGGCTAAGTTTCGCGCTTTATCCAGATATGCCACCCAACTTTGTTTCAGTCCACAAGAGCGGATTCGTCGCTTTGTGAAGGGGTTGAGGTCAGAGTTGCGGATTTCGGCCTTACAGGTAGCGACTACGGCAAAATCCTTCTAAGAAGTGGTAGACTTCGTGATAGAGGTGGAAGGAGTGAAGCCCGATGACTTCACCTCGACATCGACATCAAAAAGGTTTCGAAAGGGAGGTGAGTTTAATGGTTCCTACTCTAGAGGACAGTGTTCCGGAGGTTACTCAGTTCGACCCATTCAATCTTCACTACAAACTGTAGTTGGGGATCCACCTCAGACCGGTCAACACTTCTCTGAGAGACCTATGCTTTACTCTAGAGAGTGTTATGGATGTGGGGAGACTTGAGATATTAGGAGGAATTGTCCAAAACAGAGCTATAGACCCCCAATAGCTAGAGGTAGAGGTGGTCATGGTAGAGGCCGTTATTCTGGATGACGTGGTGGTCGAGGTAATGGCGGTCACCAAAACGGCAGAGGTGATGGGCAAACTGGGGCCACGGACAACGGTCGGGGCAACGGACAAACAAACGAAAGGGCCCATTGTTATGCTTTCCCTGGGACATCGGAGGCGGAGACATCTGATGCTGTCATCACAGATAATCTTCTGGTTTGTGATTGCATGGCGTCTGTATTGTTTGATCCTGGATCCACATTTTCTTATGTATCTTCCTCATTTGCTAATGGTTTAAACTTACATTGTGAATTACTTGATATGCCTATTCGTGTTTCTACTCCGGTGGGTGAGTCTGTGGTAGTTGAAAAGGTATATAGGTCTTGTTTGGTGAACTTTGTGGGGAGCAACACTTATGTAGATTTGGTTATCTTAGAAATGGTTGATTTTGATGTAATTCTGGGTATGACTTGGCTTTCTCCGCAATTTGCGATCTTGGATTGTAATGCTAAAACGGTGACGTTAGCCAAGCCTGGGACAGATCCGTTAGTGTGGGAGGGTGACTACACTTCCAATCCGGTGCGTATCATCTCCTTTCTTCGTGCTAAGAAAATGGTGAGTAAAGGGTGTTTAGCTTTCTTGGCACATCTCAAGGACGACACTACCCAAGTACCTTCAATCGAAACGGTTTCGGTAGTCCGTGAGTTTTTGGATGTGTTCCCTGCAGATCTTCCTGGTATGCCACCAGATAGGGATATTGACATCTGTATCGATCTTGAACCGGGCACTCGCCCCATTTCTATACCCCCTTACAGAATGGCTCCCGCGGAGTTAAGAGAGTTAAAGGCTCAACTTCAAGAGTTGTTGAGCAAAGGCTTCATTAGACCAAGTGCATCTCCTTAGGGTGCTCCGGTTTTGTGTGTGAAGATGAAGGATGGAAGTTTTCGGATGTGCATAGACTACCGGCAGTTGAACAAGGTAACTATTAAGAACAAGTATCCTCTTCCTCGCATTGATGACTTGTTCGATCAATTACAAGGTGTTTGTGTCTTCTCTAAGATTGACTTGAGATCCGGTTATCATCAATTGAAAATACGGGCAACGGATGTGCCAAAGACTGCTTTTCGAACCAGGTATGGGCATTACAAATTTGTAGTGATGTCTTTTGGTCTTACGAATGCCCCTGCTGCGGACGGACGGAGGAGTTGACGACGGTGGACGGTGGGTCGACGTCGGTGGCAGTGTACTGGAAGTGTTTGGTGAATGGTGTTTCAAAGAAGAAAGTTTCACTTTCATGTTTGAAAGAAGAAGGTGCAGACTTCATTGTTAATTTAGGGATTTAGAAATTAGCTTGGGGCTTGGGTATTGGGTAATTGGGTTATGGGTATTTGGGTTAGGATTTAAGAATTTGAATAATTGGGCTTGGGCTGAGTTATAGAAAATTATGTAGTTGGGCTCGAGAGGATTAGGATTTAGGAATGGGTTATGGGGTAACAACAAATAACAATTATGTATATATATAATTTTAGTTTTTCGGTTAACCGAATTTTTAAATCTAAAATCCGAAACCGAACCGAAATACCGAAATATTAAAATTCAAAACCGAAACCGACCGAAATAACCGAAAAACTGAAACCGAAATTAAAAATAATTTGGTTCGGTCGGTTTTTTCGGTTTGAACCATATTATACACAGGACTACCGACCATTCATTCCTATCCGGCAAGTAAAAGGGTATTCACGTATTTGTCTACTCCAATTTAAAAAATTCAAACATCTAGAAGTTTCTTACCCATAATTTTCATATAATTAATTCAAATATTTTGTTTGACTGAATCTAATAACATTATTCTAAATTCTTTGATTTTCTTAATGAATTCATTAAATGTTTTAAAAAATATTAATGTTGAATTGAGCAACATAAAATGTTAACCGGAATTCTTCATTTTGTAATACTTATTTTCCAAATCCGGAATCACGATAAATGAGGTCCTCCCCCTTTCACTCTCCACACACAAAAGCTCTTTCTTTTGAGAGCTTCAATAGTAGCAAGAAAGAGTTTTACTTCACTTGAGTATGTCTATATACCCAATAAGGTTATTTATTTCATTTCCCCCCTCCTTCTAGATGCATTTATATGTCTATTTATGTAACAAAAACATTCAAACTGCTAGTTAACTCCAAATACATTCAATTAAGACCAATACACTTTTTAATGTTTTAGACGCTATTATTTTTCACTTTAAAAGTTATTTTATTATCTTATGATTTGGATATTTGACTATGACGGCCATACATTCCCTTTGGGCACGTAAAATTGTATTCTCAAATTCAGGTACTCCCATTTAAAAAATTCAAACTTCGAGAAGTGTCTGTTGTAATTTTCATATAATTAATTCTAATATTTTGTTTGACCGAATCAATTAATTTTCTTCTAAATTCTTTAACTTTCTTAACGCATTCATTTTATATTTAAAAAAATATTAATGTTGAATTGAGCAACATAGAAAGTTGTTCTAAATTCTTTATTTTTTCATACATACCCTTAGAATCCTGAATCATTATAAATAAAGTTGTCCCCCTTTCACTCTCTACACATAAATCTCAAAAGCTCTTTCTTTTTAGAGCTTCAACAGTAGCAAGAGAGAGTTTTACTTCACTTGAGTATATCTATATACCCAACAAAGTCATTTCTTTCATTTCATTTCATCCATTTAGATACATTTATATACGTAACCAAATAATTTATACTTCTTGTTGACTCGTAATACATTCAATTAAAAACAATATACTTTTTTCTTTTTTTTGACGATTTTATCATTCAATTTGATAATTATGTTATTATTTAAGGATGAGGAGAGTTGAGCATGCCGACCTTTCATTCTCATCCAGCAACTAAAAGGGTATTCACTAATTCGGGTACTCCATTTTAAAAAATTCAAACATTGAGAAGTTGTTTCGCCATAACTTTCCGATAATTAATTCAAATATTTTGTTTGACCGAATCTAATAACTTTAGCCAAAGTTATTTAATTTTCTAACACATTCATTAAATATTTAAAATTATTGCTGAATTGCGCAACATAAAATGTTGACCCAAATTTTTTATTTTGTCATACTTACACTTCAAATCTTGAATCACTTTTAATTCAGTCCTCCGCCTTTCACTCTCCACACATAAAATCTCCAAAGCTCTTTCTTTTGAGCGATGCAATAGTAGCAAGAAAGAGCTTTACTTCACATGAGTATGTCTATTTACCCAACAAAGTGATTTCTTTCATTTTTTCCCTCCTTTCATGTTCACTTATATGTTTATATATACCTAGCAAAGTCATTAAAATTGTGTGGTGACTCGAATTACATTGAATAAAAAACAATACACTCTTTCCTTTTTTTTGACGATTTTGTCGTTTATTTTCATATTTATGTTATTATTTTAGGATTTAGAGAGTCGGGGATGACGGCCATTCATTTCCATCTGGCAAGTAAAAGGGTATTCACTGATTTGGGTAATCTAATTTATAAAATTGAAACTTTGAGAAGCTTCTTAACCATAACTTTCGTATAATTAAATAAAAATTTTGTTTGACCGAATCTAATAGCTTTAGACTAAATTCATGAATTTTCTTAACGCATTCATTAAATATTTAAAAAAACATTAATGTTGAATTGAGCAACATAAACTTTCGACCTAAATTCTTATTTTTTTCATACTTACGCTTCAAATCCTAAATAAATATAAATAAATTCCTTCGCCTTTCACTCTTTACACACAAAATCACAAAAGCTCTTTTTTTTAGAGCTTAAATAGTAGCAAGAAAGATCTTTACTTCACTTGAGTATGTTTCTATACCCAACAAGGTTATTTCTTTCATATTCTTTCCTCCTTTTAGATGGATTTAAATTTCTATGTACCTAACGAAGTCATTAAAATTGCTTGTTGACTCTAAATATATTCAATTAGAAACAATACACTTTTTTTTACGATTTTATCTTTCACTTTCTTAATAATATTATTATTTTAGGATTCAGAGATTTGAGGATGCCGACTATTCATTCCTATCCGGCAAGTAAAAGGGTTTCACTAATTCGGGTAATCCGATTTAAAAAATTTAAACTTCAAAAGTGTCTTAGCCATAGTTTTCACCTAATTAATTTAGATATTTTGTTTGACCGAATCTAATAACTTTACTCTAAATTATTTAATTTTCTTAGAACATTCATTATTTATTTTAAATAGATTAATGTTGAATTGAGGAACATAAAAAGTTGACCCAAATTGTTCATTTTGTCATACTTACGCTTCAAATCCTGAAACATTATAAATAAAGTCGTCTCCCTTTCACCCTCCACACATAAAATCTCAAAAACATTCTTTTGAGCTTCAATAGTACCAAGAAAGAGCTCTACATCACAGAGTATTTCTATATACTCAAGAAAGTAATTCTTTCATTTCTTTTCCTCTTTAAGATGCATTTGGTATGTATTTACCTAACAAAGTCATTTGTAATGCTTGTTTACTCGAGTTATAGTGGATTAAAAACAATACACTTTTTCCTTTTTTTGACGATTTTATCGTTCACTTTTGTATATGTTATTATTTTAGGATTCCGAAAGTTGAGGATTCCAGCCATTCATTCCCTTAAGCAAGTAAAATATTTTTCACTAATTCGGGTACTCCAATTTATATAATTCAAACTTTTTGAGAAGTTTCTTATCCATAACTTTAATATAATTAGTTCAAAATTTTTGTTTGACCGAATCTAATTGTCACTACTAGAGTCTACACCCTAGACGTGGGCTTCACTCAAAGACCATTAATGGTCCCCAAGTGAACGTAAAGCATGCAAATGCTTAAAAAAACAAGAAGTCATTAAACTCAATTACAAAACTTTAACTCGAAAGATAACTTTGAATGATATAATATATTCCAGTATCCATTAGAATCCTAAAAAAATCGAATAGATAAATGCTTAAGGTGATTTAATTATTATTTAAAAATCTAAAATTTTAAGGGCATAATCGTCCATTCACGTATTAATTAAAATAAATCAGACTTTTACTAAGTTCTTAAACCCTATTTTGACTTAGTCTTGAATTTAGTCTCCTAATCCTAATAACTCTCTCTCCCTCACGTTTCTCAACTCTCTATCACGTTCTAAATCTCCCTCTCAAATTATTATGCCAAACACAAAAAAGAACAAGAAAATACCTCAAGAGTGCTTCACACTTGATGAACTCACAAGAATTTTTAAGTAAAAGACAAAGTAATCCAAACGTCAAGGCTAAGAGAGGTTCGTCGAGTGGGGTGTACGTTGAAGTGAATTGGGCGTATTTTGGAGGACTTTCCGGGGAGCAGATTCACACTGGAACAACATCAAAAGGTGTGGGTATCTCTCCTGGATTTCTTTCTCCAAGGGTAGTTTCCTTCGGACGTGTCACGACCCAAAACGAGCCGCGAGTGGCACCCATACTTATCCTCCTATGTGAGCGAACCAACCAATCTAAACCCCAACATTTAGCAATATTTCAACCATAATGAACAAAATAAAATGCGGAAGACTCAAAATCTTATTAATATAACCAATAAACAAGTTTCTAAAGTTTATCAACTATTATCCGCAAAATCTGGAAGTCATCACACCAAGAACATCTATCCTCAAATTTCTAATCTAAGAGTATTTAAGAAGCTAAAATAAGTAAAAGAAATGGTCCATGTCCGAAACTTCAAGGCATCAAGACGTGAAGGAGAGAATCCAGTCCGAGCTAGGAATAATAGCTCACCCTGAAATCTGATATGCTGAAGAGTGGCTAGAGTTGCGGACGAGTCGAAGTCGATGGCACGTTTGCTGCACTCCACAAATAACAAAGAAAAAGAATACAAGTAGGGGTCAGTACAAGGAACACGTACTGAGTAGGTATCATCGGCCAACTCAAAATAGAAAGCAATATATATCAAATAATAATATAAAATCAACTACCATACTCAATAGGTGACAACAACAAGTACAAGAACCATTGGCCATAACACCAAGCACACCTATGAGGACTGAAGCCTCCACACCACACTCAGTTGGGAAAACGTTTTCTTTAAATTTGAGTATATTAACATAATTCAAGATTCATTCTCTTTATTCTTATTGTGTCGGTACGTGACACTCCGATCCCCTACTACTACGTGTCGGAACGTGACACTCCGATCCCCTAATACTACGTGTCAGTTCGTGACACCCGATCCCCTAATACTACGTGTCGGTTCGTGACACCCGATCCCCTAATTCTACGTGTCGGTTCGTGACACCCGATCCCCTAATTCTACGTGTCGGTTTGTGATACCCGATCCCCTAATACTACGTGTCGGTTCGTGACACCCGATCCCTAATCTGATTGCTTTAGTTCATCAAGCCTTCCTTTATGTCAAGGTATCATCATTAATAGAGGAATTAAGGTTTAAGATTCACAGCCTCATCTTTCTAATTCATTACAATTACATAATCAGATCATGCAACCGCACAATCAAGCATATAGAAGACTTTACAATACTACCCAATACATATAAATCGCTATTTAGAGTTTACTATGAAATAGCATAAACCATAACCTACCTCCACAGAAGAATCGTGATCAAGCAAGCTAGTCCTCAATGCCTTTGCTTTCCTCTTCGCTTCTCCCTTTTCTCGCTCATTCTCCCTCTTTCTGTTCTTTTTATTTTTCCTTTTCCAGATTCTTTTTCTTTTACCCTAATTATCATATAATTCATTATGATGAAAGTAACCCATTCTTTATTTTAAAGTTATCTCCTTTAACCCCCAAGTAGATAAATTATTAAACTTACCCCACTAATTTCCTAATTAAAATCAGGAATAGTCCAAAACACCCCTTAAAAACTTTTAGCAGAAATCCGACCCAGTCGAGGCTACGCAACTCGTGACGGCCCGTCGTACACGCAACGGTCCGTCCTGCAGGTCCGTCACAAAGTTCAGAGAATCAATTTCAGTCAAGAGGTTTGTGACGGTCCGTCGTGTCTACGACGGTCCGTGCTGCACTTCCGTCGCGAAGTTTAGAGAGTTAATCCCCGTACCCAGTTTTCAGAGTTTAAGTGTTTTGGAACGGAGAGCCTCGACGGTCCGTCGTGACTATGACGGTCCGTCGTATGATCTGTCGACACTTCAGTTATTATCAAAAGTAATTCTACTACTCGAAACGACTAAACAGGTCGTTACAATAGATACCAATTTACCCATCGTTCGTCCTCGAACGATCACAAGAAGAAAAACAAGGGCGAGAAAGAGTACCTGAATCTGTAAAAAGGTATGGGTATCTATCTTGCATATCCGCCTCCTTCTCCCAAGTGGACTCTTCAACTGGCCGATTTTTCCATTGAACCTTGATGGATGCAATCTTCCTTGATCTCAACTTGCGGATTTCTCTATCTAGAATAGCAACCGGCTCTTCCTCATAAGACAAATTCTCATCAAGAAGAATTGAATCATAACGAATAACGTAGTTTCCATCTCCATGATATCTTTTCAGCATAGACACATGAAATACCGGTGCACTCCTGAGAGTCCTGGAGGTAATGCCAATTCATAAGACACCTCCCCCACGCGCTTCAGCACTTCAAATGGACCAATATACCTCGGACTAAGCTTACCTTGCTTACCAAACCGCATCACCCCTTTCATGGGTGAAACCTTCAGCAAGACTTGTTTCTGCATATTCCTTCTGCCTGTTCTGAGCTGCTAGAAGCTTCTCCTGAATGAATTTTACTTTATCTAACGATTCCCTCAAAAGGTCGGTACCCCATGGTCTCACCTCAAATGCATCAAACCAACCAATGGAAGACCTACATCTCCCCCCATACAGTGCATCAAATGGGGCCATATCAATACTTGAGTGATAGCTATTATTGTATGAAAACTCTGCTAAGGGTTAGAAGTTATCCCAATGACCACCAAATTCTATCACACATGCCCGAAGCATATCCTCCAACACCTGAATCGTTCGCTCAGACTGTCCATCTGTCTGAGGTGAAATGCAGTACTAAAATCCAACCTAGTACCTAATTCAGCATGTAAAGTTCTCCAAAACATAGAAGTGAATTGCGTACCTCTATCGGATATGATGTAAAGTGGAACTCCATCCAATCGAAAAATTTCTGAGATATAGAGTTTGGCTAACTTCTCTGCATTGTAAGTCGTCTTGATAGGAATGAAGTGAGCAGACTTAGTTAATCTGTCAACAATTATCCAAATAGAATCAAACTTACCCAATGCCTTTGAAAGACCAACCACGAAATCCATTGCAATTCTTTCCCACTTCCACTCAGGAATGGGCATTCTCTGAAGGGTTCCTCCAGGCCTCTGGTGTTCATACTTTACCTGCTGACAATTTGGACATTGGGCAACAAAATCGACAATATCACGCTTCATTCTACTCCACCAAAAATGTTGCTTTAGGTCACGATACATCTTGGTTGCACCAGGATGTATAGAATATCCTGAACTATGAGCCTCTGTAAGAATAGTGTGGATCAAATCATCAACACGGGGCACACATACCCTTCCATTAATTCTTAAAACGCCTTCCTCATCAATTATTGCCTTTTTAGCCTCTCCTTGCAACACCATATCCCGAATTCGGCTCAGCTTCTCATCATCAAACTGTTTTCCCTTAATCTCGTCAAGAAAACAAGATCTTGCCTCCACATAGGCCAAAAATCCTCCTTTCTCTAGTATTTCCAGCCTCATAAAGTCATTGGCCAGAGTCTGAACCTCTCTAGCCAATGGGCGTCTAGAAACCTATAAGTGCGCTAGACTTCCCATGCTCCCTGCTTTTCTACTTAAAGCATCTACCACAACGTTAGCTTTTCCTGGGTTATACAAAATAGTGATATCATAGTCCTTCAGTAGTTCCATCCACCTCCTCTGCCTCAAATTCAAATCTTTCTGGGTAAAGACATACTGTAAACTACGATGATCTGTGTAAACATCACACTTGACCCCATATAGATAATGTCTCCATTGCTTTAATGCAAACTCGACTGCAGCCAACTCCAAGTCATGGGTCGGGTAGTTACGTTCATGCACTTTTAATTTTCTCGAAGCATAAGCAATTACATTCTTTTCCTGCATTAGCACTGCACCCAAACCCGAATAAGATGCGTCACAATAAAAAATTAAATTCTTGCCTTTTACTGGCAAGTTAAGAATTGGTGCAGTAGTCAACAAGGTCTTAAGGTTGTGGAAGCTTTCTTCACATTCATCCGACCATACAAATGGAACATTCTGCTTAGTCAAATTTGTCAGTTGGGAGGAAACAGAAGAAAATCCCTTGACAAATCGACGGTAGTAGCTAGCTAAGCCAACAAAGCTCCTTACCTCTGTAACATTAGTAGGTCTTACCCAACTCTTCACTGCTTCAATCTTAGTAGGATCCACCATCACCCCATCCTTAGAAACCACGTGCCCCAAGAAGGACACTGAATCTAGCCAAAACTCACACTTGGAGAATTTGGCATAAAGCCTTTTCTCCCTCAACACTTCCAATACTATTCTCAAATGCTCCTCATGTTCTTTCCTGCTCATTGAGTATATCAGTATATCATCAATGAATACAATGACAAAAAGATCCAGATATGGCTTAAAAATCCCGTTCATCAGGCGCATGAAAGCAGCAGGGGCATTCGTAAGTCCTAAAGACATTACTAAGAATTCATAATGCCCATACCTGGTTCGGAAAACAATCTTTGGCACATCTGCTGCCCGTATTTTCAATTGATGATAACCAGATCTCAAGTCGATTTTTGAGAAGGTACAATCACCTTGTAACTGATCGAACAAATCATCAATGCGAGGAAGAGGATACTTGTTCTTAACAGTTACCTTATTTAGTTGCCTGTAGTCTATGCACATCCAAAAACTTCCATCCTTCTTCTTCACAAATAAAACAGGAGCACCCCAAGGGGATGCACTTGGTCTAATAAAGACTTTACCTAACACCTCCTGAAGTTGGGCCTTTAACTCTCTTAACTCTACAAGAGCCATTCTATAAGGGGGTATGGAAATGGGGCGAGTACCCGGCTCCAGATCAATACAAAAGTCAATATCCCTATCCGGTGGCATACCAGCAAGGTCTGCAGGAAACACAACCAGAAACTCGCGAACGATCGAGAAAGACTCAATCGAAGGTACTTGGGAAGCATCATCCCTGAGATGTGCCAAGAAAGATAAACAACCCTTACTCACCATTCTCTTAGCACGAAGGAAGGAGATGATACGAACTAGGGTGGAAGTATAGTTACCTCCAACACTAGCAGATCTGTCCCAGGCTTGGCCAATGTCACAGTTTTTAGCATTACAATCTAAGATTGCAAAATTTGGAGAAAGCCAAGTCATACCCTTGAATTACATCGAAATCAACCATCTCTAGAATAATAAAGTCTACATGAGTATTGTTCCCCACAAAAGTAACTAGACAAGACCTATACACCTTCTCAACTATCACAGACTCACCCACAGGAGTAGAGACACGAATGGGCATGTCAAGCAAATCACAATGTAAATCAAGACCAATATCAAATGAGGAAGATACATATGAAAATGTGGATCCAGGATCAAATAATACAGAAGCCATGCAATGACAAACCAAAAGATTACCTGTGATAACAGCATCAGATGTCTCCGCTTCAGACCTCCCAGGGAAAGCATAACAATGGGCCCTATCACTTGTCTGCCCGTTGCCCCTACCATGTTGCACTGCAGTAGCTCCAGTTTGCCCGCCACCCAGGTTGATTTGGTGACCACCATTACCTCTGCCACCATGTCCTCCAGAATGGCGGCCTCTTCCATGACCACCTCTACCTCAGACCATTGGGGGTCTGTAACTCTGTTTTGGACAATATCTCCTAATATGTACAGTCTCCCCACATCCATAACACTCTCTGGGGTCAAGCATAGGTCTCTATGAGAACGATGAAGTTTGGGGATAACCTCCAAACTCAGAGAAATGTTGGCTGGTCTGCGATGGACCCCATAGCAAAGCCTGTAGTGAAGACTAGATAGGTCAGGCTGGGTAACCTCCTGAACTCTGCTCTCGGGAGTAAGAACCACTAAACTCACCTCCCTTATGAAACTTCTTAGATGTTGAGGCCATGGTGAAATCGTCTGGCTTCACCCCCTCCACCTCTATCACAAAATCAACCACTTCTTGAAAGGATTTTACTGCAGCAGCTACCTATAAGGATGGAATTTGCAAGTCTGACCTCAATCCCTTCACAAAACGGTGAATCAGCTCTTGTGGACTGAAGCAAAGCTGGGTGGCATACCTGGATAGTGCACAAAACTTAGCCTCATAAGCAGTAACAGACATCCTGCCTTGCTCTAAGCTTAGGAACTCATCTCTCCTCCTATCCCTCAAAGTTCGGGGTATATACTTCTCCATAAATAATCTAGAGAATGATTCCCAAGTCATAGGTGGTGCTTGTGCTGGTTGACACTCAACATACGACCGCCACCACATTTTGGCATTCCCCTGAAACTGATAGGTCACAAACTCAACACCGAAACGTTCTACTATGTCCATCTTATGTAACAGCTCATGACAATCAACCAGAAAATCATAGGCATCCTCAGATTCAGTACCTTTGAAGACTGGAGGTTTCAACTTCAAGAATTTAGTGAAAATTTCATGTTGATCACTCGTCATTATTGGCCCTGTAGTAAATCGAGGAAATGTGCCTACTTCCACTGAGGCATCCATGCGGGGAGCCACAGCAGCTGCATGTTGTACCCCCGGAACCTGAGATGCTGTTGTAGAAAACACTGGAGGTGTCTGGCCCTGATCAGATAATCCGCTAAGATAAGCAAGAACCTGGTTAATCATTTCCTGGGTAGGTTGGGGTGGTAATTCCTCATCTTGCACTTGCTCATTTTCCCCTTCCTCACCCTCTCTTACTACCTCATCAGTCGGTGGAGGAGTCACCACCCTATTACTAGCTGGACCAGGTGTTTGTCCTCTACCTCTAGAGGACGTCCTCCCGCGACCTCTACCACGGCCTCTTGCCACTGCTCCTCTTCGAGCTACAGCCCCAGTGGCTGGCTCAGACGCATCTTGTCTTGTTGGTGTTGGTGTTGGCACAGCTGTTGCTCTAGTTCTAACCATCTGCGAAATAGAGTGAGGATGTCAGATACCAATTTGTATCACCTAGATACCAATTGGATCCAAGTAATAGCATGAAAGAAAGAAAGAAAGGAATTTTTCTAAAGTCCTATAGCCTCTCAAACAAAAGTAAAGGCGTCCCCCTACCGTTCCTCAAGACTCTACTAGACTCGTTCTTGTGTGATGAGACCAACGAACCTAATGCTCTGATACTAAGTTTGTCACGACCCAAAACGAGCCGCGAGTGGCACCCACACTTATCCTCCTATGTGAGCGAACCAACCAATATAAACCCCAACATTTAGCAATATTTCAACCATAATGAACAAAATACAATGCGGAAGACTCAAAATCTTATTAATATAACCAATAAACAAGTTTCTAAAGTTTATCAACTATTATCCCCAAAATCAGGAAGTCATCACACCAAGAACATCTATCCTCAAATTTCTAATCTAAGAGTATTTATGAAGCTAAAATAAGTAAAAGAAATGGTCCATATCCGAAACTTCAAGACATCAAGACGTGAAGGAGAGAGTCCAGTCCAAGCTAGGAATAATAGCTCACCCTGAAATCTGATATGCTGAAGACTGGCTAGAGTTGCGGACAAGTCGAAGTCGATGGCACGTTTGCTGCACTCCACAAATAACAAAGAAAAAGAATACAAGTAGGGGTCAGTACAAGGAACACGTACTGAGTAGGTTCATCGGCCAACTCAAAATAGAAAGCAATATATATCAAATAATAATATAAAATCAACTACCATACTCAACAGGTGACAACAACAAGTACAAGAACCATTGGCCACAACACCAAGCACACCTATGAGGACTCAAGCCTCCACACCACACTCAGTTGGGAAAATGTTTTCTTTAAATTTGAGTATATTAACATAATTCAAGATTCATTCTTTTTATTCTTCTTGTGTCGGTACGTGACACTTCGATCCCCTACTACTACGTGTCGGAACGTGACACTCCTATCCCCTAATACTACGTGTCGGTTCATGACACCCGATCCCCTAATACTACGTGTCAGTTCGTGACACCCGATCCCCTAATTCTACGTGTCGATTCGTGACACCCGATCCCCTAATTCTACGTGTCGGTTCGTGACACCCGATCCCCTAATACTACGTGTCGGTTCATGACACCCGATCCCCTAATCTCATTGCTTTAGTTCATCAAGCCTTCCTTTATGTCAAGGTATCATCATTAATAGAGGAATTAAGGTTTAAGATTCACCGCCTCATCTTTCTAATCCATTACAATTACATAATCACATCATGCAACCACACAACCAAGCATATAGAAGACTTTACAATACTACCCAATACATATCAATCACTATTTAGAATTTACTATGAAATAGAATAAACCATAACTTACCTCCACCGAAGAATCGTGATCAAGCAAGCTAGTCCTCAATGCCTTTGCTTTCCTCTTCGCTTCTCCCTTTTCTCGCTCATTCTCCCTCTCTCTGTTCTTTTTATTTTTCCTTCTCCAGATTCTTTTTCTTTTACCCTAATTATCATATAATTCATTGTGATGAAAGTAACCCATCCTTTATTTTAAAGTTATCTCCTTTAACCCCCAAGTAGATAAATTATTAAACTTACCCCACTAAATTCCTAATTAAAATCAGGAATAGTCCAAAACACCCCTTAAAAACATTTAGCAGAAATCCGACCCAGTCGCGGTTACGCAACTCATGACGGCCCGTCGTACCTGTGACGGTCCGTCCTGCAGGTCCGTCACAAAGTTCAGAGACTCAATTTCAGTCAAGAGGTTTGTAACGGTCCGTCGTGTCTACGACGGTCCGTGCTGCACTTCCGTCGCGAAGTTCAGAGAGTTGATCCCCGTACCCAGTTTTCAAAGTTTAAGTATTTTGGAACGGAGAGCCTCGACGGTCCATAATGTGATCCGTCGACATAGTCAGTTATTATCAAAAGTAATTCTACTGCTCGAAACGACTAAACAGGTCGTTACAGAACGTTTCTCAAGCTCTGTAAAACTAAGGTTGTTCCCCTATGTATGTCCTAGTCCTTAGCTCCCAAATGAATTCGTAGGATGGTTATGTTGTGCTGCTAGACTTAGGCATGATTGACGTATTTATATTAAGTGTGAACATGTTTTATGTGAGGGATATTACGAAAATGATATTCGAAGTGTAACAAAAAAATTGGTGTTGTGTGTGCATTGTGGGCAGTGGCTTTAGCAACTTTTTTGGGGTCGAATGTTCATGTGTTTTTGGTGTATTTTATGTGTGTAATGTGTGTGTATTGTGGTGTTCATTCGAATGAAAAATGTCGGGTTGAGTACCACTCTTTTAGCTAAGTAAACTCTTGAAAGAGGTGACTAAAAATGAGTGAAGAATGATAAAATTTTTTTTTACAGATTTCATATCCTCCCATAAGGCTAAATTCTGAGTTTATGAAAAAAGGAAATAAATAAGTGAAGTCAATGGGAATTGAACCCAAGACCTCACATGTTGAGAAGGCTGAAAAAAAAAAGAAAAAAAGGGGCTAAGGGGAATCGAAACCCCTAGCTGCTGGTTATCGCGAGGGAGAAAAGAAAAGAAGCTGGGGAGGATCGAACCCCTGGCCACTGCTTTTCACGCGAGAGGGGAAATAAAATGGGGCTGGGGGGATTCAAACTCGCGACCTTGTGGAAAGAGGAGGAGGAAATTAATTCAGCAAATAAATGGGAGGTGTGGGATTCGAACCCATGACCTCCAGGTACGTGCGAGAGAAAAGGAAAAAAATGAAGGAAGAAAACGCGAGGCGTGGGAATCAAACCCACGACCTCAAGGATTGAAGCAGCGAGCGAAAATATAAAAAAAATAAGGGGGATGTGGGGGTTCGAACCCACAACCTCCCTCCCCCAGCGATAATTAAAGGAATTATCAAGAGGTTGTGGGGGTTTGAACCCACAACCTCTCTGTTTAGGCATGAATGGGCACAAGAGACTAATAAAAAAAATAAAAAGGGATTGTGGAGGTTCGAACCCCCAATCCTTTGGTTAATGAAGAGTAAAATTAAAATAATAATTCATCCTTCCATGTAAATGTTGAGTTTTAATTTAGAATTCTAATAAAAATAGAAAATTAATCCTTCCATGTGAATATTGATATTTAGTTTAGAATTCTAATTAAAATAGAAAATTTATCCTTTCATGTAAATGTTGAGATTTAATTTAGAATTCTAAATAAAATAAAAAATTAATCCTTTCATGTAAATATTGAGATTTAATTTAGAATTCTAATTAAAATAGAAAAATAATCCTTTCATGTAAATGTTGAGATTTAATTTAGAATTCTAATTAAAATAGAAAATTGATCCTTTCATGTAAATGTTGAGATTTAATTTAGAGTTCTAATTAAAATAGAAAATTTATCCTTCTATGTAAATATTGAGATTTAATTTAGAATTCTAATGTTATGAATATTAGAAATAAAATCAATGAAAAATATAAATAATATCCAAGTGATTCAAGATTTGGGTTCCCGTGCCCAAACTTCTGTATTGATACATAAGTCATATGTGAGTAAAATATCATAGAGTAAAGCCATATACTTCGACAACAAATCAAGATCTTGGCATACATACAAGATAATAAGTCTTATACTACATAATTTAAGGAAAGTAAGAATCACTTAGCAAACTATGAATGAAGCCCCAAGACTTGTATGATAGTCACGTAAGTCTAACATACTTTCAAAAGTAAGTGAACCTAAGATGCATGTAATGAAACGATGAACCCTATCAGGGTTAAGTATGAGTGTAAGATACAGTAAATGACCAAGTGCATAGACATATGATGAGATGAACTGTGAAATGAAGAAATGAACATTCACGTAATAAGAGGTGAGTAACTATAAAAAGAAAAGGTGCTAATAATGAATATTTTGGTGACAACTGTTATGAGGCTAATGTATATGATTAGAGTAGTCTGAAATGATCCTATCTAAATGTTACCAATACGTACTCACCAATGAGAGTGTAAGATAATGAAGAGATCAGTCTCTATGAACACTCTACTGAAAGTATTGAGTTTAACACACTTAATGCTAATGGTGAGATGAGAAATAATCTAATGACCTATGCTGTCCTCATACTAGAATCAAACTTCCATGACATATGAGATTGAATGTAATGGAACTTTATACTGAGCACCGATAGGCTAGCTGTGAGTGGTGATACATTCTTTCGGGAAGGCCGAAGCTTCACGTAACTCTCATGAGATGAGATTGTCTGGTTTGCTGGGTATGGGATTCCATACATCTCCTAGTCTTTTAACCTATACTGCCAATATAGGGATCTGGCAGAGCTAAATTCCCATATACGCTAGCATGTTATTGAGTCATTTTGGCCGGTGATTCCACCTCTTTTCAGTGTGGGGGAGACACTAGATTTCATGATGCTCACATGATCTATGTAACTTAAAGTTAAAGTTCCCAATGAATGAATGAGGCCAACCTCAAATGAAGCATATAAAGAAATAAATGATACCGAAGGTGTTAGAATTTGATAATCAAGAGGTGAGCTAGACTCAGGTAATGACATTAGGTTATTCCTGATCATTGCACAACAAACCTGATGAAAGTCTTAAACTACATCCTAGGTATAGCTGGTGTTCACACTGGCCTATGAATGAAATAAAATGAAGTACGTATGAATGGATGAAGCAGACTCTGTGTTTGCTAATGAAGACTCCCTAGTTGAGGTCCCTTATGTTGAGCCCTCATTTTGGAAAGTCTTAATGTCAAGTCCATGATTCCAAAATCTCATGGCATATGAAATATGAAAGAAACTATGTATTATATGTTATGTGCTATGATATGTTCTATATAAAGATGGTATGTGCTGTGTGCAATACGATATTTATAATTATGCATGTTACTTTAATGTAATGACCTACCTAACTCCATATGGAAAGTTCACTAACTTTCCTAATCTCAAATTAGCAAGTCTACTAACTTGATTTTGCAAAATCATGTCATTAGTAAAAAGATGTTCTTTCTCATGCATGTCACTTGTGTGTGCTTGCTTATACCCATACTTAGTACAAGGGTGTACTAACCCTATACATCTATACTATTTTAGGTGCAGGCATAAGTGGGCGATAGTGACACAGGTTCATTGTTGCAGCTATCCGGACGTCAGCATTCATCCGGAGTTTGGTAGGTACTCATGCTTTCGAGGATGCTACCGTTTTTACATTGTAGCGTAGTTTTAGAGTTGAGCTAGTGGATCATGTTCCACTAGTGTTTCTTTCCTGTTTTGATTCAGACATTGTATTGGTGCCATTTAGGCAATTATACAATTAAGACTCAATGAACTATTTCTTTTAGTTTCTTATCTCTTTAATGTTAAATGATTGATGATGAAAGATTATGGAATGTTTAGAAAGTCGAGAAAGTATTTTTAAAGAATCAAAAGTTTCAAATTTTTCGCTAAAACTAACCTATTTGAAGTAAGGATGACGTAAGTAGGCTTGTTTGGACCTCTGATAGGTCAACAATGCCAGTCTCTTCTGGGGTCTAGATTCTAGTTGTGACACATCAAATAGGCAACTTTAGTCATTAAAGCATTTAATAAAATAAATTATTAATACAGACTCCTCATTTATATTGACTATCTATGAAGCCTCTAAGTGATAAATATGGAAGTGTACAAGACCCATGACATCCTAACTAATATGAAAAGTAAATGAAATCCTCCGGAAGCAAGGAGGCTCACCATAGCTAACTCGAACTCTGGGATTTATCAACAAAGCTCCTATTTAGGATCCTAAATACATGTGTTTGCATCATAAAAAGATGCATACCAAATGACTTAGTACGCGGAATGACGAGCATGTAAGGGGAATTCTAAAGTATAAGATGAGCTTGAAACTTGAATAAAAATAAGATAGTCAAACTCAAGGATTAGATACTAAACTTCAAAGATATGATACTAGACTCAATGAAGCACATATTAACTCAAGATACTCAACTTAACAGATTACAATATAAAGTAGTTTAAAACAAGTGCAATATAAAGAAAAGATGTTTAAAAACATGACATCAACTCTATGTATATAACAATGATACAACATAACTCTAAAATGTATATGAAGAAACAATTAAGTGCTGTATATATAAAACAATAACTTATGTGGGATTTCTCAAACCGATAATCATCACTCTGAGCCTAAGTGTTGATACAGAGTTTTACCTCATCATCCTATATATACCTTTCCATTGGTATAGGACCTTACTTGACTTGGTGCATCTACTAGCTAAACTTACCTGATCATCTAAAAAGTATGACCCGTTAATGCCCATGATGGCTACATAGTGTACATGGAGACATGAGTTATTATGAGCTCTTATTCACACATCGGTACTCAATACTACTCCCAAAATATCATTTAGCTCATGCTTCTAAAATAACTTCATTCCTTTGGGTTGAGATAATTTGCACAACACTTTAGCTTTAAAAAGCTTTATTGAAATCAATGTTTTGTTTTCTAGTTAAAAACTCTATTGGGAAATCATACTTTCCCCTTAACTTAAATGTGAAAACACAATAAATTCTTAGGGAATACTTAGTTTCCTTATAACTTTTCAGAAATGAACTCAAATCTTACTTTTTGCTTAACTTGAAACTTATATCTTAGGGAATACTTAGTTCCCTTATAGCTTTTGAGTATTTAATTCAACTCTTCACTCTTTCTTGACTTGAATTTTAAGTCATTAAAACAAAGTGAAAACGTTTGTGAAAGACTTTGCAAAACCTTATAAACATTACTTTGACTTGCTCTTAACTTCTAGACTTTGTCTCTTAGCCTTCCTTGAATTAAAGTATGAATTCAAGGTTCATGATCTCATGTGGATGATTTCATGATTTTGAAATTGGAGTGTTCATGCAGAATTATGAGCATGAAGTACTCAACTCGAGAATTCTAAGATACTTCTAAAGTCAGAACTGCTCAACTTATAGGGTTCATAGAAATTATGGCCGCATGAACAACTCGACTCGACTCGAAGGTCTAAGTAACTACATGGAGATAATGTATACAAATATTCTTATTCCCTTACTTACATCCTCAAAACTTAGTTCAAATCAATTATGGATCTAAAAGAATTCACAATTGAACTTAAAGACTTTCTTGAGCTCTACTCTTAACTCTCTATTGAATGTGATTTATGAATTCAAGAATTATGGTCCATAATATGAAGGATCTAGGTGATATTTTTGATTTATGAATACTCTCTTATACTCACTTGCTTGAGTATTGGAACAAGTTACTAGAAGTTGTAGAATACTCGTCAAAAGGACTTTCTTAGAAAATTTGAAAGAACTCTCATAAACATAACTTTCAACTCTACCTTGAATTGGAATTACGAATTCAAGGTTATGAACATGTTAGGAATGATTTTAGATACAAAGAACAATGTTCTTAAAGAATCTTGGATAAGAACATGAATAATAACATTGAACCAAAGCTTGAAGGTATTGAGATTCTTAAATTAGTTTCTTAAAATCTCTATGGCCAAGAATTATGATTTTCATTAGTAACAATTAATATCTGATTGTTTTACACCTTTTATTAATCAAGAAAATCTTTTAGGGTTTTCTTGAAGGTAAAAAGACAAAAACGATTGTCTTTAATATTTTCCCATCGAGGTAATTTGTAACAGTACTGTATAGGTTACTAAAATCATCAAAACTCTTTACTCAAAAATTGGATTGATGTAAATTGGTGGCTTAAGAAAGTCGATTTAATTACCTTTCATTGGATAGGTTATGGATCACGTAACTCTTTATATTCTAAGATATATAGTCGTTTAAAAGTTGACATAACTATAATCTTATCCCAAAATATAATGAAACTTCAAAAACACTTATCAAGAACTCATCAAAAACTCTAATCTTTAAACTTTAAAAATGAAATTGCTCTGAAAATGACATAATTGGTGTGGGGGTGAATAAACACAACACTATGGAAGCTAACGAGCTTCTTAGGGATTAAATCCATAGCAAGAAATTCCGCAACTAAACTCAAGAACGTCGATGAATGCCTTCATCCTTGCCTTTTTTTTTCTTTTCTTGCCTCTACTTGAACTCCAAACTAAAACCCTAGGTGTATATTAGAATTGTAAAACTGAACCTAAAAGGATTATAAACTTAACATATTACTAAAAACTAATTAAATCTGACTGGGTAAGTAAAGGACAAAAATACGCCTCATATTTTCGGTTAATTTTCCTTAACTGGACAACCTAACTTCAAAATGTCATATCTCACGCATCCGAACTCGAATCTTAGCATATTTGAAAAGATAATTCAAAGATCTTTCCTAAGGTAACTGGAGAACAACTAACTCATCCTGTTCTTAGAGTATTGGCCATTTGAATTTGAGCCAAAACTCATACTTAGCTTAACTTGCAAAATTTTAAATTTTTCTATTTCCAATTTAATTCTTATTGGAACTGAAGGAGCTAAATATAGTGAATTGACCTTGATAATTATGGAATTTTTAATTCCTTGGTGAAATCTAACTCACTACGATTAACGACTGAAGTCTTAGTTCGAAATTTTTTTTGGGGTGTTACACTAATAACTTTAGTCTATATTCTTTAAATTTTTTTAACGCATTCATTAAATGTACAAAAAAATATTAATGTTGAATTTAGCAACATAATATGTTGACCCAAATTTTTAATTTTGTCATACTTACGCTTCAAATCCTGAATCACTATGAATAGATTCCTCCCTCTTTCACTCTCCACGCACAAAATCTCATAAGCTCTTTATTTTGAGACCTTTAATAGTAGCATGAAAGGGCTTTAGTTTACTTTACTATGTCAATATACCCAACAAGCTCATTTCTTTTCCTCCTTTTAGCTGCACTTATATGTCTATATACCCAACAAAGTTATTAAAACTCCTTGTGCACTAGAAATACATTTAATTATAAACAATACACTTTTTCATTTTTTTGACGATTTTATAGTTCACCTTCTTAATTATGTTATTACTAGGTAAATTACATTTGAACTTGCAATTAATTTTTTTCTAATATCCATACATTAAAAATAATGGAAATAGGTTCTTAAAAAATATTAGCAATAATCCAACATGAATTTAATTATTTGTCTTTATCACATAACTCAAGAACCTCTAATAAATTAATTATTCACGAAATAATAAATCATTGGTTCTTTAATCAACATTAAATGGAAAATAAAGAAGATCATAAGAATATATATGTATATGCAAAGTAATTTTGTAATAAAAAGAAACATTTAACTTGCATAGGTTATACAATTGTGATATATGTCTTACTAGAAAATTCTAAAATTTGTTAACATATTTTAAAAAGAAATTACGATTGATCATGAAAGCAATTATAACTTTTGAACTTGCATAATGAATTTTTTCAATTAATAAGTGAAAAATTTCATATCTATGTAAAATTAGATAATATGTAAGTTTATATATAGTACTTTAAGTTACAGAATTTAATATAGAATGTCAATGCATGAATTATTAAACTGAGTACAATAATTATTTTCTGCACAATATATAAGTAATATATATGTATGTGTTACAAAGTCATTGAAACTTCTTGTTGACTCCAAATACATTCAATTAAAAACAATATACTTTTTCATGTTTTTGACTATTTCACCGTTTACTTTCTTAATTATATAATTTTCGAATTCGGAGATCTGAGGACGCCGGCCATACATTCCCATACGGAAAGTAAAAGTGTATTAACTAATTCGGGTTCTCCTACTTAAAAATTTGAAACTTCAAGAAGTATCTTAGCCATTAATTTCACATAATCAATTCTAATTTTTTCTTTGATCAAATCTAATAACTTTGGTCTAAATTCAATAATTTTCACAACACATTCATTATATATTTAAAAATCTATTAATGTTGAATTGAGCAACATAAAATGTGGACCCAAATTGTTAATTTTTTTATACTTAAGCTTCAAATCCTCAATCACTATAAATAAATTCCTCCCCCTTTCACCCTACACGCACAAAATCTCAAAAGTTTTTTCTTTTGAGAGCTTCAATAGTAGCAAGAAAGAGCTTTACTTCACTTGAGTATGCATATATATATTTAACAAGGTGATTTCCTTTATTTCTTTTCCTCATTTTAGATTCATTTAAATGTCTATATGCCAAACAAAGTCATTAAAACTACTTGTTGACTCGAAATACATTTAATTAAAAACAATAGACTTTTTCATGTTTTTGATGATTTATCATTCACTTACTTAATTATGTTATTATTTTAGGATTCATAGGTTTGCGGATACCAGTCATACATTCCCATCATGCAAGTAAAATTGCATTCACTTTAGGTATTTCGATTTAAAATATTCAAACTTCGATAATTCTCTTAGCCGTAATATTCACATAATTAATTCGAATATTTTGTTTGACCGAATCTAATAACTTTAGTCAAAAGTCTTAAATTTTCTTAAGATATTTATTAATTTTTTTTTAAAAAATATTAATGTTGAATTGAGCAACATAAAATGTTGACCCATATTCTAAATTTTTTTATACTTATGCTTCAAATCGTGAATCACGATAAATGAAGGCGTCCCCCTTTCTCTCTCCACACATAAAATCTCAAAAGCTTTTTATTTTGATAGTGTCAATCATAGAATGAAGGAGCCTTACTTCACCTAAGTATGTCTATATAGCTAACAAAGTCATCTTTCATTTCCTTTCCTCCTTTAAGATGCATGTATATGTCTATATATCTAACAAAGTCATTTATACTGCTTGTTGACTCGAATTACAGTCAATTATAAACAATATTTTGTCAATTTTGACGATTTTGTCGTTCACTTTCATAATTATATTATTATTTTTGGATTCAGAAAGTTAAGGATGCCGGCAATTAATTCCCATCCAGAATGTAAAGCGTATTCAAATTCAGGTAATCCAATTTAAAAAATTGAAATTTCGAGAAGTTTCTTCGACATCACATTCATTTAATTAATTAAAATATTTTGTTTAACCGAATCTAATACCTTTATTCTAAATAATGTAGTTTTCTTAACACATTCATTCAAAAATTTTAAAACATATTAATGTTGAATTGACCAACCTAACATGTTTACCCATATTTTTAATTTTTTCATACTTACGCTTCATATCCTGATTCGATTCAAATAAAGTCCTGCTCCTTTTACTGTCCATACACAAAATCTCAACAACTCTTGCTGTTGAGAGTTTCAATACTAGCAATAAAGAAGTTTACTTCACTTCAGTATGTCTATATACCCAACAAGGTCATTTCATTCATTTCTTATCCTCCTTTTAAATGTATTTATATGTCTATACACCTAACGAAGTCATTAAAACTTCTTGCTGACTCGAAATACATTAAATTAAAATCAATATAATTTTTCATCTTTTGAACGATTTTATCGTTCACTTTCCTAATTAAGTTATTATTTTAGAATTCAGAGATTAGAGATTTCGACCATACATTCCCATCTAGCAAGTAAAATTGTATTCACTAATTTATGTACTCTGATTTAAAAAAATTTAAACTTCGAGAAGTGTCTTAGTCGTATTTACACATAATTAATTCAAGTATTTTTTTTGACAGAATATAATAACTTTAGACTAAATTCTCTAATTTTCTTAATGTATTCATTATATATTTTTACAAATTATTAATGTTGAGTTGAGCAATATAAACACTTGACCCAAATTCTTAATTTTTTCATACTTACGCTTCATCCCGAATAACTATAAATAAAGCGATCCCCCTTTCACTCTCCACACATAAAATCTCAAAAGCTCTTTATTTTGAGAGCTTCAATAGTAGGAAAAAGAGCTTTACTTCACATGAGTATGCATATAAACCCAAAAGAGTCATTTCTTTCAAAGATCTTTACTTCACTTGAGTACGTATATAAGCCCAAAAAAGTCATTTCTTCCATTTCTTTTTCTCCTTTTAGATTCATTTTTATGTCTATATAACTAACAAAGACATTAAAAAAGCTTTTTCAATCGAATACATTCAATTAAAAATAATATACTTTTTCATATTTTTGACGATTTTACATTTCACTTTATTAATTATGTAAGTATTTTAGAATTCAGATATTTGAGGATGCTGACATACATTACCATCCGACAAGTAAAAGTGGATTAAATAATTCGGTACTCCGGCCTAAAATATTCAAACTTCGAGAAGTGTCTTAACCGTAATTTTTAACATAATTAATTTTAATATTTTTTTGACACCCAAATTCTTAATTTTGTCATACTTATGCTTCAAATCCTTAATCAGTATAAATAAAGTCGTCCCTCTAGCACTCTCCATGTATAAAATCTCGAAAGTTGTTTCTTTTGAGAGCTTTATTATTAGCAAGAAAGAGCTTTATTTCACTTGAGCATGTCAATATACCCAACAAACTGATTTCTTTTCCTCCTTTTAGATACATTTATATGTCGATTTACCTAACAAAGTCATTCAAACAACTTGTTGACTCGAAATATATTCAATTAAAAACAACACACTTGTTCATGTTTTTGACGATTTTAGGGTTCACTTTATTAATTATGTTATTATTTTAGGATTCCGATGTTTGAGGAAGCCGACATACAATCCAATCCGGCAAGTAAAAGTGTATTAACTAATTCGGTACTCTGATTTAAAAAATTCAAACTTCGAGAAGTGTCTTAGCTGTAATTTTAACATAATTATATTTAATATTTGGTTTGAGCAAATCTAATAACTTTAGTCTAGATTCATTAGTTTTCTTAATACGCTAATTTTATATTTTAAGAATATTGATGTTGAATTGAGCAACATAAAATGTTGACCCAAATTCTTAATTTTGTCATACTTACACTTCAAATCCTGAATCACTACAAATAAAGTCGTCCCCTTTTCAGTCTCCATGTATAAAATCTCAAAAGCTCTTCTTTTGAGAGTTTCAATATTAGCAGGAAAGAGCTTTACTTCACTTGAGTTTTTCTATATACCCAAAAAAGTTATTTCTTTCCTTTTAGATGCATTTATATGTATATATACCTAAGAAAAGTCATTTATACTGCTTGTTGACTCAAAATATATTCAATTAAAAACAATGCACATTCTCATGTCTTTGACGATTATACGGTTCACTTTATTAATTATGTTATTATTTTGGGATTCGGAAATTTCAGGAAGGCGACATACATTACCATCCGACAAGTAAAAGTGTATTAACTAATTTTGTACTCCAATCAAAAAAATAAACTTCGAGATGTGTCTTAGCTGTAATTTTCACATAATTAATTTTTACATTTTGTTTTACCAAATCTAATAATTTTCGTATAAACTCATTAGTTTTCTTAACGTATTTATTATATATTTTTAAAAATATTAATGTTGAATTGAGCAACATAAAATGTTAACCCAAATTTTTAATTTTGTCATACTTACGCTTCAAATCCCGAATCACTATAAATAAAGTTGTCCCCATTTCACTCTCCACGTATAACATCTCATAAGCTCTTCTTTTGAGAGCTTCAATATTAGCAAGAAAGAGCTTTACTTCACTTGAGTATGTCAATATACCCAACAAAGTTGTTTCTTTTCAGCCTTTCTGATGCAATTATATGTCTATATACCTAAAAAAAGTCTTTATAATGTTTGTTGACTCGAATTATGTTCAATTAAAAACAATACACTTTTTCCTTTTTTTGACGATTTAGTTGTTCAATTTAATAATTATGTTATTATTATAGGATTTAGAGAGTTCAGGATGCCGTCCGGCCTTTTATTTCCATTTGGCAAGTAAAAGGGTATTCACAAATATGGGTACTCCAATTTAAAAAATTCATACATCGAGAAGTTTCTTACCCATAACTTTCATATAATTAGTTCAGATATTTTGTTTGACCGAATCTAATAACTTTAGTCTAAATTATTTAATTTTCTTAACACAATCATTAAATATTTAAAATTATTGTTGAATTGCGCAACATTAAATCTTGACCCAAATTTGTAATTTTTTCATACTTAAACTACAAAAACTGAATCACTTTAAATAAAGTCGACCCTTCACTCTCCACACATAAAATCTTATAAGTTCTTTCTTTTGAGAGCTTCAATAGTAGCAAGATAGACCTTTACTTCACATGAGTATGTCTATATACCCAACAAAGTGATTTCTTTCATTTTTTCCCTCCTTTTAGATGGATTTATATGTTTATATATACCTAACAAAGTCATTAAAACTGCCTGTTGACTCAAAATACAATAAATAAAAAACAATACACTTTTTCCTTTTTTTGACGATTTTATCGTTCATTTTCATAATTATGTTATCATTTTAGGATTCAGAGAGGTGAGGATGCGGTCCATTCATTCCCATCCTGTAAATAAAAGGGTATTCACTAATTCGGGTACTCCAATTTATAAAATTGAAACTTCGAGATGTTTCATAACCATAACTTTCGTAAAATTAATTCAAAAATTTTGTTTAACCGAATCTAATAACTTTAGTCTAAATTCATGAGTTTTCTTAACACATTCAATTAATATTTAAAAAAACATTAATTTTGAATTTAGCAACATAAAATGTTGATCCAAATTCTTAATTTTTTTATACTTACGCTTCAAATCCTGAATCACCATAAATAAATTCCTTCCTCTTTCACTCTTTTCAAAATCACAAAACCTTGTTCTTTTGAGAGCTTCAATAGTAGCAGCTACTTCACTTGAGTATGTTTATACACCTAACATGGTCATTTCTTTTATTTCTTTTCCTCCTTTTAGATGCATTTATATTTCTATGTATCTAACAAAGTCATTAAAATTGCTAGTTTTCTCTAAATACGAAAATTAGAAACAATACATTTTTTCATTTTTTTTTACAATTTTATCTTTCACTTTTTAATTATGATATTATTTTTGGATTCCAATATTTGAGGATGCCGACTATTCATTTCCATCCGGCAAGTAAAAGTGTATTCGCTATTCAGTACTTCGATTTAAAAAATTCAAACTTGGAGAAGTGTCTTAGCCGTAATTTTCACATAATTAATTCAAATATTTTGTTTGACCGAATCTAATAACAGTAGTCTAAATTCTTTCATTTTCTCAATAAATTCATTACATATTAAAAATATTTATGTTTATTTGAGCAACATAAAAAGTCGATCCAAATTCTTAATTTTGTCATACTTACGCTTCAATCCTTAATCACTATAAATAAAGTCGTCCCTCTTTCACTCTCCACACATAAAATCTCATATGTGTTCTCTTGAGAGCTTCAATTGTACAAAGAAAGAGCTTTACTTCACTTTCTTAATTCTTTTATTATTTTAGGATTTAGAGATTTCTATATGCAGGCCTTACATTCCTATTAGGCAAGTAAAAGTGTATTCACTAATTCGGTACTCTGATTTCAAACCGTAATTTTTACATAATTAATTCAAATATTTTGTTTGACCGAATCTAATAACATTAGTATTAATTCTTTAATTTTCTTAACGCGTTAATTATATATTTTAAAAAATATTTATGTTGAATTGAGCATCATAAAAAGTTGACCCAAATTCTTAATTTTGTCATACTTACACTTCAAATCCTAAACCACTATTAATAAATTCCTCCCCCTTTCACTTTCCACACTTAAAATCACAAAAGCTCTTTCTTTTGAGAGCTTCAATAGTAGAAAGAAAGAACTTTATTTCACTTGAGTATGTCTACATACCCAACAAAGTCATTTCTCTCATTTTTTTCCCTCGTTCTAGATGCATGTATATATTTATATACCTGACAAAGTCATATATACTACTCGTTGATGAGAATTAGATTCAATTAAAAACAATACCTTTTTTCCTTTTTTTTTTGACGATTTTATCGTTCATTTTCTTAATTATGTCATTTTTTTAGGATTTGGAGAGTTGAGGATGCCGACCATACATTCCCATCACACAAGTTAAAGTGCATTCACTAATTTTGGTACTCCGGTTTCAAAAATTCAAACTTCGAGAAGTGTCTTAGCCTTAAATTTCACATAATCAATTCTAATATTTTTTTGATTGAATCTAATAACTTTAGTCTAGATTCATTAATTTTATTAACGCATTCATAATATATTTGAAAAAACATTAATTTTTAATTTAGCAACATAAAATGTTGATCCAAATCTTAATTTTTTCATACTTACGCTACAAATCCTGAAATACTATAAATAAAGTCGTCCCCCTTTCACTCTCAACACACAAAATCTCAAAAGCTCTTTTTTGAAGAGCTTTAATAGTAGCAAGAAAGAGCTTTGCTTCACTTTAGTTTGCCTATATTATTAGAACATCTGGACTTAGGACGCCAGATAGTAGTTTAGTCGTATTAGGATTGTCTTACTAGTTCAGCAGTTATTATTGAATAAGATTACTTTAGTTCAGTTCGTTTAAGAGTCTTATTACTTTCGTTGTAACTCTATTTAATAACTTGTTGCCTTCATTAATAAACGAATATTTAGTCTTCATATGGTATCAGGTCTCTTCGCGCTCTAAAGAGTACGATCCCGTTTTTTTTCTCTTCACACAGATCAGCAACAATGACCAACAACTATGGCAACAATCCCAGAGTTGTCAATGCTGATAACACGACAAGCACCAATATTATCATTCAATTCAATTAAGCATCCCAATTACCCATCAAACAAAGCTGTGGTCACAACTTCGTCACCTGGAAAGCCCAATTTTCCATGCTTATGTATGGCTAAAACCTCTTTGGCCATCTCGATCGAACCAGTCCGTCCTCTAATCGCACGATTACCCTCAGCACAAATATATCTCCCAATCCTGCCTTCTTAACTAGGTTCTGTCAGGATCAACTCATCCAGAATGCTCTCATGGCTTCTGTCAAACCCACTATTGCCCCTACTGTTGCATCCGCTGACTCGGCTAAATAAGTTTGGGATGCCTTGCATACCACTTATGCGAACAAATCTCAAACCCGAGTCTTCAGTCTGCGTGATCAGCTTGCTCATGTCACTACGGACTCTCGCTCCATTACTAAATATATTCATACTATTCGGTCCTTTTCTGATGAGTTAGCCACTGGTTCTCCTGTTTCCAATCCTGAACTCATTGTCAAAATACATAGTTGTCTAGGTCCTGAATATTGTGAAATATCTTCTGCCATTCATGCATGCGATACGCCTATCTCGTATGAGGAACTGTTTGAAAAGTTACTGGACTTTGAACTCTTTCTCCGCCACGAGGATGCTAAGAAACTATCTAGTACCATCACTATTGGATTTCCTACTCCCACCAAATTCAACTCCAATAATCGCAACAACTCGTAGACAAACCAACAACACTCAACAATGGCGCCAGAACTTGCGTACAAACGCTCCACCACAAGGGCAATCCAATTCAAATCCAAACGGTATTATTCGTTGTCAACTATGTAACAGAGTTGACCACACAAATGTTTTACGCTCGAGATCTCTTAATCACTTTGAAGCAAAAGCCAACTATGCCGCTGGGCTTACAACGGAGACCAATCCCTGGATAGTTGACTCAGGAGCCACCCATCACATCACAACAGAGCCGCACAACCTACAACCATACCGCGGTAACGAAGATGTCCCCATGGGTGATGGTAACAAAATTCCTACCTCTCACACCGGTTCTACTAAATTAAATGCATGAAATAATGTTTTTAAGCTAACTCACCCTTTGTGTGCCCCTTCCATCAAACGCAAGCTTATCTCTGCTTGTAAATTCTATCAAGACAATCTTAAGTCTATTGAATTTTTTTCTTTTAACTTTGTTGTGATGGATCTGAAAACACAGCAGCCACTGCTGCGCGGTTGGACTAACAATGGACTATATGAGTGGCCTGTCTCACATCCCCAAGCTCACATTATCTCCACATCCAGCCCTCTAACTACTTGGCACCAACGTCTTGGTCATCCTCACTCTAGAGTTCTTAGGTTTATTTTGATTAAATTCTCGCCACTGTTTCATGAGAGAGATAAAAATTTTCATTGTAATTCATGTTTATCTAATAAATCTCATCGACATCCTTTTACTAAATTATCATTTTGTAGCTCTAAACCACTTCAAACTATTTTCAGTGACTTATGGGGGCCATCACCAGTCTTATCTTTTGATAAAAAGTTGTATTATTGTATTTTTGTTGACCAATATACGAAGTACACTTTGCTCTACACCCTAACAAAGAAATGTCTTGGAAAAACATTTTGACACTAGAATTTTATCATTGTATACTGATGACGGAGGTGAATATAAATGTCTTGGCTCCTATCTTTCACTTCACGACATTCAACACCTCTCTACCCCTCCCTATACACTCCAACGATTTGCACTTGCATAATGGAGACATCGCCATATTGTCAAAACTGCAAGAACACTCTTACATGAGGCGTCTCTCCCACCCCAATTCTGGTCTTTTGCATGCCATCACACTGTCTACCTCATCAACCGTCTTCCAACCTCTTACCTCGATAATCAATCCCTATTCCAAAGATTACTTAGAAAATCACCTAATTATAACTCCCTACGAATTTTTGGTTGTTTATGTTATCCATGGCTAAAACCATACTCCAAAAAATAAACTTGAATCAAAATCTACCCCATGTGTCTATCTTGGATTCTCACTATCCCATCAATGTCACTAGTGTTTTGACCCAATTTCTTCAAAGGTTTACTTATCTCGAGATGTGCGATTTGTTGAGGATGTTTTTCCA
Organism: Solanum corneliomulleri; assembly: GCA_027704805.1. NCBI lineage: Eukaryota > Viridiplantae > Streptophyta > Magnoliopsida > Solanales > Solanaceae > Solanum > Solanum corneliomulleri. Next base: position 11,732,061 of record JAKWIY010003063.1, on the reverse strand, counting down.
TTTAAGAATTATTCTCCAACATTGCCATTAAATCAACTCACCTGGAATGGGCAACACCAAAAATGCCAAGTTCTTAAGACCCCACACCCAAACTTCCCATAGTTACAGATTTGCCAATTCCATTAGAAATAGCAGCACACACTATTACAAATATTCCATGTCACGACCCAAAAACCGAGCCGCGACTGGCACCCACATTTACCCTCCTATGTGAGCGAACCAACCAATCTAACCCTTATCATTTCAACATATATCAACAGAAAGTAATGCGGAAGACTTAACTCATTAATAAAATCAAACCAATAACTATTATTATCCCCAAAATCTGGAAGTCATCATCACAAGAACATCTATGATCAAATTACTAACTAAAAATGTCTAAGAAGCTAAAAATACATAAGAAGCTAGTCCATGCCGGAAGTCAAGGCATCAAGACTTAAAGAAGAAGATCCAGTCCAAGCTAGAAGCATTAGCTCACCCTGAATTTCCGATGTAGTGGAGACTGGCTTGAATTACTGTTGAGTCGAAGACGACGGCACGTTTGCTGCACTCCACAAATACAAAGAAGAAACCATAAAAGTAGGGGTCAATACAAAGCACGGGTACTGAGTAGATATCATCGGCCAACTCAAAATAGAAGACAATATATATCAAGTAATATCATAAAGTCAACTATGATACTCAACATGTAGCAACAACAAGTACTATATCATTAACAATTACCGTCAAGTTCACGCATGAGGACTCAAGCCTCAATACCATACTCATTTGGGATTTATGTTCATTAGATTGAGTATATTAACATCTTTCAAGATTCATTATCTTTATTCCTCTTGTGTTGGTACGTGACACTCCGCTCCCTCATATTCATTAATCCTCTTGTGTCGGTACGTGACACTCCGATCCCCTACTACTATGTGTCGGAACATGACACTCCGATCCCCTAAATCTACGTGTCGGTTCGTGACACCCGATCCCCTAAATCTACGTGTCGGTTCGTGACACTCGATCCCCTAAATCTACGTGTCGGTTCGTGACACCCGGTCCCCCTAATACTACGTGTCGGTTCGTGACACCCGGTCCCCCTAATACTACGTGTCGGTTCGTGACACCCGATCCCTTAATTCTATGTGTCGGAACGTGACACTCCGATCCCCTAATCTCCTTCTATCAATTCATCAAGCCTTCTTTCTCACCAAGGCATCATCAAACTCATTATTTTAGTTCATCCCGCCTTCTTTTATACCAAGGCCTCATCATTAACAAGAGATTAGGTTTTTATCAAGATTTGGGATTCAATAGCTTCATCATACATAATATAATCACAATTATATAATCACATTCATGCAAGCATACGATCAAGCACATAGCAGGGTTTACAATATCATCAATACATATCATTCGCTATTAAGAGTTTTACTACGAATATCGTAAGATAAACCATAACCTACCTCCACCGAAGACTAGTGATCAAGCAAGAATTTTCCCCAAAGCTTTCTTCTTCTTCTCGTTCGATCGATCCTCTCTCCCTCTCTCTTGTTTTTTCTAGTTTTCTTATTCAAACCCTCTTTCTTTTACCCTAATTAGCGTATAATTAAGAATGAAAGATGGCAATAATAACCCACTAATTTACTTAAGGTCACCTCTTTTAACCCCCAAGTAATTAGACTTATAATCCTTAACCCTCTAACTTTATAATTAAAGTACGAATAGTCCAAAACGTCCCTTAAAACGTGTAAAGAAATCCGACCCAGACCGGGATTACGCAACCTGTGACGGGCCGTCGTGCCTGCGACGGTCCGTCCTGCAGGTCGTCGCAAGGTTCAGAGACCCAAATTTCCACCCAGGGTATGTGACGGTCCGTCACACCTGTGACGGTCCGTCCTGCAAGTCCGTCACGAAGTTCAGAGAGTCGATTTTCGGTACCCAATTTCAGAATTTCTAAGTATATTGAAACGAGACCCTGCGACGGTCCGTCGTGACCGTGACGGTCCGTCGTGGGGTCCGTCGTTTCAGCTAGTTTTCCAGAAATAAAATCTGCTGCTCAAAACGACTAAACAGCTCGTTACAACAGATACCAATTTACCCATCGTTCGTCCTCGAACGATCACAAGAAGAAAAACAAGAGCGAGAAGGAGTAACTGAATCCTTAAACAGATGTGGGTATTTTTCTTGCATATCTGCCTCCTTCTCCCAAGTGGCTTATTCAACCGGTCGATTCTTCCATTGCACCTTGATGGATGCAATCTCCCTTGACCTCAACTTTCGAACTTCTCTATCTAAAATAGCAACAGGCTCCTCCTCCTAAGACAAATTTTCATCAAGCAAAACTGAATCCCAACAGATAATGTAGTTTCCATCCCCATGGTATCTTTTCAACATAGACACATGGAATACCGGATGTACTCCGGACAGCCCTGGGGGCAAGGCTAGCTCATAAGCCACCTCCCTTACTCTCTTAAGTACTTCAAATGGTCCAATATACCTTGGACTAAGCTTACCTCTTTTACCAAACCACATCACCCCTTTCATTTGCGAAACTTTCAACAAGACTTGTTCACCCTCCATGAACTCAAAGTCTCTAACCTTTCGATCTGCATATTCTTTTTGCCTACTTTGCGCCGCTAGAAGCTTTTCTTGAATAGATTTCACTTTCTCTATCGAATACCTCAAAAGGTCAGTACCCCAAGGTCTAACCTCAAATGCATCAAACCACCCAATGGGAGACCTACATCTCCTACCATAAAATGATTCAAATGGGGCCATATCAATGCTTGAGTGATAACTATTATTGTATGAAAACTCCGCTAAGGGTAGGAAGTTATCCCAATGACCACCAAATTCTATCACACAAGCACGAAGCATATCCTCTAACACTTGAATCGTTCGCTCAGACTGACCATCGGTCTGAGGGTGAAATGCAGTGCTAAGGTCTAACCTAGTACCCAATTCAGCATGAAATGTATTCCAAAACTTAAAAGTAAACTGCGTACCTCTATCTGATATGATGGATAGTGGAACCCCATGCAATCGAACGATTTCTGAGATATAGATCTTGGCTAACTTCTCTGCATTGTAAGTCACCTTGACCGGAATAAAATGACCAGACTTAGTTAACCTATCAACAATCACCCAAATGGAGTCATACTTACCCATTGTCTTTGGAAGACCAACCACAAAGTCCATTGCGATTCTCTCCCACTTCCATTCAGGAATGGGCATTCTCTGAAGCGTTCCTCCGGGCCTCTGGTGTTCATACTTTACTTGTTGACAGTTTGGACATTTGGCAATAAAGTCAACAATATCGCGCTTCATTCTACTCCACCAAAAGTGTTGCTTTAGGTCGCGATACATCTTGGTTGCACCCGGATGTATAGAATACCTTGAACTATGAGCCTCTGTCAGAATAGTGTTGATCAAATCATCGATGCGGGGTACACATACCCTTCCCTTAATCCTCAAAACACCTTCCTCGTCGATTGTTGCTTCTTTAGCCTCTCCTTGCAACACTTTATCTCGAATCCGGATCAATTTCTCATCATCAAACTGCTTCCCCTTAATCTTGTCAAGGAAGGAGGATCTTGCCTCCACACAAGCTAACAATCCTCCCTTCTCATTTACTTCTAAACCTCATGAGGTCATTAGCCAAAATCTGCACATCTCTAGCCAATGGGCGTCTAGAAGCTTGCAAATGAGCTAGACTTCCCATGCTTCCCGCCTTTCTACTTAAGGCATCTGCCACAACATTCGCCTTCCCCGGATGATAGAAAATGGTGATGTCGTAGTCCTTCAGTAGTTCCATCCATCTCCTTTGTCTCAAGTTCAAATCTTTCTGAGTAAAGACATACTGTAGACTACGATGATCCGTATAGACTTCACACTTAACCCCATATAAATAGTGCCTCCATTGCTTTAATGCAAACACTACCGCGGCCAATTCCAAGTCATGAGTTGGATAGTTACGTTCATGCACTTTTAATTGTCTTGAAGCATAAGCAATCACATTCTTCTCTTGCATTAGCACTGCACCCAAACCCGAATAGGATGCATCACAATAAACAATGATGTTCTTACCCTCTACCGGTAAGGTGAGGATATGTGCGGTAGTCAACAAAGTCTTGAGTTTCTGAAAACTTTATTCGCACTCATCCGACCATACAAATGGAACATTCTGCTTAGTCAAGTTCGTCAATTGGGAAGCAATAGAAGAGAATCCCTTGACAAATCGGCGGTAGTAGCTAGCTAACCAAACGAAGCTTCTTATTTCTGACACATTAGTGGGTCTTACCCAATTCTTCACTGTCTAAATCTTAGAAGGATACACCATCACTCCATCCTTAGAAACCACGTGCCCCAAGAAGGACACCGCATCTAGCCAAAACTCACACTTAGAGAACTTGGCATAAATCTTTTTCTCCCTCAACATTTCCAATACCATTCTCAAATGCTCCTCTCCTTCTTACTTTTAGAGTATATTAGTATATCATCAATAAATACGATCACAAAGAGATCCAAATATGGCTTAAAAATCCCGTTCATCAAACTCATGAACGCAGTAGGGGCATTCGTAAGACCAAAAGACATCACTACAAATTCATAATGCCCATACCTGGTTCGAAAGGCAGTCTTTGGCACATCCGTTGCCCGTATTTTCAATTGATGATAACCGGATCTCAAATCAATCTTAGAGAAGACACAAGCACCTTGTAACTGATCGAACAAGTCATCAATGCGAGGTAGAGGATACTTGTTCTTAATAGTTACCTTGTTCAACTGCCGGTAGTCTATGCACATCCGAAAACTTCCATCCTTCTTCTTCACAAACAAAACTGGAGCACCCCAAGGAGATGCACTTGGTCTAATGAAGCCTTTGCTCAACAACTCTTGAAGTTGAGCCTTTAACTCTCTTAACTCCGCGGGAGCCATTCTGTAAGGGGGTATAGAAATGGGGCGAGTGCCCGGTTCAAGATCGATACAGAAGTCAATATCCCTATCTGGTGGCATACCAGGAAGATCTGCAGGGAACACATCCAAAAACTCACGGACTACCGAAACCGACTCAATCGAGGGTACTTGAGTAGTGTCATCCTTGAGATGTGCCAAGAAAGCTAAACACCCTTTACTAACCATTTTCTTAGCACGAAGAAAGGAGATGATACGCACCGGATTGGAAGTGTAGTCGCCCTCCCACACTAACGGATCTGTCCCAGGCTTGGCTAACGTCACCATTTTAGCATTACAATCCAAGATCGCAAATTGCGGAGAAAGCCAACTCATACCCAGAATTACATCAAAATCAACCATTTCTAAGATAACCAAATCTACATAAGTGTTGCTCCCCACAAAGTTCACCAAACAAGACCTATATACCTTTTCAACTACCACAGACTCACCCACCGGAGTAGAAACACGAATAGGCATATCAAGTAATTCACAATGTAAATTTAGACCATTAGCAAATGAGGAAGATACATAAGAAAATGTGGATCCAGGATCAAACAATACAGAAGCCATGCAATCACAAATCAGAAGATAACCTGTGATGACAGCATCAGATGTCTCCGCCTCCAATCTCCCAGGGAAAGCATAACAATGGGCCCTTTGATTTGTTTGTCCGTTGCCCCTACCATGTTGTGATGTAGTGGCTCCAGTTTGCCCATCACCTCTGCAGTTTTGGTGACCACCATTACCTCGACCACCACGTCCTCCAGAATAACGGCCTCTACCATGACCACCTCTACCTCTAGCTATTAGGGGTCTATAACTTTGTCTAGGACAATTTCTCCTAATATGTCCCATCTCCCCACATCCATAACACTCTCTAGAGTCAAGTAGAGGTCTCTTAGAGAAGTGTTGACCGGTCTGAGGTGGACCCCCAACTACAGTCTGTAGTGAAGACTGAATTGGTCGAACTGAGTAACCTCCAGAACCCTGTCCTCTAGTGTAGGAACCATTAAACTCACCTCCCTTTCGAAACCTTTTTGATGTCGATGTCGAGGTGAAGTCATCGGGCTTCACTCCTTCCACCTCTATCACGAAGTCTACCACTTCTTGGAAGGATTTTGCCGTAGCCGCTACCTGTAAGGCCGAAATCCGCAACTCCGATCTCAACCCCTTCACAAACCGGCGAATTCGCTCTTGTGGACTAAAGCAAAGTTGAGTGGCATACCTGGATAGTGCACGAAACTTGGCCTCATATGCGGTAACCGACATCCTACCTTGCTCTAGACTTAAGAATTCATCTCTTTTCCTATCCCTCAAAGTCCGTGGGATGTATTTCTCCATAAACAAGCTAGAGAATGAGGCCCAAGTCATAGGTGGTGCCTCTGTCGGTTGACACTCAACATGTGACCGCCACCACATTTTGGCGTTCCCTTGAAACTGATAACTCACGAACTCAACACCAAACCGTTCTACTATACCCATTTTGTGTAGTAGCTCATGACAGTCAACCAGAAAATCGTAAGCATCCTCAGATTCAGCACCTTTGAAGACTGGAGGTTTCAATTTCAAGAACTTACTGAAAAGTTCATGCTGATCATTGGTCATTATGGGCCCTCGTAGTCAGACGAGGAAACGTGCCTATCTCCAATGAGTCATCCATGCGGGGAGCCATAGTAGCCGCATGTTGTACCTCCGGACCTGAGGCGCTGGTGCAGAAAACACTGGGGGTGTCTGGCCCTGATCAGATAACCGGCTAAGATAAGCCAGAACCTGATTAATCGTCTCTGGGGTAGGTTGGGGTGGCATTTCCTCATTCTGCACTTCTTCATTCTCCCCATCTTCCCCCTCTCTTACTACTTCCTCAGTCGGTGGAGGAGTCACCGCCCTAGCATCAGATGGACTAGGTGCTCGTCCTCTTCCTCTAGAGGACGTTCTCCCACGACCTTTACCACGGCCTCTTGCCACTGTTCTTCCTCGAGCCACAGCCCCAGTGGCTGGCTCAGATGTTTCTTGTCTGGCCGGTGTTGGTGCAGTCGTTGCTCTAGTTCTAACCATCTGCGAAAAGAGTGAAGATGGTCAGATACCAATTTGTATCACCTAGATACCAATTGGATTCAAGTAATAGCACGAAATAAGAAAGAAAGAGTGGAATTTTCCTAAAGTCTTATAGTTTCCCAAAGAAAAGTAAAGGCGTCCCCCTACCGTTCCTTAAGACTCTACTAGACTCGTTCTTGTGTGATGAGACCAACGAACCTAATGCTCTGATACCAAGTTTGTCACGACCCAAAAACCGAGCCGCGACTGGCACCCACATTTACCCTCCTATGTTAGCGAACCAACAAATCTAACCCTTATCATTTCAACATATATAACCAGAAAGTAATGCGGAAGACTTAACTCATTAATAAAATCAAACCAATAACTATTATTATCCCCAAAATCTGGAAGTCATCATCACAAGAACATCTATGATCAAATTACTAACTAAAAATGTCTATGAAGCTAAAAATACATAAGAAGCTAGTCCATGCCGGAAGTCAAGGCATCAAGACTTGAAGAAGAAGATCCAGTCCAAGCTAGAAGCATTAGCTCACCCTGAATTTCCGATGTAGTGGAGACTGGCTTGAATTACTGTTGAGTCGAAGACGACGGCGCGTTTGCTGCACTCCACAAATACAAAGAAGAAACCATAAAAGTAGGGGTCAGTACAAAGCACGGGTACTGAGTAGATATCATCGGCCAACTCAAAATAGAAGACAATATATATCAAGTAATATCATAAAGTCAACTATGATACTCAACATGTAGCAACAACAAGTACTATATCATTAACAATTACCGTCAAGTTCACGCATGAGGACTCAAGCCTCAATACCATACTCATTTGGGATTTATGTTCATTAGATTGAGTATATTAACATCTTTCAAGATTCATTATCTTTATTCCACTTGTGTCGGTACGTGACACTCCGCTCCCTCATATTCATTAATCCTCTTGTGTCGGTACGTGACAATCTGATCCCCTACTACTGTGTGTCGGAACGTGACACTCCGATCCCCTAAATCTACGTGTCGGTTCGTGACACCCGATCCCTTAAATCTACGTGTCGGTTCGTGACACCCGGTCCCCCTAATACTACGTGTCGGTCCGTGACACCCAGTCCCCCTAATACTACGTGTCGGTTCGTGACACCCGATCCTTTAATTCTATGTGTCGGAACGTGACACTCCGATCCCCTAATGTCCTTCTATCAATTCATCAAGCCCTCTTTCTCACCAAGGCATCATCAAACTCATTATTTTAGTTCATCCCGCCTTCTTTTATACCAAGGCCTCATCATTAACAAGAGATTAGGTTTTTATCAAGATTTGGGATTCAATAGCTTCATCATACTTAATATAATCACAATTATATAATCACATTCATGCATGCATACGATCAAGCACATAGGAGGGTTTACAATATCATCAATACATATCATTCGCTATTAAGAGTTTTACTACAAATATCGTAAGAGAAACCATAACCTACCTCCACCAAAGACTAGTGATCAAGCATGAATTTTCCCCAAAGCTTTCTTCTTCTTCTCGTTCGATCGATCCTCTCTCCCTCTCTCTTGTTCTTTCTAGTTTTCTTATTCAAACCCTCTTTCTTTTACCCTAATTAGCATATAATTAAGAATGAAAGATGGCAATAATAACCCACTAATTTACTTAAGGTCACCTCTTTTAACCCCCAAGTAATTAGACTTATAATCCTTAACCCTCTAACTTTATAATTAAAGTAGGAATAGTCCAAAACGTCCCTTAAAACGGGTAAAGAAATCCGACCCAGACCGGATTACGCAACCTGTGATGGGCCGTCGTGCCTGCGACGGTCCGTCCTGCAGGTCGTCGCAAGGTTCAGAGACCCAAATTTCCACCCAGTGTCTGTGACGGTCCATCCTGCAAGTCCGTCACGAAGTTCAGAGAGTCGATTTTCGGTACCCAATTTCAGAATTTCTAAGTATATTGAAACGAGACCCTGCAACGGTCCGTTGTGACCGTGACGGTCCGTCGTGGGGTCCGTCGTTTCAGCCAGTTTTCCAGAAATAAAATCTGCTGCTCAAAACTACTAAACAGGTCGTTACATTCCATCACCATCTGCTTCCTCTCAAGCCCAATCCGGAGACAACTCAAACTCACAGTCCTTATCCGACGATGCATCAGCGGCAGACGCAACAGATTAACGTCTAGAAACTCCGCCCTCTCAAGGTAAATTTCTGGCTTCCTTATCTTCAATAATTCCTGCTTCCCATAACACCTCTTCTATATCTACTGCCCAGCGTTTAGCACTACCACGCCTCTCTAATTCAAATCTAATTACTTTTGTCTAAATTCTTTACTTTTCTTAACGCATTCAACATACATTTTAAAAATTATAAATGTTTAATTGAGAAATATAAAAAGTTTACCCAAATTCATAATTTTGTTATACTTACGCTTCAAATCCTGAATCACTAAAAATAAAGTTGTCCCACTTTCACTCGCCATGCATAAAATCTCGAAAGCTCTTTCTTTAGAGAGCTTCAGTAGTAGCAAGAAAGAACTTTACTTCACTTGAGTATGTCTATATACCCAAAAAAAATCATTTATTTCATTTCTTTTTCTCCTTTTAGATGCATTTATATGTCTCAATAACTGACGAAGTCATTTATATTTCTAGTTAACTAGAAATACATTAAATTATAAACAATAAACTTTTTCCTTTTTTTTTGAAGATTTTTTCATTCACTTTCATAATTATGTTATTATTTTAGGATTCGGATTGTTGAGAATGCCGACCATTCATTTTCATCAGGCAAGTAAAATGTTATTCACTAATTCGGGTACTCCTATTTAAAAAATCAAACTTTGAGAAGTTTCTTAGCCATAACTTTCATATATTTAATTCAATTATATTGTTTGACTGAATCTAATAAATTTAGTAAATTCTTTAATTTTCTTAACTCATTCATCAAATATTTAAAATAAATATTAATTTTGAATTAAGCAACATAGAATGTTGATCCAAATTCTTAATTTTGTCATAATAACGGTTCAAATCCGAAATCACTATGCAAAAATTCTTCTCGCTTTCTTTCACCACACACAAAATCTCAAAAGCTCTTTCTTTTGTGAACTTCAATAGTAGAAATAAAGTTCTTTACTTCATTTAAGTATGTTGATATTGTTACGCCCCGAGCCTACACTATGGGCGGGAGCGGCACTCGAAGATCATTCCCTTAAGCAAACCCCTGGCCTGACTACTTAAATTAGCGGAAGATAAAACCTTAACTTTAACAAGAGTAGCACATAATATGAAGGAAATACACCATATCATTACTTTGGGCAAAATGACACTTGAGTCTTAATAGCGGAAAACAACTTCAAACTGAAATACTTTAGTGTACAAAGCCAATAAACTATCGAGAGAGGGATGTTGGGACCGAACCCACAACATCCTAAAAACTCAGCTAATATAAAAATGAATAGGATGTCCTCTAGAATGCAAGGAGTCTAACCACAAACTCTGAAGTTCAATCTGGAAACAATGAAGCGCTGCGTGGTGATCCTGTTACTTGCGTCTGCATCATGAAATGATGCAGGCCCACTAACAACAATTTATTGAATGTATGAGTATGCGAGCTAGAGATCTAAACAACAATTGAATCTTGAGGGGATTAGATGAACTTACCTTGTCTTTTCTCAACTCAAGAATATACATAATTCAAATGATATACACATAAAGCAGTTTAAATCACAGGAAAGATGGTGTGTGTGTGTGTATGTGTATGTGTGTGTGTGTGTGTATATATATATATATATATATATATATATATATATATATATATATATATATATATATATATATATATATATTTACACATATATATAGCTTATAAATAGTGAATACAACCTAGATCATTAAAGGAAATGATATAAGAAACAACTTTACTTATATAAGAAAGTACTATCGCCTCTGTCGGAGTTTCTCTAACCGACAACCATCACTATGAGCCTAAGTGATGGTACAACGTCTTACATCACATTGCAAGAGGACCATCCTACACCTTGTCATCAGTATACAACCTTACTAAACTTTGTGGATCCTTTATCTCTCCTTATTTAATCATCTAAAAAGTATGACACGTCAATTCCCATGTTGGCTACATGGTTTACATGGAGACTTGAGTTAATATAAACTCTTATCTCCATATCAGTCCTTAATACTACTACCAAAAATGTACTTTAGCTCATACTTTTGATAAAACTTCCTTCCTTTGGGTTGAGGTATTTACTGAACCCATTTGCTTAAAAAAATTCCTTTTTGAATCAATATTCCCCTTTTAGTTCAAAACTCTTTTGGAACTTCTAGTTCCCCTCTATACTCAAATGTGAAACATTTTTAAAACTCTAGGGAATAATTAGTTTCCTTATATCTTTTGAGAAATGAACTCAACTCTTGCTCTTTACTTAACTTGAAACTTTAACTCTTAAGGAATACGTAGTTCCCTTATATATTTCGGAAAAGGGCCTAAAATATCCTTAAGTATTGGAAATGTTACAAAATTACCCTCCATCCACCTATTGGCTCCAAAATACCCTTCTCACCCACCTAATGGCTCAAAAATTCCCTTGTCATCCACCTTTTGGTTCAAAATTCACTACTTATTTAACGGTTTTAAATTTAAACTATTCAAATATTTTTTTAAATAGTTGGCGCTAAACTTTTTGTTATAATTTAACTTATTAGTATAATTTATAAATCAATCCACTACCCATAAATTATTAATTAAACCCCTCCAAATTAATAAATCTGTCGCTTTCGTAATGCAACAACAGAAAGCTACTGCCGGTTGAGTGTTTTTAAAAATTTGAGGTAAAAATATCTATAGAAGTAAATTATCATACATTCAAGTTTCTAAATAAAAATTATCGATAAACATAAAAGTCTGACTATGTTCATCTTGATTATTCATACGTCTCAATTATGTGATGTCACTTCATAGGTAAAAATTTTTCAAAATAATATATTAAAGGTTTTAAAACAAATCATAAATATCTATAAAATTATATTTTAAAAAAGTGCATGAGTTAATTCGGGATGTATTACTTTTTTAACTTTAATCATAAATTTCTAATTAAATCTTGAAAGACAATTCTATTGAAAGTGTCCTCCTAAATAAGCGACTCAACCTAAATTTAATTGGGGTTTCGCTTCGGACTCGAATAATTTTGTATGTCAGTTTTTAGGTATCTATAATTTCATCGTATTTTAGTAGTGTTTATGGCGATTTTGATATTATAATTGGGTTATTAATTGGGTGGGGTTTAGTTAGTAATGAGTGAATAGTGGGTTCGTTTATGAATTATATTAATAAATAAACTATAACCAATAGTGGCACGTAAAGTATTTTAAAAAATATTTAAAGAGTCTAATTTTAAAAATTAAATAAGTGGTTAATTTTAAACCCAAAGGTGGATGACAAGGGTATTTTGGAGACAATAGGTAGATGAGAAGGACATTTTGGAGCTAATAGGTGGAGGAAGGGTAATTTTATACCATTTTCAATACTTCAAGGGTATTTTAGGCCCTTTTCTGTATATATTTTTGAGCTATGAACTCAATTCTTTACTTGTCTTTGAACTTTATGTGTTTAAAACTAAGTGAAAACATTTCTGAAAGACTTCAGATAACTTATAACTTTACTTTGTCTTGCTTCTTAACTTCTAGACTTGGATTTTAACTTCTTTGACTTCGATCTTAACTTTCCTTGACTTAAATTATGGAACAGGGGATAACGATATCATATTTATGGATTATTTCATGATGTTAAGATGTACCTTAGAGTGTTGGAAATAACTAGAAATGAGGGGTACATCACTTAGGAACTGTAACAAAAAGATAGGGAAAGAACAGAATCTCAAGGGGGGTCCTAGCACTCTGAGAGGCGCGGAGCGCCATAGCCTGACGGACAGAGGCTGCCCTAAGTTTTCTGAGAGGCACATCGCGACAAAGCCTGACGGAAAGACTCTGTCGTGGGGGCTTTGAAGGTAGGGTGCCCCAGCATTCCCCCAACGGGTTTTATGACTTTCGTCTTCGTTTTTTCATCTCTAAACCTTCCCAAACTCTGATGGATTCCACCCCCGAACATGTAGAATTCCTAATTTACTTTATAACAAAGATTTTAGACCCGAAATCAGTCCTATAACATGGATTACAACTAATAATGATCAACAACAATCCAATTAACAAGAACGTAAAACATTCATTCAAGATTCCAACCTCTAAGATGAGTTAATTCGTCAACTTGACTTATTTGGATGAAAATGGTGTGAGGGTGAAGTAACCCAACAAAAAATTGCCCACATACCTTGTTTGGAATCACCCCCGACGAAAATCCACGAAGCTAAACTTGATGTTCTTGCATCCTCTTCTTTCACCTCCTCTTTTCTCCTTGCATTAAAAACCCTAGTATATTTTCTAAGTGCATAAAAGGAATGGGATAAGTTTATACCCCAACATATTAATCCAAAAAGAAATAATTAATTTACTTAAGGAAAAGACAAAAACACCCTTACAAAACCGGTTTGATCTTTCCCTGCTCAATAACCCATCTTTTGAAGGCCATATCTCACTCATACGACCTTAGAAATTCTAAAAAATGGCATTGTTGGAGAGATCTTCCAACGAGATTTCCATCCATGTAAACAACTAACTCAAATTCTTCCTGAGATAAAAGTTATGGTTGTTTGAAAATGGCCAAAACTCACTTTTGAAATATGGATTTTTTTTTCAGATTTCCTAATTTCCAAATTTGATTTTTCTTGGTTTTCTTAGCTTAACCTTAGTTTATCTAGGATTGAGATGTTACAATATCTCCCCTTGGTAACATTCATCCTTGAATGAGATTTTTCTTCTCTAAGCTAAGGATGGTAATATCATTTCAGCACTCAACCACAAAAGCAAGTAATAACAAGTTTATGCATAATGTTATAAATTGCTAAGAAGGGAGTGTAGTACCTTGACCTACATTCTCTCCGGATTCAAAGAGATATGTATATTTCTTCTTCATATCCTCCTCAGCTTCCCAAGTCACTTCTTCAACAAATTAGTTGCTCCAAAGGACCTTGACCAAAGCAACATCCTTTGTCCTCAACTTGCACACCTGACGATCCAATATATGAACTAAAACTTCTTCATAGGACATGCTATCCTTACCTGATGAACCACTTCTAACTATTGGGGTAGCTCCTACTCATAATCCACATTGCCCACCCTCTTGGAGTTTCTATAAGGTCCAATATACCGGGGACTAATTTTCCCTATCTTATCAAACCTCATAACTCCTTTCATAGATGAAACCTTAAGATGCACCCAATCATCTACCTCAAATTCTAAGGACCTTCTTCTAACATATGTGTAGGACTTTTGGCGAATTAGTGCAGATATGCATTTTCTCCCATTAAGAGCTTCATATGGAGCTATTTGGATGCTCGAATGATAACTGTTGCTGTAAGCAAACACAATGAGAGGAAATTTATCATCCCAATTTCCTTTGAAGTCGACCACACAAGCTCTCAACATATGTTCCAAGGAATGGATGATACGCTTTTCTTGTCCATCTGAGGATGAAAAGCAATGCTCAAATTACATTGGAACCCAAATCATTATGGAAAGATTTTCAGAATTGTGCGGTAAATTGTACACCTCTTTATGAAATAAAGGAGATTGGAACTCCATGAATTCTTAACACTTATAGGAGGTAAAACTTAGCATTATCTTCGGCTGAATAAGTAGTCTTTGCCAGAAAGAAATGGGTTGACTTTGTCATTATGTCAAAAATTACCCAAGCCAACTCTTGTTGAATCACAATACGCCACAGAGCCTTGAGTACCCTCTGGTAAGGTCAAAACCGGAGCGGTAGTCAGTCTCTTTTTCAAATCCTAAAATCTTTTCTCAAAAGCATCAGACCATTGAAACTTTACTGTCTTCTAGTTAACTTGGTCAAATGAGAAGAGCTAAATGAGAATCTTTCAACAAATCTCCTATAACACCCAGCCTAACCCAAGAAACTCCTTATATCTGTCGAAGATGTGGGTCTAGGCCAACTCTGAGCTTCTTCTATCTTCTAAGTGTCAACTTTAATACCTTCACAAGAAACAATGTGGCCTAAAAACAACACAGACTTAAGCAAAAACTCACACGTGAAGAACTTGGCATACAACTCCTTATCTCTCAAAGTTTGAAGAACAACCCTTAGGTGACTAGCATGATATTTTTAATTTCTTGAATAAATCAGTACGTCATCAATGAAGACAATGACAAACGGATCTAAATAAGGTTTCAAGACTCTGTGCATGAGATCCATGAACGCTGCAGGTGCGTTAGTCAAATCAAAGGACATAACCAAAAATTCATAATCCCAATACCTTTAAAAGATGTCTTGGGAATATCACATTCCCTGACCTTCAACTGATGATATCCTTATCTGAGGTCAATCCTGGAAAATCAAGAAGGACCTTGAAGTTGATCGAAAGGATCATCTATCCTTGGAAGAGGATATTTATTCTTGATGGTCACCTTATTTAATTGACAATAATCTTATCACATCCGAAGGGACCCCTCCTTCTTCCTAAATAACAAGTCCGAAGTGCCCCAAGGTGAGACACTTGGTCGAGTGTCTAACAGATCTTTCAACTGATCCTTTAGTTCTTTTAACTCTGCTGGTGCCATTTTATATACATATATAAATCTATAAAACAATGAAAATAAATTAGTTCATTAAAGGAAATGCAATAACAAACTCAACTTTACTTATATAAGATAGTAATATCGCCTCTGTCGGAGTTTCTTTAACCAACAAGCATCACTATGAGCCTAAGTGATGGTACTACGTCTTACCTCACGTTGCAGGAGGACCATCCTACACCTTTCCATCGGTATAAGACCTTACTCAACTTAGTGGATCCACTAGCTCTCCTTACGTAATCATCTTAAACGTACGACACGTCAATTCCCATCTTGGCTACATGGTTTACATGGAAACTTGGGTTAATATGACCTCTCATCTTCACATCGGGTCTCAATACTACTCACAAAAATGTACTTTAGCTCATTTTTTTTAAATAAAACTTCCATCCTTTGGGTTGAGATAATTTAGTGAACCCATTAACTTAAAAAAGCTCCTTTTGGAATCAATATTCCACTTTTAGTTCAAAATTCTTTTGGAACTTCTAGTTCCCATATTTATTCAAATATGAAACATTTGTAGAACTCTAGGGAATACTTGGTTCCCTTATATATTTTAAGAAATCAACTCGACTCTTGCTTTTTACTTAACTTGAAATGTTAACTCTGAGAGAATACTTAGTTATGTTATGGATTTTTGAGATGTTAACTCAACTCTTTACTTGAGTTTAAACTTTAAGCCTTTAAACAAAGTGAAAACATTTCAAAAGTACTTTAGAGAACTTATAACTTTACTTAGACTTGCTTCTTAACTTCTAGACTTGACTCTTAACTTTATTGACTTAAATCTTAACTTTCCTTGAATTGAATTATGGATTCAATGATCATGTCTCATGTTTATGGATTATTTCATGATATTTAGATGTACTTTAGAGTGTTTTAAAAAACTAGGAAAAAGGGGTACATCACTTAGGAACTAGTACGAAACCATTGGGGAAGAACAAGATGTCTAGGGGGTTCTGGAGCTCTGAGGCGCGTTGAGTGCCATAGTCTGACGAAAAGAGGCTGCCCTCAGGTGTTCTGATATGCGGAGGGCCAGATCCTGGCGGGTAGACTTTGTTCTGAGGGGCTTTAGAGGCGCGGCCCCCCAACATTTCCCCTACGTTTTTTTTTTGACTTTCTTCTTCATTTTTTTCATTTCTAAACTTTCCAAACTCCCATAGATCCCACCCAAACACTTATGATTCAGAATTAACTTATTACCCAATTATTTAGACCCAAAATCAGTCATACAACATGGATTACCACTAACAATTATAAAAAACAGTCCAATCAACAAGAACGTCAAACTTCTTTTCAAGATTCCAACCTCTAACATGAGTTAATTCATGAACTCGAGTGATTTGAATGAAATTGGTGTGTGAGTGAAGTAACCCAACACAAAAGAGCCCACATACCTTGTTAAGGATCACCCTCGACGAAAATCCACGAAGCTAAACTTGATGTTATTTTGTCTTTTTCTTCCTCCTCCTCTTTTCTCCTTGCTTCGAAAACCCTAGTCTATTTTCTATTTGCGTAAACTGAATGGGATCATCCAGTTTTGGAACTTTCCCTGATCAACAACCCATCTTTTGAAGGTCGTATCTCACTCATACAACTTTAAAAATGTGGAAACTTGGCATTGATGGAAATATCTTCCATCAATCTTTTCATATATATAAAGAACTCACCCAAATTCTTCCTAAGATGGAAGTTATGATCGTTTAAAAATGACCAAAACTCACTTTTGAAATCTGATTTTTTTCCAGATTTCCTTACTTATGTCCAAACTTGATTTTTCTTGTTCTTCTTAGCTTAACCATATAGAATTCGAGATGTTACATATATACCTAACAAGGTAACTTATTTCATTTTTTTTTCTCCATCTAGATGCATTTATATGTCTATATACCTGGTAAAGTCATTAAAAATATTTGTTGATTCGAAATACATTCAATTTAAAACAATACACTTT
The DNA here is from genome assembly GCA_027704805.1 of Solanum corneliomulleri. NCBI lineage: Eukaryota > Viridiplantae > Streptophyta > Magnoliopsida > Solanales > Solanaceae > Solanum > Solanum corneliomulleri. The sequence goes on along the minus strand of JAKWIY010003063.1, from coordinate 11,714,389 downwards.
TTTTTTCTTTTTTCTTTGCCGATTTTATCGTTCACTTTTTTTAATTATGTTATTATTTTAGGATACGTATAGTTTAGGATGCCGGCCATACATCCCCCCCCCCCCCCCGCAGGTAAAAGTTTATTCACTAATTCGGGTACTCCGATTTAAAAAATTAGAATTTTGAGAAGTTTCTTACCCATAATATTCATATAATTAACTCAAATATTTTGTTTGACCGAATCTAATAACTTTTGCATAAATTCTTTAATTTCATAACGCGTTCATTAAATATTTAAAATAATGTTATTGTTGAATCGAGTAACATAAAATATTCACTTAAATTTTTAATTTTGTCATACTTACGCTTCAAATCCTGAATCATTATGAAAAAATTCCTTCCCCTTTCACTCTCCTCACAAAGAATCAGAAAAGCTCTTTCTTTTGAGAGTTTCAATAGTAGCAACAAAGAGCTTTACTTCACTTGAGTATGTCTATTTACCCAATAAAGTTATTTCTTTTCCTCCTTTTAGATACATTTATATGTCTATATACCTTACAAAGTCATTTAAACCGCTTGTTGACTTGAATTACATTCAATTAAAAACAATACACATTTTCATTTTCTTGATAATTTTATCGTTCACTTTCTTAATGATTTTAGGATTTCGGATTCGGAGAGTTCAGGATGTGGGCCTTACATTTCCATCCAGCAAGTTGGATGTCTTCGTTGGTTGAAATTTATGGAACAGAGTAATTTTTTTAAAAATGAAATTTAATTATATACATAAATGTCGATAATGTAGATTATTTTTCTTAAAATCTTATAACATGGTTAAGACTGCTTATCAGTTTTTTTATTTCTAAAATTGATATAAATTTAAACAAAATATGGGTATATGATTAACACCTTAGTGATATCTTTTTAGTTCCTTTGTGGTTTTTATTATTGATTAACACCTTCATCCTTTTTTACTAATACATGTTTAATATATACTATATATGTGAAATATTGTTTAAGTGTTATATCATAATAAACTTGAGAGGCATTAGAACTTGCATCTTCAACTTGAAAATTAGAAGATGAAGTGAGAATTGTTGCGATAAAAAAGAAGCTTTAAGCAATATGTCCTGTCGTACTCCTGGTGGACATCATGTCAACATTAGTGATTCATCTTTAGATGAACGCCAATGAACAAATGAAAATGCAAGACTTAAGAAATGAAATTGCAATACTGAAATAGAATGAAATATAAATTACTCTACATGTTGTACATTAAATACATCTACATCTACACTATAATTGAACAGAGTGTAGTATATGTAAAATATAAATGAAATTCTAACATAGTGTCAATAAATACACAGAGGTAAAATTACTAAGGAAATAAAAGATATAATTTCAGGTCAATATGACAGGAATATGATATAAATTGACCAAGAAAATACCATGCCACATAAACACTTATATTGTTGCCCATAATTTTTTCTTCACTTTTCAAATTACCAGTAACATTAAAAGCCGTAGTAAAAAACTATGGACTAACTAAATAAACTTCAATTAGTGATGATACTACGATACACATATTGTTGTACAACGTCTCGTTCTTCATATTTAAAATCTACATTAACAATAAAACCCTAATCAAACACTTTCATCAAATTTAAAATCAAAAATAAAAATAGAATTCCATTTGTAATGAACAAACCTTTTCTGAAAAAAAAAGTAACTACCCAATCGAACAAACTTTAATCTTCAAAGATGCGCGCTCACCAATGAAAGATCATGAAGAATGATAGTGAATTAGAAGGTAATGGAAGATGATGAAGTTTTTTTAATCAATTAAAGGTAAAGGGTTAAGGTAAAGAGTTGTGTGATGATGTGTGAAGTCATGGGGTCCACTCATAGATATGTGGAGCGGGTATATGAAAATCATTATAAATCTTGTTTAGGTTGAGTTATGATCATATAAGGGTCAACTAATAAATGAAATTAAAGGTTAAAAATTGTAATGTGACTCCCTTAAAGAATAAGTGTATAGTCTTTAATCCGATTAAAGCTTGTGGGGGCATTTTACCATATCTCAAATGTTTTCCTTGCTAGATGTTTCATTTTGTGCCATTTCTTATTGTTTTTGAATGTGGTTCAAGGATTTTATGTTAATATAAATTTTTCAGTTATGTATATTGTTGATCTACTTTATGGTAATGTTCTTCACTTCTATCTCTTAGAATCTAATCGCTTAAAGTTTGTAATCAATTTCTACAACCAAAGCTTTGTTCTGGTGCATTTATATGAAATACACTGTCACGGTAATGTTGAACCTCTGAGAATGTTTATGAATTGTGATGAATCTAGAATAATTAGTTTAGCTAGATTTCTACCAATCACCTCTCATTTTTTACATTATTTTTTATTTATCATTTTTAAGCCACAATGTATTCGAGTGTTGTGGTTCCAAGAAACATAGTATTAGACTTGTTATTAGTTGTTTTGATGTTTACTATGATAGAATAAACATTATGTGGAGATGGTAGAATGGTGTGACACTTTTAGGTGTCGCGTGCGTTGTTTATCAATTGAATGGAGTGATTGCACCTTGTCATACTACCTCAACATAGTGTCTCTGTTGTGATATGTTCATTACCTCATGTTATTGTTATTATTTGTGTTTTTTTTTGAGAATTTCATTTTATTTATTGAGTTAAAATTGGACTAGTCTTAATGAGGATTTTAATTCCTTATCAGTTGGATAAGACAATTTTTGTAGCCTTATTAATTCTCATATTATGGTATTACTTTTGGTTTGTCAAGCTTCATATTTTTGGGTATTCCATCTATATTAAGGCTACAATTCTTCTTCTGACATGATCCCGATGGACTCAACTTTTTTTGGCCTGATCCAATATATAGTCCTCAGATGACTTTGCATCCTTACCGTATCGAATTGTCTACCACAACATGGTATAATTTCTCTCTGTAGGACTCTCCTTACTTGATGGGATAGAAAATCATGTAATCATTGTGTGTAGTTGTAGGTGATCAATAATAATTCTCAACAATACTTCAAAATTAAAGTATAGATTGTTGTGTGCGGGATTATTACCCAACTTTATTTTTTTGGTTTGACTTAAAAGGATGAGAAGAAAGGATTGATGTCTACTTTTAATTCAGTTCATGACTAAGACATGTGTTGTTGTAAAACAAATAATGTAAATTAAACTGAGGAGAAAACAAGTTTACACAAATTTATTTCAAACTAGGATTATGAAGTTTACTTAGTCAACACAATGATAGGTTCAACATGTTAAAATCAATTATGAGTATGTTAAATATGGACTACGCTACAGTTCAATAGGCAGTGATCAACACGTTCCACACCAATAACATATGGATATCTTTTTACTCACACTATATCTTATTTTCTCTTGAAAAAATGTATATATGTATCTTGGGTTTTCATTGAACCCAAGATCATGATTTCAAAAATACTAAAGATTACTCGAGTGAGTTGGAATATATCGCCAAATATAATCCATAAATCTAAAATTAATTAGATTAAACTATTTATATCTGTAATCCAATGACAATTATCTACCTCACCAATAAAGTATTACGCAACCTGTCTTCACTTTTTAAACTGAAGTGAAGTTCAAGTGTTTAAATAATGTTTGCAACCATTGATTTTTTTATTGTACCTTGATGGAAACAATAGATGCATGCGTAATAAATAATTGAATCAATTTATTCAATACTTGTTTATGTCTAGAAAAACACAATGCACACAGCCCTATCTAAAATTTTAGCTACTGATATTTAAGAAAGTAGAGAATATTTCATGAAAGTAATAATCCATTGCATTCTTACTTAGCAATAAATAATATATCTAACTAGAAATATCACTATTTTGTATTTTATTTCATTCATAGTTTGCAATAAATAATATATCTAAGCTAGAAGTATCACTATTTTCTTCCTTCTTCATAAAACAAAAAAAATGTTTTGATAATTCTATTATCTACTAAATACTATAATGAAATAACTACTCGCTATTCTAAAATATACTACTTGGGGAAAAATTAATAATAGTAAATTTGCATATCCCAATAATATCCTTTGAACCTCTCAAATGAATCATCAAGTACGAAAATACGCACACACTCTCTTAAAATAATTTGTGTTGAAGCCACACAATGCAAGTGCAATTCCAAGAAGGTGTGGCACAACTTCACCATGCCTTAACCAAGTAGTTCGTACCCACAAGTACAAAACTTCTCAACACAAGTTAATCAATTAATGGCTTCAAACTGAGCCTGGTTTAATTCTAATAATCTAGATGAAGTTTTGTTAAACATTAGTTCCTCGTTGATGTGTTGAGTGCATTTTCATTTCAAATCATTCATTACTCGAGTTCAAAGAATTATTGTCACATTAGGAGAAAAGGGGATTAAATCCCCTTTATTTGCATTAAACATAGTAATAATCCATGAATATGGGTCTAATAACTTTAAGAATGAAAATTCATCAAAGACATGATATTGTTATGAAGTTTCTATTGTCTAATTGTCAACTATGAGCTTTCTTTCAGTCTAAAAAAAATACCAACACTGCAAGGTTCTTGAACCTACTATCTTATTCATATACCATGCTTATTATTTAGGTAAGCCATGTCTAAGGGTTGGGTAGACTGTACCTATAAAAAAAGCAGGTTGTACTCTTGCGCAACATTTATATTGTAGCATATCTCCTAGGATCTGCATTAATTCACAAACACATGCACATTTGGACAAATCAAGTAACATTATTATTGGGATATAGGTAAGGGAAAAGTATATGAATTTATTGATTTTTTTTTTGTTTGAATTTATAGCGATTATGTGATGTTTGTACCTACAAGGCTTATGGGGTAAGGTTATTTTATTGCTTGTTACATCTTTATATGTGGTCTTGTAGTAGATAGACAAGTTTTTCTTCTTCCTTTCTCACCTATACTATTCTTTCAGGGTTCATATTCCAATTTCATCTTTTAGTTTGTTTTACATGCTCGATATTCATTTTTGTTCATTTCCAATTCCTTGTGGCATTTTGATAGTGGTAGATTTTAACTCATTTATGGTCTATTTAGCTCAATGATTAATGTCCTCACTGCCTAACTTTGTTCTTTTCTAATAAAATATTGATTATTTAAGGCATTGTAGGCAATTGAACAAGAAAAGGACAAAAAATTGAAAGAACTGCCAAAAATACAAAAAAAATACAAAGTTATATTGTTGATCACCTAAAATTAGGGGTGAATATAAATACCGACGAACCAAAAAATCAAACCGAACCAAACCAAAAATTTCGGGTTCTTGGGTTTTCATTCTTCATTGTTTTCGTTCGGTGTAGGTTTTCTTTTTTGGGAACTTCGGTTCTTCGTTTTGGAGTTTGGTGCAAGGGTCCCAAAATTATGGTGCACCGAAGAATCAGAGTTTTATTTACTAAATTTTAAAATATTTAAATTATGTTTCTTAATTAATATTGTTATACACTTTTGATTTTTGACTCAAAAAATTTACATGACCCATTTGAATTTTCAATTTTTAAATGACAACAAATATAATGTTGTTGTTTATGCATGTACAATTGTACGTTGTGAGTGCTTATATTAGTGTTGTTCGAAATTTCATCGTGATGTCGTGCTTGCTGGGCTACTTCCTCTCATCTTTATACATTTAACATCCCGGTATGGGAGAAAGCCTTTCGACTTTAGAAAAATGACATCAATCTATGATAAGAAACATAAACAACTCATTTGGAATCTTTGCTAAATATCATCTATTCCCTCTTTATTTTTTATTTAATACATGATGAAACTCTTAAAACTTTATCATATTCCCTCTTTATTTTTATTCACGCAGAGAAACCGATTGAAAAACACGAAACTAAACCGAACCGAAGTAGAAAAATTGAACCGAACCGATCTAGTTTGGTATAAACTAAGGTTCACACTTTTCTAAACTCGAATATTGAAGAACCGAAACGAAATTTGATTAAACCAAATCAAAGAACCCAACGTGCACCCCTACCAAAAATGAAGGGCGGATTGCCAATTGAGCACAATCTCACCCAAATTTACACTGCATAGCACTTTTGTCTACCAAAGAATGTTGGAAAACTCAAGTCGGAAAGGTGATGCAACGAACTAGAACGACAATCCTTATGCCCATCACCTAAAGTGGTAATTTGCAAGACAAATATTTAATGTTCGAACAACGAACTAACTTGGTATTCAGAGATTTTCTATTCATGAATGGCTGAATTGATTGAGTTTTCTAAATAAGGTTCAAACATATGAATCTTAGAGAATCACAAGGCGAGGTGAGGATAAAAGGGCCATTAGCCAAGCGAGTTTGGCAAGCCTGACTAATATCTCCGAGTTTGTTACCAAATATATTTTGTACTAAATTTTGGGATAATATAAATTTCCCAAAGGATAAAATTTTTTGGGGGTTCGACTATTAAGTTCAACCGTGAGATTCTTAAGTTAGAATTTCAGAATAATTTACATTTTGAAAGAACACTTTTCTAGTTTTCTTGGGATTTTCTAATTTGAAACTTCTATGGATAAATTGAAGTTCAATTCAAAGGGTTTTACTCTTATTTTTTTGATTAAAAATTAATCATGGATGCTTTCATGGAAGGTGTATTTTCTTTACTCTTAGTGATGGCTGGTTAAACCCAAAGATCAAGGGGTGATTTACTGGGGTTGGGTGTTTATTTAATGTGATTGGTATTTCACTATTCTCTCTGTTGATACTGGTCATACATGAATTTTCTCTCATTACCATAAGGTTAAAATAATGGTTTACCTATTTTCGATCAGTTGATGCTCGAAATAGATCAATTGGAGTGTGTATTTAGTTCAATACTAGAAATTTGGGTGTGACGTCTATGGCTTGACTGAAAGACGGTGATTTGTTAAATCTATTTTCCCTAATTCTGAAAATAGTAGATAAAGTAAGGTATAGGGTTGTTTACGATTGGAATTTAGACGAGACCCAAATTAGATTTTAGGCATAGATGCTTTGAGATATAAAGTTATGTGATGAATCATTGAAGATGACATTGTCTATTCAAGTATATACATCACTATAGAGTAGAACAATCATTTCTATGTGATGTTGATATCCAATCTCTGCACCCCTAGATAGCTTGGTAACTCCGGATTTCATTTCAATTATAGCTTAATTGTGATAACTGATAACCAAAGTTATATAATAAGTTGGTGGTACCATTCACTAGATTGTTCTTAATATTCCAAATGTTCTAATTTAATGTCCAAATAACTCGATACTGAATCTCTAAGATATTTTTTCCTTGTGGGATTCGACCTTGAATCTTCATTGGATTTTGTACTAACAATGATCGCTCACTCTTTTTATTTGTTTCAAAGGGGGATTTGAGAGATCTTATAAATTGTGCCGCTACTGGGGAGTGCTTTTTGAGAATTCTCATTATGAAATTAGATTTTCAATTGGTTTATTTGTAGTGGAGTTGTTGTTTTGTGTTGTTGTTTGTTGATTAGAAGGTTGACTAAATGAGTCACAACAGGAGTTACACTTATAGTCCCTATGGAAAAAATTACAACATCGGGGATCTTAATTACATGACCATTTATGAGATTGAAACCATAAGAGCAATCTGAATATTTCCTACAACCAGGATGATGGTGTTTCACATGACATTAGCTATGGTTCAATTTCTCCAAATGAAGTGTGTCTAGTTCATGAGGATCCACATGACAACCGTAGGAATTTCAAGGAGGTGTTTGGACAATTTTTTTTTTTAAAAAAGAATACCTCCCAAGTGCATTAGTTTAAACAAGTTCAAAAACACAAGTGCTCCCTTAATTTATCCTTAGTAATTCCTCTTTGCAATTAACAATTCTACAAAAATCCACAATATGAGAAACGATGATATCTTTCAACACAAAAGTTTTTTTCCTCTTGATAGTACTCTTGAAAACATGAAGTTTAAATGTTTTCCGTATTAACTCGTGTCACTTGAGAACTCTTATGTTTGGTTTCTCAATAATCCTTTCTCTAAGGATAGTAGATATGAACTTTGCATTACACAAATAATTTCTAGTTGTGTTCTTTTAACTATCCCTTAAATGGTAGGTATTTATCATGATATCATATTTTGTGTTTTAAATAAATCCAAATGAAAGCCATGGACAACCTTCACTACACAAAACATCGACTTTTCTTTTCTCATCACCAAACACTTATTTATTTGTATCCTTTTCTTGCAGCACATTTACTCACTACTTTTCTAATTTTATAAAAATCTACAATGACCACACCCAACTTCCACACAACATTCTTGGAAATATTCTCATGAAAAAATTTCTTATTTCTTGCCGACTTCCTTCTCAATAAGTATATACAAGTTGATAAATTTTCTCTTTGAGATTCAACAACGTCATCACTAAACTCATCTTAATCTGTATCATAATTTCCATCCTTAGAACATGAATTATAATGTTCATCCCTTCCAAAAATTCCTTGAACACTTATTTTTCCTTTTGGGTTTCATAAAAACCTTAATCTTGTCTAGCTTTAAACTACTAGTAGTTCTACAATATCAGCTGGAACACTGTTTTTTCTTTTTTCTTCATTGAAAGCTAATCTTTTCATCCGTCAGCTCACGAATCTCATCATGTGAATCACTACTAAAATCCTCCTCACCATCTTCAACAAATCAACCTTTAGACTTAAGACTACTGTAACTACACAAAGCATACATTATACGTGACATGACATCAAAGACACCGAGAGGTCATGTATAAGCTAGTTAGCATACATCATAGATGTTACACCCTAATCTATCCTTAAAAAGTTGACATGCGACCTAGGATCAAGAGTTACCCTAAGCTAACCATACTAGCATAATCATGAGCATACTAAAGATAAATGAAAAATAAAACTATGCGGAAGCTAAATCATAAATTAAGTCTGAAACGATGGGTAATACCCATATACTATCTGAATATATAAAAGCAGAGAGTTTAAATACAAAAGAGAAATCAAACTCTAAGACTTAAGTTGAAACTAACTATGTCTAAAAATAACCCTCTACCAGACTAGATATGTTGGGACATGCCCCAACTAGATCTACCAAACCTGAAACTAAAGCAAAAAGTGGTAATGATAAACATGTAACTAGTCCTCAAAAAAATTAGGAATCACCATTGATGTTGCTAAACTGAAGAATGGGAACCGATATAAGTGTTATCTGGATGCCGAGAACCGAAACCTTCATCGCGAGATGATGTAGCACAGAGCACCTAAACCTTCATCACGAGATGATATAACACAGAGTATATATTAGCACATGAAAGGTAACGAGGACACATGATAGAGTAAAGCTGAAATAACCATATAATTGAATGAGGAATGAAGTAATAGTATAACTTGAAAATAAAAGATACTGAATATTGAGCTAACCGAATGCAATGACTAAATGATAACATGATAACAGTGAATACTACCTATACTTACATGTGGTCAATACAATGGAGCCTGAGTGAACATTGGGAGATTCTAATAACCGATAATAAAACCACATGAGCTAAATGTGAAGTCCAATGTATATGACCCATCGAGAAGATCCAATACACCTGGACAAAGGTGTAGAGACATGCTAGCATAACCACTAAAATTATGCCCACGGTAGGGACTTACAACCTACGTGGCTGCGTAGTTCTCTAACTATATCTAGCCTTGGTGATTAATGCAACATTCAAAAGATTAAGCCTTGATGAAGGTACCATATATCTTTTATGAGCTTTACTGAATGTTTTTTTCACTTTCCTTGTAATCATAAAAACAAATAAATCAAAATGTAGATTTTCTTTTTTGTTGGAACTACGTAGGGGATGAATTCTGCTATGGAGATATGTAGGCATCTTCTAAAGCACAACCACCTTTTTTTTTGTTAAAATTTGCCTTTCCCCTTTATTCTACAAGGATATGTGAAGTTCAGTTAAACAAATGCCGAGAGATGCAGCAAGAAAACCTAGCTCAACGTAATTTAACCTTATTGAGTCACTAGTATCAAAATAAAATAAGAAAGTTCATGCTTATTCAAAAATATAAACCACCGTTATTCGTGGGATAACTAAAACAAAGCAACTCTCATGTGTTTGTATGGTTTCTATGTGCTATTTTGCATTATTTGCCAATGCTAAAACATAAAAGTTCTCTTTGAGTTGTTTTTTTCTACAGTTAGTTAGAACTGATGTTTGTTGATAAGCTGATTGAGCGTCCATATTTCACAAGATCTATAGGCTGCATAGATTCCTTCACCGGTTAGAACTCTCAGAAAGGAGTAAGCAATGGGTGATAATAGTGATGATGTTGGCTTCATTGAGGTCATCGTAGCTCAGCCCTTTGTCGTTGAGCAGAATTAGTTGATTTTGTAACTAATGCAACATATTGCAGATCTAAAGGCTAAAATGCAGAAGAAACAAGATCTACCAAACCTGATTTTTTGTTCAATTCTCTAGGAGAAGGAAGGACTGCACTCAATTTCCCTTCTCAAATTTAAGGTAAAGAACATTCTTTATACCCACTCCCATACCCAACTCAAAATCCCCCTATCATTGATAAAAAACACTTCAAACCCCATCATGCCTAAACTTTCCCATCAAGCGTCATCTTACCCACAAGAACCATTGTACCCCAAATATACAAACATGTAAACCTTCCCTCCACATAAAAATGAAAACCTATAAACGTTCCCTCACCCGTAACACAAAAATGTCAATAACCCGCAACTTTTCCCCTTTATGCATACCAACCGCCAAACTTTTCCTCAAAATTACCAAGCTCCCCAAATTTCTGGATTCGTTTTATTGTTCCACCCTTACAATAACACAATACTTTCCAAATTCAAGTTCTAAATGAGCCATATACAAATTTTTCTAAGCTCGTTCATTATGAAGAGCGAGAAAGAGAGTAGAGGTGAAATAAAGAGGTTGCCAATCTAGATATGAGAGAAGAGATCTAAAAAGCCATGAAAGAGTTGCATTGCTTTCCTTGAGCCGTTGGGTTATGAGGATATGTGCAACCATCCAAATTTGGATCTCAAAGAAGGGGTTAAGGTGTCTGAATTCAAAATTTCCAGAGGAAGAGGAAACCTCTTTGCGCACATGAGCGATTTACTTGACCAACTAATTGAGGTTGGGATAGATAAAGATTTATTGATGCAAATTTTTAGTCTAAGTCAGAGTGGCAAGGCCTTGGAACGGTTTTCACCTTTAGAAACGAGACAATGATCCAATTAGATTGCTTAAGTTAAAGACTTTATAGAATGATTCACCTACACTGTAGAGATCATTTGCAATAGTTATTGCATAGAAAGGACGACACAAAAATAAATAAAAGTTATAGAGAATTAGCATACAGATGGAGAAAGGAGGCAGAAAGGATTCGACCTCTTACGTGTGAGAAAGAAATTGCTGAAGTGTTCGTTCTGGTTAAACAGCTTGACAACAATGACACGATCGTGTTGCTCATTAGAGAAAATTTTGTTGAGATATTCAAGGTAGGTAATAATATCATAAATGGATTAAGAGCCGAAAAAATTTCCCATGTTGTTGCCTCGCCCATATCTTGGGCGTGTAGAAGAACAAGAGGCAAGATATGTCTTCAATCTATAGTGTTTCTAAATAAAAGAAACCCTCAACGAAGCACTCATTGTACGAAGGTCATTCTCTATGACAACCTTAAAAATTGATATTCTAAGTAATGCTCAATATGTCTAGAATGCCTATGATTAGACCGGGTTCACACGGATTGATGCGCATAGAACTAGACCTTTGAACCCTTTATACATCAAGGCTAACTAACTTGGGGACTTGTTTGATCTAGGAAAAGTTGGGTCCAGCCATGTAGGCACCCGAATACGAAGATTTACCTGGATGAGTCTTTACCGGACTTAAAGAGGGAAATCTTAAGTTTGGTGGGTCTAGGGGTAAAATGGTCTTTTTCCAGGATAAGTATAGTATCTTTATAACACTAAATATGTAATTAATTATTTAATTAATAAGGTGGAGGGGCATTTTGGTGACAGAGGGCCGAAAATTGGCCTTTGAGTGAAGTCTTGCTCCACCTGGGTTCAAACCTACGTGGAAGCAATGATTTAATTGTTTTAATTAAATTGGTAGATAAATTTAGTAAATTAACATTTAATATCTGATTCATGAAAAAGTAAAAATCAGATTCTTTTTAAAGGTTTCAAAGAGTCCTAGTTTGACTACGTGTTTACCTAATCCTAAACAACCTTTCACATTTAACTCTCTCTCTCTCTCTCTCTTCAAAATCTCTCTTTCTTTTCACGTTCTCTCTGCCAAAATACAATAACTGACCAGAAGCTAAAAGTTCTTCACACTTTAAGAACACTAACGCTAAAAATATAAACAAAACATATCAAAAAACATTAGGCAAAGAGAGGGTTTTTCCGTCGAAGTTTGGTGTTGAAGCTCGGATTATGATGTGAGCTAGAGGAGGTATTTGGACTGAAAGTTCAAGGTTTGAACGTGAAAATTAGGAATGGCTTTTCTTACTCTTGGTCCCTTTCCCAAGAGACCCCTTGGATTTAGTCGATTCTACTGCGAAAACTAGGATTGTTTCCCCATCGCATGTCCAGTCACTAGCTCCTATAGATGGTTGTAGGTTAGTATGTCTTCTGGTAGATATTTGGAATGTAATGTGTTTTCGTGATGAATATGTTCATGAATGTGTGTTTGTAATCGTATGACTAATAACCTATGTTTTACAAAAATATGTGTTTATGTGTGTGCAATGTATAGTCGTGACTTGTGGACACGGATTAGAACATGAAAATGACATGTTTATGGTGGTATTTCACATAAACTTGTTTAAATCGTGATGTTCATATGTGATGTAAAAATTATGATTTGAAAGCAAACTATTCATAGAATATGATCTTGAAAATTCACCTAAAGAACTCACTAAAAACTACTCTAAAAGTATACACATTTAACGTGAAAGAGTTGAGAAAATAATCTGCAAAATATTGACCAAAATTTCCAGCATTGTGTTAGCTTAGTTTTGGAAAAAACAAGGATAACAACATGAGATTTTAAATGAACGAAAAAAATAGGTGAGGTCACTAGGATTGAACCCGAGTGTGAAAAGCTCCAACACGAAAATAAAACAATGGGGCTAAGGGGGGATCGAACCTGGGTTCCCTTGACTGAAAAGCTGGTGAATTTCACTAAGGATTATTATAATTAATTAAAATTTAAAAATGAGTGAGGCACACAGGATTGGAACCCGAGTGCCCTTGGCCGATTTTCCCCAAGTTAAAAAGAGAAACAAAGAAATTAGAGAAGTGGGGTTCGAACCCACTACCTCTCTGTCAGATTAAAGTAATTAAAAGAAAAAAAAAAGTTGAGGATTTTGTGAATTGAACCCACGACCTCTAGGCAGAATAAACGAGAATTTAAGGAGAAAATTAAAGTGGGGCTATGGTGGTTCGAACCCACACCCTCTCGGCCAATAAAGAGAAAATTCAAAAATAAAAGAGAAAAAAAAAAGAAAATGAGGTTGTGGGGGATCGATCCCACATCCTCTCAATGAATGAAAAATAAAGAGAGAAATCAAGGGGAAAATGAAATAAAGGCGTTGGGGCTCGATCATGGGTCCCCAAGCTTATGGATCATACCAAAATAAATAAAAATGGAAGTGTTGTCCAAGGGGTACGAAATCGGTTTCCCTTGCCCAAATTCCATATTGATACATAAGTCATACGTGAATAAATGTTGAAAAATAATATTGCCTACATAGATCGAAATTGAGATTTTGCATACATACAAGATGCATAGTCTTGTACCACATAATCTTAAGAATATATGAATCAATTAAACGAACTATGATTGAAGCATCGTGACTTGTATGTATATACCCATAAGTCTAGCATACTTGTAAAGTAAGTGAACCTAAGATGTATGTAACGAAATGATAAATCCTAGAAGGGTCAAGTAAAAATGTGAAAAACACTAAATGGCAAAGTGCATTGGCATATGATGAAATGAACATTCACGTAAAAAAAGGGGTGAGTAATTATGAAGAGCAAATATGCTAAAGCTAATGAATGTGGTGACAACATGATAAGAGGATAATGTGAAAGATGAGATAAATCTCAAATAAGCCTATGTAAATGTTACAAAAACGTACTCACCTGAGTGTAAAGCTAAAGAAGAGACCATTCTCTATGAATACTCTAACGAAAGTATTGAGATTAATGAATACTTAATACTAATGATGAGATGAGAAATCATATATTGATATATGATGTCCTCATACTGGAAGCCAGTTTCCATGACGTATGAGTTTAATGTAATGGATTTTTAAACTGAGAATCGATAGTCTAGCTATGAGACGTGATGCCTTCTTTCGGGAAGGGCGGAGATTCATGAAAATCTCATGAGATGACAATGTCCGGCATGTCGGCTACGGTCTCTTTATATATCCTAGTCTTAGATCCTATACTGCCAATATAGGGATCTAGCAGGGTTGAATTTCATGATGCTCACATGATCTATGTCGGTTGAAGTTAAAGTTCCCAATGAATAAATGAGGCCAACCTCAAAGGATGCACATAATGAAATGAATTCTACCAAAGGTGTTAGGATAGGATAATCAATAGGTGAGCTAGACATAAGTAATGACACTAGTTCATTCTTGATCATTGCACAACAAAGCCGATGAAAGTCTTAAACTACATCCCATATAGAGCTGGTGTTTACAGTAGCTTATGAATGTATGAAGTGAAGTACGTATGAATGTATGAAGAAGACTTTGTGTTTGATAAAGAAGGATCCTAGTTGAGGTCTCATATGTTGAGCCCTTATTTTTGGGAAGTCTTGATGTCATGTCCATGATTCCAATGTCTCATGACATATGAAAGAATGATATGAAAGTGTATGTGCTATGTGCAATATGTTATGTGCTATGTGTAAGACGTTATGTTCTGTGTGCCATATGATAAGTATGATGATTCATGTTACTCTCATGGCATGACTTTCCTAATCAAATTTTACATGTCCACTTACTTTCCTAATCCAAATTTGGCAGGTCCACTAACTTTCCTAATCTAAATTTGGCAAGTTTACTCGCTTGACTTTCCATAAATCACGTTGTTAGAAAAGAGATATTCTAACTCATGCATGTTCTTGGTGTGTGCTTGCATATACCCATACTAAGTACTAGTGTTACTAATCCTATGCAATTCTATATTTTTATGTGAAGGCACAGGTGGACGTTAGAGCTTACAGATCGACACTGACGCTATCCAGACGTGGAGCACATCCTAAATTTGTAGGACCTCATGTATTCGAGGAGGCTTTCCCATTATATTCTATCCTAGTTATAGGATTGGGCTGGTGGAGTATGTTTCACTACCGTTTCTTTCCCGTTTTATTTCAGACATTGTATTGGTTCCATTTTGGCAAGTATACACTTAATGCAGTATTGAACTATTTTTTTCGTTTGATGTTTTTAATATTAGATGGTTACAGGTGAATTCTATGAATTTAAGTATGATGAATTATATGCATGTTATGAAACAAAAAGTTCAAATTTTCCACTAATATTAACCTAGATGAAGTAAGGATTACGTAGTAGTCTTGTCTGCGACCTCTAAGAGGTCAACGATGTCGGTCTCGTCTGGAGTCTAGATTCCAATCATGACAAAGTTGGTATCAGACGTTAGGTTAAATTCCAAGGATAATAAGTTCACATCAACCACATCGAGTAGTTTTTAGGTCTTGGTAGTGAAGTGCACCACTATCCTAAATTAGAGACTAGATGATGCGTAGAAAAAATCCTTTTTTTGATCTTAAAGATCGAAATCGAGATCTTGGCATACATACAAGATGCATAAGTCTTGTACCACATAATCTTTAGAAGATATGAATCACTTAAACGAACTATGATTTTATCCTCATGGCTTGTATGTATAGACCCATAGTCTAGCATTCTAATGGGTATGTCCCTATAATTGATAATGTCCCTAAATATTGTGATTTCTATACTATGAAACTTGTAAATATCATTGGTGATAACTTGGCTCTATAGCTCTATATGCCTCATGTTTACAAGATGATTGCTTCAGTCATGCTCGAGAGTGGTTTATAACAAGCTTCGGACATGGGAAACATTTTAATGAATTGTCGAGCCTTTGAAAATCCCTTCCAAAGGAGAAAAGTTTGGGTTGAGATATGACCCATTTGGTGATGAAGAAGAGATGACGAGCAAAAGTGTTTATCAAGCAGTGGATATGATAACTCCTTCTTTGTGCCAGTCATTCTTGGTGCGACCATATATCATTTATGGTGGTCATGGGGAAATAATATGCGGCCTTTTAAGGAGATTTATGTAATCATCATATAGAGGCTGGGACGTTAGGTAATTGTAATTCAGAACCAAATGAGCAATTGCAAAATTGGACCTCCACATCACTCTTGATTCCACGCTCATCTGGGTGAAAGGACAAATGCTTATGTTTGTTTTTTAAATTAATTCCAGTACGAAAGAGTCCCATGTCACCACCGGAAAGCACACCCTAGAAGTAAGATGTAATACTTGACCTATAAGAGTTCTTATACAAGCCCATAGGTATCATTCATCGCATTGTCATAGGTAAATTTAGCGGAAAATTAAAACTTTCTTAACACATCCTATGCTAGAACATCACTTTCATTATATAGAAAATATCATAATGCATAGTTAAAGACTCTAGTCTCTTTTATCCATCGTAGAATCCAAATCTTTACAGTACATTAGTAACACGACCCTTACAACATTATACATAAGTACAATAATACTACACTTTACACTAAACCATAATGTAGGAGATCCTTGGACTTAAGTATTCCTTTCCTTGAGGTTGGGAATCACACAACAAGCTCATCAATAATAGAGACATTATTTTTAAGAATCCTTAACCTACACTTTGTGTAAAAAGAAGAGAAGAGTGGACTTAGTACAAGAATGCACTCAGTATGGCAATCATGCAAAAACATGCATTTAAAAGGGACATTTTACTAGAAAATATATTTCATGCCTTTTGAGAAAATATTCATAAAACCATTATACAATGATCATTTTATCATTAACATACTTCATATAGGCATATTTCATGGTCAACATAATATAAAATCATACAATGCATTTAAGACGTTTTTGACTCATTTTACAGTAAGGTCCTCATGCTTTACAATGAGAATTTTTCCTTTAACACTGAACTTATTTCCTTTAACACATTAGCCTCCCAAGTAACCCTCTAGTGACACTTTGTGCAATGTATCAACTTAAGGGCACAAGTAAACCATACATACAACCTACACAAGCCAACATATACCATCATAGAAGTATAATACATACAGACACATTTAAGACAAGAATCTAATGAATTTACAGTAAACCTAATCAACTTTCACATATACTAACTTCACGTCACTTCAGTTCATCATAGACCTTACTCACAATCCTATCTATGTCTACTAGTGCAATGTACGTGTGAATCCCGAGAACCTCACACATACTTAGTAAACCTATCATGAGACCACAACCCTTAACATCCAATTCTTACATCAACAGAGAAAGTGAAGACAACTTCATTCATATCAAGTAAGACCTTCATCATATATTCATTAAGACCGACATAGTACATATATGAACAAGACCACATCATGTAGATCCATTAGGACTCATATCATGCATTTTGTCACAACAAGTAGACCAATACTACCAAGTTATGCATAAGGAGCATATACATAGACACATGTATTATAACACCTTCCTAAGACTTCGTTCAAGAGCAACTTCTGCAATACACAGGTGAAGTCCCATATCCCAACCTACACAAAGTAACTACCCTTAGGTTATCCTAGTTAGAGTCCTTAATTGACTTCCATTGTCCATTTTACTTTAGGGAAACGATAGCCATAACCGACACTAAGACCATGGGTGCTAAACATGAAATTTGGTGTTGTAGATCCTTACACCAAGGGAAAGTGTTCTTTTCTAGCCAAGATTTAAAATTAGAACATGCTAGCATACTAGTTAATCACTTGCTAGATCCTATGTGCCAAGCATATTTTATGGAACTAAGAGATATACATAACCCTCTACATGCTCATTGGCATTGGAGCCTCATCTAATGAGAAACCATGGGTGAATCTTCCTCAAGAAAAGTGAACACCTCATATGGAACCATAGGTGAATGTTCCTCCTAGGAAAGTCAACACCTTATGAGATCCCAATGGTGAATCTTCTTCAAAGGGAAGACAACACCTCTCATTGTCAAGGTAACTCTGCGCTAAGATAAGTTCCCTTTTCATAAAAGAAAACCTTTATTACATTATTTCGTAACACATAGGAATAGGATATTGACTCCTTATATTCCTATAACATATTCAAACACCTATCAAATTTTAGGGTACTATTGCGAGTACCATCCAAGGCCCCTCTGATTACTAGATATTCATGCATCTGTGTATATACATGTGAGTATTTTTTTCACATAACATATTTAGACCACACATGTTCATAACAAACTCATGCATTCTTATTCATGTACATAGGAAACAAAACCTAGGAACTATTCTATCAAGGTACACACGTGCAATGAATAGACAAGGTCCCATACCCTTGCCCATACTAGTACACATATCAATTCATACTAGTTAATGAAATACATAACATGCTTCACATACATATACCTTACATGCATGCATAGTAGTAGACATTTAGTAAATATGAGATCAACCTTTCATTAGACACTATGAACCTTTACTACATTGTAAGCATGCATATTGTGTGTGTATGTTTGTACATTGGTCATCATGATCACTTAATGACTGTAAATAAACACATTGAGGAAGTAACCCAATTAAGACCACAGTGCACAACCAAGCATATACCACACAACATAATTTAGCATAGGAGGCAAGCTAACATCATATAACACTTTAGGACTCCTAACATTAGCTATTCACACATCCACATAGGGTACATGGGTAGGAGTCATCAATACGTAACACTACATTAAATAAAGCACCTACACATGATATTAAAATAACCATTTACATGCTTATAACAGTAGCTATATAACCTAGATTCATAACTAGAATACAAGACTAGGCACAAGTTACACATAGTGTGATCATCACATACATAGACTCATATATTAATCAGTTTCCCTTCAACACAATTTTCAACACATATATATAATGACAATAAAATAAACACCTCCACCGTAGTTGCACCATACGAATCAATGCAATGCAAGCATTTATCAATTACAATAATATAGAAAAGTAGAGGAGAATAGTAGACTTTACCAATTCATAAACCTTTAGATAAACATTGATCAATACACCTTTTTAATCAAAAATACATGTATAGGGAAGTATCTAAATTTAGTTAAATAATAAAATAAACCATGTAAAAGTCGTTACAAGTTCATACTACAACCTAATACAATACATCACATATATATTAGAAAGTAGAGAGTTATAGATCATAAACCAATTTCCATAGTCATGTTCATCAATCATATTTTATCAATAATATACATTAGGGCAGTATCTAAAGAGATAGAACATCATACCTGTATCATGCTTCCTCTACCCTAAAATATAGATCTCAACATATACATCACCATATCTAGTCTACAGGCTAGAAGAACCTGAATCAATATTTACCAATTCAATTGTTATCTATTCATATTGGATCTATTATACCTAATTATCATAAAATTACACATATAGGCAATACCTAAGACAATTCACCATGGTCGAGTCACATAACAACCATCTTAACGTCAAGATTAAAAGTTACTACATAATAGACTAGCCTTATACACAACCTTCAATTTTGACCCTCATGGATCATTCCTCAACAATTCATAATCAAAAAATAAATATAAGGCAGTATATATAATAATATTAAAATTATTTGATCACAATTTTATATACATGAGATAAAGATCATAAAGCCATACATAGACTAAAATCGAGTTTGTGAGAGAGCATGGGTTTATCGTGCAACTTGATTAAAATTCACGCCCAAATCAGTGTAAAATTATCAATAAATTAATATTATTCTTTTGAAAGCAATTTGAAAAAAAATCCATGGCTAGATTGAGGAAGAAGAGATTTGATCATGGAACTTCCTTGAATACTTTGAAGAGGACACTCTTGATGAAACATTAAGTAAAGATAAAGGATAAACATACATTTCATAGATGAAGAATCCACAAAAATATTATGAAGAACTCATGGAAATCCCATCTATAAGTTGACCTTGAACTTCACCTTGAATGGAGGTCTCTAGAAAGGATATTTTGGGAGACGGAGGTTTAGATTTTGAATGGAGGATTAGGTATGGGCTACTATGGGTATGGGATATTCACGTTTTTAACAAACCGAATACACCCCAAAAAAGGTACACAAACCTCCTAGTTTAAGGTGGGATGAATTTCCCATTTGCACCATAATGGGACAACTTGCATGGAAGTTTTACACAGCCTGCATTGACGGACTTATCGACGCCCATTAGGTCCATCACGGGCCATACAGCAGGCCGTCGTTTGGTTTAGGGATGGACTACTGATGTGAGACTTCACCAGGATAAGTTTCCATCATTGTCTCACCATTGACGGGCCCTTGGTGGACTGACGAGGCGTCATTTTGATTGACACTGCCAAGGCTGTGTCTCGACGGCCTTTGGGTCCTTCTCGAGGGCCTCTTGCGGGGCCTTTGGAAAGTGGTACCCGGATTTTTCAAATGTGAATATACACCTTAACATGTTAAATAGCTTCTGTTAAAGTTTAACCCAAAATGAACATGTAAAACACATACGAACATGCAAGGCTTTCTCAAAAGATACATGAACTTCTCAAGGGATAACTTTCGAACGTCTTGGATGTTTGACCTCTAAACTTCATGAAACTCTAAACATTGAATATACACATCATTATTACTCATGTAGGACCTCATAATATCATGACACACACATAAGAACATAAAAACACATAAGGCCCCCTTTGGTCACTAGTCGTCCAACGTCATTGTCGTCCCTTGATGTTTGACTTCAAAATCATTTCAAATCCACCATGCATACTTTAAAACAATTAATTTACATGTTAAAAATCTTAAAATAAAAGTGAGGCTATATATAAATAACTCATTTTGGGTTCTTACTATATCCCTCACTTGGGAACATTTGTCCTCGAATGACACTTAGAACAATTTAGTCACAACAAGCACTTAAATGAATCATAGAGCAGCTCACAATATTCATAACATCATCATGTAGAATTTAATGCATGAAAAATACAAGCAACACAACTTCAAACCATTTAGCACTCAATGCAACATAAGCAAGCAAAACCTTTATTCACTCACTCTTTAATGCATCAAATACATAGGCTCTTTTAAGGATCATAGAAGGAACATCCTTCTCCTAATCATCACATGGTCATAACACTTCATTTTTTTGAGAGATCATCTTGTAATCATCTTTAAGTCACACTTAGGCAGATTAAACAACACTCATGAAACAATCAGGCACTCATACTTCAATGCATATAGGCTTGAGTCAATTGATTCAACAAGGATCTTTATTAGTTAGACCTAGTGCAATGTGGATCATACTCAACCATAGCGTGCTTAGTTGTGTCCATGCAGGAATGTACTTATCCTCAACACACTTATATGTCTCATGAGTTCATACCCAATCAAATGCACAAAAGTCAATGTAATATGAAAACTTCTCAACTTTTAGTCATGGCGTGCTCAAACATCCTACTTACTGAAATCATAATGGTAATTCACACCACAAGCATCCCAACAATAGAAATACATATCATATATTTTGAATATCAGCATAGCACTAGATTTAATAAACATGCATTATTTAGTGAAAGTCTTAACATTTATTGGTACGCACAAGGACAGTAGCTAGACATGCCTTCACTTTTCAAAAGTGACTTACAATCATGCTTTGCAAATCATAAAAGTCACATAGTTTTCAAGAGACTTATCATTTTCATTTTAAGGAGAATCAAATTTTTCATTAATGTCTTAAACACCACATATTATAAAGAACTTCAAACATGCTTCTTACCTTATCTCATGAAGTTAAATGCACAACAAGAATATAAAGATGCAAAATCAACATGACAATATCATGAAGTTAATAAAATTTGTTTCAAGTACTTTAGAATCTTCAAAATACTCTCAAGATAGTGTAAATCAAGACTTACAAACGAATACAGGTTATGACATTCACATTTTATATAAGACTCATATCATGAACAAGCTTACTAAAAATTATTAGATTCAAGTTCAAGTAACATAGAACGATAACTTAGATATATACAACCTTGCTTCTCCAATCACCATCCCCCACATAGGGTAAACCCAATTAAGAGCAACTTAACCCAACCTCTAGAGGATCTCAACTAATCAACCTTTATTTTCATCACTTAAAAGTTATTACAGCTTTAGATGGAATTACAGTAAGTCAACCAAGGGGTTATAAACCTTATCATATATGAAAATTATCCCCTAATTTTCAAGTTAGGCCATACTATTCAACCACCTAAGGTTTTAAATAATACCATAAACACCAAGGTCATACAACATTAGGGGAAACAATAGAGGAGACTTACACTCTTTCTTTTCATTCTACATTACATTAAGGTAACTTCTAGGTCAATTAAACCCACATGACCACCCTATGAGTACAATCATGCTAGCCTTACTTCTAAGACCAAGCCTATACATAAGACTCTAATATAAACAAGGCAACTACGAAAAACCACATATAAACAAAGGCAACATTTGAACCATTATACATATACTCAGGCAACATGCTACCACAGGTAGTGATTAAGCATTTCAAACTCAAATCATAACATTAGGCTACCATCATGAAAACCATATGGCAATACACAATTCCAAAAGAGACTCATTTTTACCATAACAACTTCTAATATGCTTTAACTATATTATGCCATATAACTCTCAACAAAACATGCCTTTTCACATAGGTGTCATATATATATATATATATATATATATATATATATATATATATATAGCCATTAAAGACATCATATCATCATAACATACCATTTCTCATATTTCACATACACAGCTACAATTGACATCACATAATCAAAGCATGTAAAATTCACCTTAACATATACTCATCAAACCATAAAAAAAAAAGATAAGCATCAAAACTCACCTTTTCTCCCAAAAGCGTAGATATACCATGTGAACCAAGCAATCACATCTAAAAGACTACCGGATAAGAAATCATAGAGAGAGATCTTATAGGGTCATGTTTTATGGCACGACATGAGAATGATGAAGAAGGAAAACTCTATCTTCCTATGGACTCTCTCTCATAGATGTGTCGTGCCTCACCACTGATGATCGAGACTCTACTAGATGTGGCAATATGAGACTTTTAGAACCTAAAACAACTTTTATAAACCTGATGATCTAATACCACATTTGTCACGATGGGGGATCACCCCTTAGAAGTAAATTGGTGTACTGGACCTCTCAAAAATCTTATACAAACCCATAGTTATCATTCATTGCATTGTCATAGGTAAATTTACCAAAAAATTTAAAAATTCCATAACACATCCTAGCTAGAACATCACTTTCATTATATAAAAAAAATCATAATACATAGTTAATGACTCTAGTATCTTTTTGCGATCCTAGACTCAACAACATTAGAGTATATCAGGCACACGACCCTCACCACATTATACATAAGTACAATAATACTACACTTATAGTAAACCATATTGTAAGAGATCCTTGGACTTAAGGATTCCTTTCCTTGATCTTCAGAATCACATAACAAGATCCTCAATCATAGAGACATCCTTTTTAAGCATCCATAACCTAGACTCTGTGTAAAAAGTAGAGAAGAATGGAGTTAGTACAAGAATGCACTAAGTATAACAACCACGCGAAAACAAACATTTAAAAGGGACATTTTAATTGAAATCATATTTCATGCCTTTTGAGAAAATCTTCATATAACATTTATACAATGATCATTTTATCATTTACATACATCATATAGACATATTTCGTTGTCAAACATAATATAAAATCATACAATGCATTTAAGACGTTTTTGACTCATTTTACAGTAAACTCCTCATGCTTTATAGTAAGTTTTTTCCCCTTAACAGTGAACTTATTTTCTTAACCCATTAGACTCCTAAGAAATTATCTAGTGACACTTGGTGCAATGCATCACCTTATATCTACAAGGAAACCATACATACAACCTACACAAGCCAACATATACCATCATAGAAATGTAATACACGTAGACACATTTAAGTCAAGACTCTAATGACTTCACAGTAAGTTACATCATTTTTAACATATACTAACTTCACTTCACTTCAATTCATTATAAGGGCTTACTCACATTCCGAATATAAGTCTAGTAGTGCAATGTACATGTGAATCCTCATAACCTCACACATACTTAGTAAACCTATTATGAGACCACAAGACTTAACATCCAATTCTTACATCAACATAGTAAGTGAAGACAACTTCATTCATGTCAAGAAAGACCTTCATCATATAGTTATTTAGACAAAAATAGTGCAAATAAGAACAAGACCACATCACGTAGATCCATTAGGACTAATATCACGCACTTTGTCAAAACAAGTAGACAAATACTACAAAGTCATGCATAACCAACATATACATAGACACATTCATTAGAACACTTTCCTAGGACTTCCCTCAAGAGTCACTTGTGCAATGAATAAGTGAAGTCCCATACCCCCACCTACACTAAGTAACTACCCTTAGGTTATCCTAGTTAGAGTCCTTACTTTACTCCATTGTCCGTTTTACTTTACGGAATCTATATCCATAAGCGACACAAAAACCATGGGTGCTAAACATGGAATTTGGTGTCTTAGATCCTTACACCAACGGAAGGTTTTCTTACCTATCCAAGGTTGAACTAACACATGCTAGCATACTAGTTAAGTCACTTGTTAGATACTATTTGTCATGCATACTTTATGAAATAATAGATATACATAACCCTCTACATTCTCACTGGCATTGGAGCATTATCTCATGAGAAACCATGGGTGAACCTTTCTAAAGGAAATTCAACACCTCATGTGGAACCATAGGTGAATGTACCTCCAATGGAAGTCAAAACCTTATGAGAACCCAATGATGAATCTTCCTCTAAGGGAAACCAACAACTCTCGTTGTCAAGTTCACTCGGTGTTAAGCTAAGTTTTATTTTTATTAAAAAAACATTATTACACTGTTTCATGAAAAAATAGGTTTAGGATATTGACTCCTTATATGTTTATAACATATTCAAGAACCTATCTAGTTTTAAGGTACTGTTGAGAACACCTTTCAGAGCCCCTATGATGACTAGATCTTCACGCATGTGTGTATATACATGTGAGTAACCCTTTGACAAAACATCTTTAGACCACACATGTTTATACATACATATGCATTCATATTCGTGTACATAGTAAACAAAACCTAGGAACTATCTAATCAAGGCACACATGTGCAATGTATAGACTAGGTCGCATACCCTTGCAATACTAGTACACCTATTAAGTCATCCTAGTTAATGGAATACATTACATGCTTCACATACATATATATTACATGCATGCATAGTCTTAGACATTTAGTGAATATTAGATCAACCTTTCATTAGACATTATGAACCTTTATTACATTGTAAGCATGCATAATGTGTGAGTGTGTTTGTACATTGGTCAACATGATCACATAATCAATATCAATCAACACATTGAGGCAGCCACCATCTTAAGACCACAATGCACAACAAAGCATATATCACACATCAAAATATAGCATAGGAGGCAAACTAACTTCATATTACACTTTAGGACTCCTAATATTAGGCATTTACACATCCACATAGGGATAGGTGGGTGAGATTCATCAATCCTTACAACTTCATTAATGGAAGAACCTACACATGATCTTAACCTAACCATTTACATGCTTATAACACTAGCTACTAACCAAGATCACAACTAGAACAAATGACTAGGCACAAGTTACACAGTGTGATCATCATAACCACACACTCATATATTTATCAATTTCCCTTAAAGAACAAAGTCAACACATATATATAATGATAATAAAACAAACACCGCCACCATAAGTGGACCATACCAAACAATGGCATACAAGTCTTCACCAACTACAATAATATAGCAAATTATAGAAGAAGAGTAGACTTTACCAATTCATCATCCAACATTATCAATAAACCTTTTTCATCAACAATAAATGAAAAGGGAAGTAGCTAAATGTATTTAAATCATGCAAGAAACCGTTTACAAGTCGTTACAAAATAATACTACAACCTAATAGAATACATCACATATATGCTAGAACGTAGAGAGTTATAGATCATCAACTAATTTCCTTAGTCTTGATAATTAATTATATTTTATAAATAATATACATTTAGGGCAGTAGCTAAAGAAATAATACATCATGGCTGAATCATGCTTCATTTACCCTAGGATATAGATCACAACATATAAGAATCTAAATCAATACTTACCAATTCAATTGTTATCGGTTCATATTAGATCAATTATACCTAATAATCATCACATTACTTATACAGACAGTAGCTAAGATAATTTACCATGATCGAGTCACATAACAACCATCCTAACGTCATGTTCAGAAGTTACTATATGATAGACTAGCCTTATTCACAACCTTCGAACTTGACCCTCATGGATAATTCCTCAACAATCCTTCATAAATTAATATATTAGGCATTAGGTATACGCATATTAACATGATTTAATTACAATTTGTTATACATGAGATCAAGATCATTAAGTCATACATAGTCTGAAATTGAGTTTGTGGGTGAGCATGGGTTCATCATGCAATTGGATTGAAAATCACGTCCAAATCACTATATAATAATCACTACATTAATATTATTCTTTTTAATTCAATTTGAGAAAGAACCATGGCTAGATTGAAGTAAAAGAGATTTGATTATGGAACTTCTTTATAAACTTTGAAGAGGACTCTCTAGATGAAAGATTAACCAGATATCAAGTATAACCATACCTTTAATAGATGAAGAATCCACTAAAAATAGATGAATAACCCATGGAAATCCCATATACAAGCTGACCTTGAAATTCACCTTCATGGGAGGTTTCTAGAGAGGATATTTTAGGAGAGGGGAGGATTAGGTATGGGCTATTCATGTTATTAAAAAACCTACTATACCCAAAAATAGGTAAATAACCACCTAGGGTATGTTTATCACGTGAGGTGAATTTCCCATTCACTCCATATTGGGACAGCTTGCATGGCAGTTTGCACAGCCTGCAATGACAGACTTATAGATGCCTAGTAGGTCAATTGACGGACCGTACTACAGGCCATTCTTTGGGTCTGAGGCTGGAAAAAATCCTTGAGACTTCACCAGGATAATTTCCCATCGACGCCACACCATGTACGAGACGTTGGTGGACTGACGAGGCGTCGTTTGGCTCAGTCAGTAGACATTGCCAAGGCAGTGTTCCACAGCCTTTGGGTCCCTCTTGAGGGCCTCTTGTGGGACCTTGGGACGTCGTAACCACTTGTTTATAATTTGAATATACACCTTAATATGTTGAATATCTTCCATGAAAGCTTCACCCAAAATGAACACATAAAACACATCAGAACATGCAAGGCACACTTAACACTAAAGGGATAACTTTCGAACTTCTTGGGCATTCTTGGACGTTTGACTTCTAAACTTCATGAAAACAAACACACTGACTGTAAACACCATTATTAATGATATAACTACCTCATAAGCTCATGACACACACATAAGCACATAAAAACATATAAGGTCCCCTTAGGTGACTAGTCGACGAACGTCTTGGTCGTCCCTTGACGTTTGACTTCCAAATAATTTGAAATCCATCATGCATAATTTAATAAAATTAATTGAAATGTTAACAATATTAAAAACACAAGTGAGGCTCTAGACACCCTAACTCGTTCATTTTGGGGGTCGTACGTCTCAACACCCATCATTTATGCAGTTTTGACTAATTTGAGTTTCTAAATTCCGCTGTGATGTTTAAAAAGGTGAAATGGCCCTTGACCATGTCCAATGTGTGTGCTTATTTTTAAATTCAAATGAAAACCATTTTTTATCAAAATTTTTTGTTCAATTACTTACCTATTTATATTTTATTTTTATAACCCTGTTTATTTATATAATTTTTCTAATAATAACAATTTAAAACCTAATAATGTCATGTCATGTTATGAGCCGAATGCAAAAGATGAGGCAGGTGATGAAGAATGCAGGGATCAAGAAAAGGAAAATGTGGTACTCAAAGATGTTGATAAAGATTTTTGATAATTTGACAATCAACACAAACCAAATTTGGAAGATACTAAGATTGTGAATTTCAAAATTGAGGATTGTGTTTGAGAAGTAAGAACCAACATCTATTTGACTAATGCTCGAAAAACAGATCTGGTTTGCTTGCTTAGAGAATACATTGGTGTCTTAAAGACATATGCTAGAATTAAGTACAAACAAATCTAGAATTTTTGTCTATTAAAGATATTTCAACAAAGTTAGCCCGACAGATATTTTTTTGTTACCAAATATCCATATTCTCATGAATAAGTGTGCTAAGCACGAGATGCAATCATTTATGAATTTTTATTTGGGTTATTATCTGATCTTGATAGATGAGAAAGATTCTGAGAGGACAACCTTTATTATGCCCTAGGCAGTATATCATTATCGGGTGATGCCTTTTCGTCTCAAGAATGTTGGCGCTACTTATATGAGGGATATGAAAATCATCTGTCATGATATTATTCATATAGAGATTGAGGTGTATGAAGATGATGTCATAAGAACTCCAATCATTTAAATCACTTGAGGAAATTCTTTGATCGCCTGTGTCGGAACTATTTGAAGTTAAATCATGTGAAATACGCTTTTGGGGTGCAAACTAAAAAGTTATTGGAATTAATATTTAGAAGAAGAGACTTTCATCTTGACCATTCTAGAATAAAAAAATATATAGAGTTTACTCCTCTGAAGACTAAGAAAGAGGTGATGAGTTTCCAGGGAAGGTGGAAGTTGATATACCGTGGTTTCACGGTATAATTAATGCTTTTTCCTTAAGTTTAGTGTGTCCAAAAGCCTTTTTGTGCTAATTTTGATATAAGTTTCTCTTTGTTTTGCAGGGAATCTGTCCAAAGCTGAATGCGGAGATTTTGAGCGAAAATTGCAGAAGAGACCACCTACGGAGCTTATGACGGTCCGTTGCTGTGTGACGGTCCGTAGGTGGCAGCGTAGAGAAGCTGCTGAAGGAAGATGGGGAAGTCTGACCAAGTGTGGGATTACGAAGCTTGTGACGGTCCGTCATGGCCATGACGGTCCGTCCTGCAGGTCCGTCGTGAAGATCAGAGAAGTGATCCCAGTACCCAGATTCCAAGAGTTGAAGTATTTTGAAACGAAGACCCTCGACGGACCGTCGTGCCTATGACGGTCCTTCACACTTGCCGTCGAGGGGAATGAAGAAAGCAGCAGAAGAAATTGGACAAGTATGGGACGACGGAGTCCACGACGATCCGTCATGACCATGACAGTCCGTCGCGTGGTCCGTCGACCCAGCCGCGTTTTGGCAGATTTCGAGAAATTAGAATCCTTGTTTAATTAGGTTTTTATTTTTTATAAAAAGTTCGAAAAACCTCGTTTTTGAGGTTAGACTCTTTGATTATCAAATTCCATATAGTTAGACTTTGCGATTATTAGACTTGGTGTTTTTGAGTGTTTGATGTTGGGATTCTTACAAGTAACTTTTGGTGATTAATCAGCATATTTTCGGACTTCATTCTTTCTCATTGAAGTAAGTACATGAATCTAATTAACATATTTGAATATTGTGTTTATGGCTATGAGTAACTAAACTCCATAACTAGGGTTGTGGGAAACCATAGGCAAATAATGAGATAAACCCTAACTGAAATAACAAATCTAGAATAGTGTCTTGCATGTATTAATAATTCTTTCGCTTAGAAGTCTTTTTAACGGATGATAACGTTAGAACTCGCCTTAATGCTACTTTCCGGACCAAGGAGGGTAGATAATAGGAAAGAATTATTAACATAGATTTAGTGTATACTATCTATAGGCTAGTATTGATTGTACGAGGTAATAACTTAGTTCAAATATCAAATAGGATGCTTAATATGAGGTAAAGATAAGGGTTAGGAAAGCAACACACGTAGCTGGACCAAGGTGCGGAGTGAGATTTTCTAGATGCCGGACCAAGGATTTAGAAATACATAACTTATCACTTTGCATGCAAGATACTAGGAAAGAATTGTTATAGTTAGAATTATCAAGTTACGAACCTGTGGGGAACACGTAAACCCTAGTTACTTAATTCATCGATTTAAAACCCATATTAAAAGCTGTCAAGTGTCTCTTTCAATTACATTAGTTATTTTTACTCATTAGGTAATACAAACCCCCTTTTTTTTATATTTTTACTTTCCAAGAAAGTTATTGACCAAACGATAGTAATAATAGGGTTAAAGTAAGTCTAGACTATTTCCTCGTGGGAACGATCCCAAACCTCACTAGTTGGGTTATTTACTTGACACGACGACGCTTTACTTCTCATTTGAGAATTAAGTTTGAGCGTATCAAATTTTGGCGCCGCGGCGGGGGAATTTAGCTTTTAGATTAACTTGAACTTATTACTATAGTTTAGTTGATATTTTCTTGATTTTACTTTGTTTATTGTTTTTGATTTCTTTTCAGAACTATTCTCCCTGTATGCCAAATACACGGAGCGGGAAGAGAACCATTGTTTCCCTACGATCGTGAGTTAGAGCGTACACTGCGCAACATGAATCAAAACTTGGGAATCAATGATGAGGACCCAAACCAGAACATCCCAGCTCCTGCTGATGTTCATGGTCAGATGTTACCCAATGCTCACGGTGAACATCAACAGAGGGGAAAGAATCCCGCTCCACGGGCCCCAAGATACTATAGAGGCTATGATAACATAGCAGATTCGGATGGGCACTGGTTTTTCCTCTCTACCCACAGGCCACACTTTTGTGGTAACTAGTAGTATGATGATGCAATGCTCACTGCCAGAGGGTTTGTTTCAGGGCTACCTTCTGAGGATCCACATGCCCCATATAGCTAAGGTTAGGGCAGTGTGTAAAAGTTGTGTGGGGAGGCCTGATTTGGATCTAGATGTAGTAGGTCCAGAGTTTCCCTCTCACTGACGGGAGAGGCTGCTATGTGGTTTACTGAGCTCCCATACAACTCCATCTTCACTTGGAACCAATTACGGGATTGTCTTCTTAGCACGCTACTATCCGGTCTCCAAGGAAATTAAAGCACAAAGACAGGGTGAATAACTTTGTGGCACTACCAGGAGAGTCAGTTAGTAGTTCTTGGGATAGATTCACCTCATTCTTGAGAAGTGTTCCAAATCACCGTATTGATGATGAGTCTCTGAAGGAATACTTCTATCGGGACAGGATGATAACAATAAAGCGGTGTTGGACACTATAGCAGGGGATCTTATGGAGAATGCCCTTATGCTGAGATTGCTGAGAAAATTAGAGAAAATCTCCGTAACAACAAGCTTGGAGTACTAGGAAGTCCGATACAGGGAGAAACACCTTCGCAGTGCAGTTCCACTCACAACCCCAGCCACAGATGTTTTAGGGGAAAGAAATGGCTCAGATGAGAACTGAGCTGGGGTGGTACTAAAACATGTACTGGGGGGGGTGCAGAAAAGGTTAATGCAAGTCAACTATTTGGCTAAACCACCACCTCCAATCGATGAGTGTTATTATGAGGAGGATTCCTATGCAGTAAATGAACAGATGGGGGGTTTCCGACCAAGTGCCCAAGGCTCTAATCAGGAAAATTGGCGCCAAGGTCAAGGGAACCAAGGTCAGAACTATGGTAACTACAATCGTGAGGGTCATTATGTCCGAGATGGAAACTACAATCACGACAACAACTTCAACAGGGGTAGCTATGGTAACAGAAACGACAGAAATGGACCTTATGTTCCTCCTCAAAATCGTGAAGTTACTCCTAGGGATGGTGGAGGTAGTATGTCGCGAGTTGAGGATATGTTGCATAAAATGATGAGGAGGTTCGATGCTAGTGATGAGCAAAATAAAGAGTTGAGGAATGATCTAGCGGGTATTGGGCACAAAGTTGATACCCATGCAATATCAATTAAGCAACTTGAGTTACAATTGTCCCAATTATCTGCAACTGTGAACACACGGCAACCGGGCACTCTTCCTAGCAACACTGTCCAAAATCTGAAAAATGATGGACATTGTATGGCAGTTACTACTCGCGGTGGCAAGCAAACCATTGATCCACCTATGCCATCTGATGAGAATAAGGTGACAACAGAATCTGATATAGTGGTAGTAGAAGTTGATGCTGAATTAGAGGATAACACTGCAAAAGATGCTGAAGTGCCTAAAAAGGTAACTCCTATGCCTAGGCCACAACCCCCATTTCCTCAGAGAGATTAGTGAAAAAGACCGAGGATGGTAAAATACCGCGTTTTATAACAAGTTGAAGCAACTTTCTATCATGTCCCCTTGGTAGAAGCTTTAGAACAAATGCCCGGTTACGCCAAATTTATGAAAGATCTGGTTACAAAGAAAAGATCGGTAACTTTTGAGGATGATGATAGAATGCAGCATTGTAGTTATATTGCTACAAGATCTCTGGTCCAAAAGAAAGAAGATCCGGGCGCATTTACTATTCCTTGTACAATCGGGCTATTACATTTTGCGAAAGCATTATGTGATCTGGGGGCAAGCATAAATCTCATGCCCCTCTCGATTTACAAGAAGTTGGGTTTGGGTGACCCAAAGCCTACTGCAATACGGCTACTGATGGCTGATCGAACAGTAAAACGACCTATAGGAATACTCCACGATGTGTAAAAAAAAGTGGAGTCATTCATCTTCCAGCCGATTTTGTTATTCTTGATTGTGAGGCTGATTTTGAAGTGCCTATTATCCTTGGGAGGCCATTCCTAGCTACGGGAAGAGCCTTAGTAGACATGGAAAAGGGGCAGATGAAATTTCGGTTGAACAGAAGAACGTCTAGGTGTCGAAGCATTAGCGGCAGTGATAATGAACTTTGATAGCGATTGCATTGAAGAGTATGAGTTATTAGTAGCGGTTCTTACAGAGGTGATGTCGGTTTAAACGAAGAAATTTGAGCTTGATATGAAGAATCGCGAGTCCCCACCCGCTAAACATCTATAGAGGAAGCTCCAAAAGTTGAATTAAAAGCTCTCCCTCATCTTAGGTATGAATTCTTAGGAAATGGTGACACTTTGCCGGTAATCATTGCATCAGACCTAGATGAACAACAGGTTCAGAGTTTGGTGAAGTACTAAAAAGGTTCAAAAGAGCTATTGGGTGGACCATTGCGGACATTATTGGGATCCCTCCTGGTATTTGCTCTCATAAAATCAAACTCATGCCTGATCATAAGCCGAGTATTGAGCACCAGAGACGCTTGAATCCTCCTATGCAAGAGGTTGTGAAGAAGAAAGGAATTATCAAGTGGTTGGATGCTGGAGTAATCTATCCAATCGCCGATAGTAGTTGGGTATGCCCGGTTCAGTGTGTACCTAAGAAAGGGGGAATGACTGTGGTCCCCAACGAAAAGAATGAACTTGTTCCGATAAGACCGGTTACTGGATGGAGGGTGTGCATGGATTACCGTAAACTGAACTCATGGACTGAAAAAGACCATTTTCCTATGCCCTTCATGGATCAGATGTTGGATAGACTTGCCGGAAAAGGGTGGTATTGTTTTCTTGATGGGTATTCGGGATATAATCAGATTTCTATCGCACCAGAAGATCAAGAGAAAACCACTTTCACTTGTCCATATGGGACTTTTGCGTTCAGAAGAATGTCGTTTGGGTTGTGCAATGCACCCGCAACCTTTCAGAGATGTATGATGTCAATATTTTCTGACATGGTGGAGGATACTATATAGAGGTTTTTATGGATGATGATTTTTCTCTGGTTGGTGATTCATTTGAGCGATGCTTGACCAATTTATCTGAGGTTCTTAAGACATGTGAAGACTGCAATCTGGTACTAAACTGGGAAAAGTGTCATTTCATGGTGAAAGAGGGTATTGTGTTGGGTCATCACATTTCAGAAAAAGGGTATAGAGGTTGATCGAGCTAAAGTTGAGGTAATAGAGAGACTTCCCCCGCCGATCTCTGTGAAAGGTGTGAGAAGCTTTCTTGGGCATGCAGGTTTTTATCGGAGATTCATCAAAGACTTTTCAAAGATTGCACATCCATTGTGCAAATTACTGGAGAAAGAATGTAAATTTTGTTTTGATGAGTCCTGTCTTAAAGCATTCAGTGAGCTAAAAGAGAAGTTAGTGTCTGCACCTATTATTATTTCTCCGGATTGGAACAGTCCATTTGAGGTAATGTGCGATGCTAGTGGGTAGCTCTTGGTGTAGTATTGGACAGAGAAGAAACAGAAGAAACAAAATCCTCACCCAATTTACTATGCTAGTAAAGCCCTAAATGAAGCCCAGAAGAACTACACAGTGACTGAGCAAGAACTCCTCGCAGTAGTCTTTGCTTTTGAGAAATTTCGCTCCTATTTGCTAGGTACTAGAGTCATAGTGCATACTGACCATTCAGCTCTGAGATATTTGATGGCGAAAAAGGATGCGAAACCAAGGCTGATTCGTTGGGTATTACTGCTGCGAGAATTCGACTTTGAAGTGTTGGATAGAAAAGGGACTGAAAATCAAGTTGCTGATCATTTGTCCCGTCTAGAGGATGAAGCCATGAGAGAGTTAGGGGATAAGACTGACATCGATGATACTTTCCCCGATGAACATGTATTGGCTGCTTCACAAGACTTGATTCCATGGTTCGCAGATTTTGTGAACTATCTGGCTAGTGATATTGTTCCATCAGACTTGTCCTTTCATCAAAGGAAAAAGTTCATGTACGATGTGAAGAAGTTCTTTTGGGATGAACCATACTTGTATAGGAGTTGTGCCGACGGGCTTATTCAGCGTTGTGTGCCAGAATATGAAATGTTGAGTGTATTGGAGGCATGCCATTCTTCACCTGTTGGCGGACATCACAGTGGTATCCGAACCGCTCACAAGATATTACAATGTGGTTACTATTGGCCAACTCTTCATCAAGATGCTCATGGGTTTGCTAAATCATGTGACAAATTTCAACGAGATGGTGGTATTTCAAGAAAGCAAGAGCTCCCTCTAAACCCCATTCTTGTGATTGAGTTATTTGATGTGTGGGGTATTGACTTTATGGGCCCTTTCGTGAGTTCTCATGGGATGAAGTACATTTTGTAGCAGTTGATTATGTATCTAAATGGGTCGAAGCCATAGCTCTCGCAAACAATGAACGAAGGCAAGAGTGTCCACTGCATTCTTGAAAAAGAATATATTCTCCCGTTTTGGCACTCCAACGGCCATTATTAGTGATGGGGGTTCCCGCTTCTGCAACAGATTGTTCAAGGGGTTATTGGAGAAATACGGTGTTTCGCATAATGTGGCCACGCCTTACCACCCTCAAAATAGTGGGCAAGTTGAGGTATCGAATCGGGAGATCAAACAGATATCGTTCAAAACAGTGAATGCTAGTAGAACAGATTGGTCAAGGAGGCTTGATGATGCTCTTGGGCCTACCGGACAGCTTATAAGACTCCCATAGGTATGTCTCCATACAAACTTGTATATGGGAAAGCTTGTCATCTTCCGGTTGAGTTAGAGCATAAAGCCATGTGGGCTATGAGAAGTTAAAATGGATTGGAGC